>JAENPR010002199.1:0-71119 GCA_018135685.1 Themeda triandra | reverse complement strand
CAACCATGTTGGGGGCAAACCGCCTATGTTTGATGGAGTTAGCTCATTTGACCATTGGAAGAGAAAGATGATCATGTATCTTGGTTCGATACAAGAGAGAGTGTTGCAAGTTACATTGCATGACTATGCCATACTTGATAATGATCATCTCACCGATGAAGACAAAGCCAACATCACATGCAATAGAATGGCTCTCAACACCCTATACAATGGCATTGATACAAAGGTGTTTGAGGGAATCAAGGATTTAGAGCTTGCAAGTGAAGTGTGGACTAGGTTGGGTGAGACCTATGAGGGCACTAAGATTGTGAAGAGTGCCAAGTTATATGGACTCAAGAGTGAGTTTGAGAACTTCAAGAAGAAGGAGGATGAAACAATCATTGAAATGTTTCATCGTCTACAAGTGATTGTGAATGATCTCAAGAGCTTGGGGCACAAGACAAAAGATGAAGACTTTGTCACAAGTTCTTGATTTGCTTGCCGAAGAGTTTCAAGATGTTGAAGCTAATGCTACAAAGAGATGGGCTTGAAAATAAGAAGCCAAATGATTTACTTGGTGAAGTCTTGACATATGACAAATTTGATCAAGATGATGAGAAGGTGGAAGAGGAGAAGAAGAAGAAGACCGTGGCATTCCAAGCCACATCCTCCCAGGGCAAAGCACCAATCTTTGAAGAAGAAGAAACCAATGAGGAAGATGGTGACTTTGAGATTGATGATGAGGCACTTGCTCTTGTGGTGAAGAAGATGGGACACATGTTCATCAAGAGAAGAGGCTTCAAGAGAAACAACTTCAAGAAGCAAGAGCAACCAAGAAAGTGCTTCAATTGTGATAGCACCGAGCATCTACAAGCCGAATGCCCATATGAGAAGAAGAATAACTACAACAAGGGCAAGTTTGAGAAGAAGAAGCATGAGGCCAAGATGACACTCAAGAAGGGCAAGAATGGTGCATTTGTGGTCACTTGGGAGAGTGACAATGATGATGAAGATGAAGATTCAAGCAACGAGGCTATGGCTTCCATCGCTATCAACAAGAAGTCTTCATTATTCTCCACATCACCATCATGCTTCATGGCCAAGGAAACAAAGGTACAATATGATGATAGTGATGATGATAGTGAGATGGAATATGCTCACGATGTTGATAATGTTGATGATGATGATGAACCGACGAGGATCAATTATATGACTTGATGCAAGAAACTAGAGATATAACTATTGCCAAGGAAAAGGAGTGCAAGAAGCTTTCAATGAAAGTAGAAATACTTGAGAAAGCCCTAGGTGAGCTTATGACCACTCATGAGAGTCTAGTGGTAGACCATGAGAAGCTTGGTGATGCTCATTCTAAGCTTAAAGAAGCTCACTCACTTCTACTTGAGCAACAAGCAAAGAAAGTGGTGATTGCATCATGTGATATAGGTCTTACTTGTGACATCATTGATGAGTCATTTTATCAACCTATCATCATGACAAATGCTAACCCTTCTTGTAGCACATCATCCACCACCACCACCGACTCTATCTCCACTACTAGTGATGGCTTCACTTGTGATGCTACACTAATGGTAGAGAATGAGACCCTCAAGAAGGAGGTGGATGAGCTCACTCATGCCTTAGGCAAAGCCTATGGTGGTGAGGCCCGCTTGCTAAAGTGCTTGGGTAGCCAAAGGTTCTCTCTTAACAAAGAGGGATTGGGCTATAACCCCAAGAAGGGCAAGTCGGCCTTTGCAACTCCAAAGTCTAGCTTTGTGAAGAGCAATGGTCGGTTTTGCTATAGATGCAAGCAAGTTGGGCACCTAGAGCAAAATTGCAACAAGAAGCAACAAAACAAGAAACTTGATAATGCTATACCTTTTGATTCTTGTTATGTGCTTACCAAGGGTGTGAAAGGTGTACAAGCTAAGTTTGTTGGTACACCCATTGTTGGCCCAAAGAAGAAGGCAATTTGGGTACCAAAGAGCTTAGTCACTAACCTACAAGGACCCAAGCAAAAATGGATACCTAAGCTTCATTGATTTGCTTGTAGGTGAACTATAAAGCCGGAGGAAGGCATTGGATCATTGATAGTGGGTGTTCTCAACACATGACCTAGGCACATCAAGAATGTTTGATTCAATTGAGAAGAATGATAGTGGCATTGAGTCAATTACTTTTGGCAATAACAAGAAAGGCAAGGTTGTTGGTTTGGGCAAGATTGCAATATCAAATGACATGAGTATCTCCAATGTGATGCTAGTTGAAAGCTTGGATTTCAATCTTCTCTCCGTGGCACAAATTTGTGATCGAGGCTACAAGTGCATCTTTGGGGCAAATGATGTTGAGGTAGTTTCTCTTGATGGCTCCAACTTGGTGTTCAAAGGCTTTAGATATGAGAATCTCTATCTTGTTGATTTCAACACTAGTGAAGCTTCTTTGACAACATGTTTGATATCAAAATCAAGTTTGGGTTGGCTTTGGCATAGAAGGCTTGGACATGTTGGCATGAAACAATTGAAGAAGCTCACACAACACAATCTTGTTGAAGGCTTGAAAGATGTTGTATTTGAGAAGGACAAGTTGTGTAGTGCATGTCAAGCCGGGAAGCAAGTTGGAAACTCACATCCAAAGAAGAGCATAATGAGCACATGCAAGGCATTTGAGTTGTTGCACATGGATCTATTTGGCCCAACTACATACACAAGTATTGGTGGCAACAAGTATGGATTTGTCATAGTGGATGACTTCACAAGATTCACATGGGTATTCTTTCTTAGTGACAAGAGTGAAGTGTATGACACCTTCAAGACCTTTCTCACTAGAGTTCACAATGAGTTTGACATGAGAATCAAGAAAGTGAGAAGTGACAATGGGAGTGAGTTCAAAAATACAAGAATGGAAGAATTGTGTGATCACTATGGCATTGGTCATCAATTCTCGGCCAAATACACTCCACAATCAAATGGCCTAGTTGAGAGGAAGAATAGAACATTGCTTGATATGGCTAGATCAATGCTTCATGAGTACAATGTTAGTCAATCATTTTGGGATGAAGCAATCAACACGGCATGTTACTACATCAATAGGCTCTATTGTCATACTTTGCTAGAGAAGACCCCATATGAGTTACTTCATGGAAGAAAGCCCAATATTGGTTATTTTAGAGTGTTTGGTTGTAAATGCTACATCTTGAGAAAGGGCACTAGATTGGGGAAGTTTGAAAAGAGATGTGATGAAGGGTTCCTACTCGGTTATTCAACTACAAGCAAGGCTTATAGAGTTTGGAACAATTCAAGTGGCATTAGAGAGGAAGTCCATGATGTGCAATTTGATGAAACCGATGGGTCACAAGATGAAGATGAGAATCTAGAAGATGTTGGTGGAACTCAATTGGTTGAAGCAATGAAGAACATGGACATTGGGGACATTAGAGCAAAGCAAGTGGTTGATGTGCAAGATGATAAAGATGAAGTGCTCAATTCTCCATTGAGGCAAGCTAGCAATGCTCAAGTGCAAGATCATGGTGCTAGATCGTCAAATGAAGATAAGTCAAGTGATCAATCAAGCTCAAGCAATCAAGTGCAAGTGCTACAACCACAACATGTTGCAAGAGATCACCCAATTGATAGTGTTATTGGTGATATTAGAAGTGGTGTACAAACAAGATCAAGAGTGGCTATGATTTGTGAGTATGCATCTTTTGTGTCAACCAAAGAGCCAAAGAAAATTGAGGAAGCCTTGGATGATGCCGATTGGATCATGGCAATGCAAGAAGAGCTCAACAACTTCACAAGAAATGATGTGTGGGAGTTAGTTGAGAGGCCGGAGGATCACAATGTCATTGGAACCAAATGGGTTTTCAAGAACAAGCAAGATCAAGATGGTGTTGTGATTAGAAACAAAGCAAGACTAGTTGCACAAGGCTATACTCAAGTTGAAGGTCTTGACTATGATGAAACATATGCTCCCGTGGCAAGATTGGAGGCAATAAGGATTCTATTGGCTTATGCATGTGCCCACAACATCAAGTTATATCAAATGGATGTCAAGAGTGCATTTCTCAATGGGATCATCAATGAGCTAGTATATGTTGAGCAACCTCCGGTTTTGAAGATGAGAAGAAGCCCAACCATGTGTACAAGTTGAAGAAAGCTTTGTATGGCTTGAAGCAAGCACCTAGCGCATGGTATGAGAGATTGAAGACTTTTCTTCACTCCAAGGGGTTCATTATGGGCAAGGTTGATACTACTCTATTCACCAAGAAGATTGGTAATGATCTCTTCATTGTGCAAATCTATGTTGATGATATCATCTTTGGATCAACCAATCAAGCATATTGTGAAGAATTTGGTGAAATGATGGCAAAAGAGTTTGAGATGTCCATGATTGGTGAACTTAGCTATTTCCTTGGTCTTCAAGTCAAGCAATTGAAGAATGGGACATTTGTGAGTCAAGGGAAATACATAAGGGACATGTTGAAAAAGTTTGGAATGCAAGATGCAAAGCCAATCTCAACTCCAATGGGCACAAATGGGAATCTTGATAGTGATCATGATGGCAATATGGTGAATCAAAAGGATTATCGGTCATTGATTGGAAGCCTACTCTATGTCACCGCATCAAGGCCGGATGTCATGTTTAGTGTTTGCATGTGTGCTAGATATCAAGCCTCACCTAGAGAGAGTCATCTCACGGCCGCAAAGAGAATATTGAGGTACTTGAAGCAAACAAGAGATGTTGGATTGTGGTATCCTAAGGGGTCAAAATTTGAATTGATTGGATATTCGGACTCCGACTATGGTGGTTGCAAGATCAATATAAAGAGCACAAGTGGTACATGTCAACTTCTTGGAAGATCACTTGTGTCATGGTCCTCAAAGAAACAAAATAGTGTGGCAATCTCTACCTTAGAAGCCGAATATGTTAGTGCGGGGAGTTGTTGTGCACAATTGCTTTGGATGAAGTCAACTTTGAAGGATTATGGCATCAACTTCAAGAATGTGCCATTGTTTTGTGACAATGAAAGTGCAATCAAGATGACACAAAACCCGGTTCAACATGGAAGAACAAAGCACATTGACATAAGGCATCACTTCATAAGAGATCATCAACAAAAGGGTGACATTTCCATTGAAAGTGTGGGCACCGATGATCAACTTGCCGACATCCTCACCAAGCCACTTGATGAAAGAAGGTTTTGCAAGCTAAGGAATGAATTGAACATTCTTGATTTCTCAAACATGTGTTGAATGCACCCCACCACTACTTGACATGCCTCTCCTTCGACAAAGCAAGGTACCATTGGTTGACATGTCATTCATTCTTAGGATTATACTTGTGGTAGCACATGTAGACATACAAGGTGCATTTGGAGCATTCATGATAAATCAAATGTGTTTGATGTATATATGTTCACCACTATTGCTTCTTTGCTTTGCTTGATCTAGTGGTGACATATGACATGTTTGTGGGCTTGCAATCCTAGTGTTGAATCTAGAATATTTGCTACAAGTGTTTAATTCAACATAGGCAAGATAACCCTTGTCATGAGGTGTGAAGAAGCTTGTCTTTGGTTCAAACCGAATTAAATGTCTTTGGCAAGTGGTCTAGATTGAACCAATTTTGACTAAAGTTTTGTTTACTCCATCAAAGTCCTTTTCTCTCCACAATTTGATCCCATTTTGGGCAATTGTTGACAAAGGGGAGAGAAAAAGATGATTGAACATGATAAAGGGGTAAATAAAATTTTGATGCACACAAGAAGGGGGAGCAAGCTCATGAACAAAGTTGTTGCATTTGTTTGTGCATTCTCATATGACTTGCTCATGGCACCTAGTTTTAAAGTTTTATACAAGTAGTGTCTCCTTGCTTGTGTGGTGCAATGCTAGTATAGAACTTGATTGATGAAATGATCTACTAGCATGCATAGGTTGTAACTAGACTCCCTTGCTTTACAAGTGGTTCAAGAACTTTGCTTATAATGTTGATCTCACGGGGTTCTTGAGTTTTTGATGGATGTCTAGTTACTTCATGGTTCTAAGGATGGTGTAAATTGCAACTCCGATTGGTATCACGCTTCAAAGGTCCATTTCTTACACCTTAGCATCATTTTGGTAGAATTACTCTCCCCACACTTCTATCCATGCATATGTGCAAAGCTTCAAATCCAAACTCTATGCACATATGTAGGGGGAGCAATACTACCAAAACCGAACTTGCTATAGTTGTCCAAATCCCTCTTGTGAGCTTAATGATTGGACAAGTATGACAAGTTCAAAATCTTTATTATAAAATCATCTTTGTTGAGGTTGTCATCAATTACCAAAAAGGGGGAGATTGAAAGTCCCTAGTTTGGTTTTGGCTAATTGATGAAACCTAGGACTAACCTTGTTTATCTAAGTGGTTGATTTAGAGAAAGGTTGTCCACATGATGAGCTTATTGCATATGAAGCATGACACATGTCATGTGATCAAAGATGAAGATCAAGACGATGCTTGGCTCCATGGACCGGTGTTGAAGGTGAAGGGCTAGTCGAGGCTTCGGAGTGAAGGACCATGCGATGGTGAAGCTCGGGCAAGACTAGGCGCCGATGGACCGATGCACGGTGAAGGGCAAGTGAAGTCGAGGTCGATGGATCGAGACGGTCACATGATGGTGTGAAGTGTTCATATCATTTGGAGGAACAAAATGGGCTCAAGGCAAAGGTATAACCGATAGGGCCATTTTGTTTTGCACTCAAGACACCATAGAGGGTGTGAGTGGTTTAGGATCGATAGCCGCACTATTAAGAGGGGAAGTCTTATCGGCTATTCGACGCACGGGTGCCACTAGGTGAATTCATGAAGTGCATTGCATGTAGGGCCTAGTGAGCTAACCTAACCTTTGGGAAATGTTTGTGAAAAGCTAACACACAAGCACATGGAGATTCGGCGCTTTCGAGAAAAATGGATGCATATTTTCTATTGCGCCGGATGCAAAATTTGGTTGAATTCATGCTATCTTTGTTGATCAAGTTGGTATACTTGTTGGATAGCATGTCTGAGAAGTTGGCGTCACGACGGGCTGAAAAACGAAGTTTTGACAGCGCCGACGCGCAGGGGATGGGCGCCGGACGCGTCCGGCGCATTGTGACTTGGCGTGAGCGAGTGCCGCGCGTCGGACGCGCGCGGACGCACGCGGCGGACGCGGCCGTTCACATGCGTGCGTAGTCCGGCGCGTCTTGGGCTTCGTCGTGAGGCTGCTGGGCCGTCTGAGGGCGGCGGACGCGGGCTGGCTGCGTCCGGCGTGGGCCGGACGCGGACCAGAAAGTTTCTGAGCGCGGGCGTTTCCTCCGGATGCGGGCCGCGGGACGCGAGCGGACGCGGCCGGACGCGAGGTGTTTTGAACGTTGGGCCGCCAACGGTCGGCTATCGCGGCGCGCGAGGAGGCCGGACGCGTCCGGCGCTTGAGCCGCGGACGCGTCCGGCGGGTTGAAATCGGCTTTGCCCGAGGGGTAACGGTTGGATTTCGCCTTGGGCTTATAAATAGCCCCTTGGCCGGCCATGGGAGGTTCTGTTGCCCATTTCTACTCACTTGCTCATCCTTTGTGCTAGAGAAACACTCTACCACTCTTCTCCCTTGCTTGGTTGTTCATCCTAAGAGAGATTGAGTGAATCACCTAGTGCATTGCATTGCTTGAGGGCATCTAGTGGCACTTGTGGGTGGTTTAGCCGGTGGATTTCTTGTTACTCTTGGAGAGTACCGCTCCTAGCCAGCTTGGAGATTGTTGGAGGCGTTGGCAAGAGAAGGTGATTGTTCTTGGCCACCTCCGGTTGCTTGTGAGAGGTTTGAGCTCACCTCGTGGGGATCACGAAGAGCATCCTAGTGGATTGCGCGTGTCATTGAGTACCTCGCTTGAGAGTGGTGTATTGTGGTGCCTTGCGGGGCGAGCCTTGAGGGGCTAGTGACTTGAGGGTCACACCGAAGAACCATCTAGGTGTTGGTCGACACAACCGGTGACTAGCTTGGCGGTGCCCAAGTGAATACCGGGTGAACAAAAACAATTGTGTTCATCTTTGTTCCCGGTGATTGGTCTCCGATTGTGTGTTGCCGATTGATTGATTGTTCATCTCTTGGTGATTGGCAACCTCGACTCTACGCATTGGTATAACAAGCTCCTACCCTCTCTTGTATTACTTCGTTTACATTCTTGCAAAGTAGAATTGCTTGCGTGGTCGGTCGGGAACCACATCTTGTGTAGACTAAATCCCGTGGGTAGAATTGCTTGTGTGGTCGGTCGGGAACCACTTCTTGTGTAGACTAAATCCGTGGGTAGAACTCTTGATCACTAGTGGTAGCTTTTGTGTGTACTAGTGATCACCTACTAGAATTGCTTGGATAGGAGGCTTGCAACATCTAGTAGGCTAAGCATAACTTGCTTTCCGCCGTTTGTGTATCTAACGAAGTTTGCTTAGTGAGTTTGTAGAAATTTTTATAGGCTATTCACCCCCTCTAGCCATCTAGGACCTTACACAAGGGCATCGGTGGTCATTTTGAAAAGTTTCTCTCTCCGGATCTGTGCAAATAATTATTTTAATCACGATGATGTCCACTAGCAAACAAACGAGAAATTACAATGGGTTTGAGCAAATGCTCCGGTTGGCGGCGTGTTGTAGCAAAACATGACTTTTTGTGATGTCCCTCAGCAAATTTTACCAAAGCTTTATTTAGATGTCAAGGTTAGACTTTTTCCGATTTGATGATGCTCCGGGCTAACACCTTACTCTCTAACAGTCTAACTCTTTTTTGTCATATTCAACACAATAACCATATATATGTAATATCTGTCAAGTTATTTTGAACTTATCCATACTCTATTATTTTTTAATACACATATAGTCTATCTCTCTCTGCATCACACTTTATATGTCTGTACAATCCATTTGATTTAGACTGGTTATGTTTGGTTCGGCTTTGAAAAGTGCTGCTTCTACTGCCAAAAAAATCATAATGCCAATTGAACGGGTGTGATTTGAAGTTGTTTTTCTATCAAAAACAACTATGCTTTTGCGTAGCTTCTAGTTTTCACCTTTCCGCTTTTCCAAATGGATGGAAATAAGGCAATTTATAGTTGTTTCGACTAAATACTCCCTCCATCCCAATAAATATGCAACTATGAGAAACGTGTTGGTCAAGCTTCGTTTACTTTGGCCAAGTTTATAACAAAAAGTATTAACATCTATGTCTTGAAATAAATTTATTATAAAAATATATTTCATACCTAATCTAACAATACCTATTTTCTCTCATAAATGTTAGTACTTTTTATATAATTTTAGTCAAACTTCGCGATGTTTGATTCCACAGGATGTGAGAATTGCATATTGATTTGGACGGAGCAGTATCTTATAATTTTTCATAGCGCACACACACTCAACGCTCGGACTTGGCAGTGACAAATGGTGTGAATGGCGCTGCACGAGGCTGTTTCCATCCCTGAGGGCATGTCATCCCAGGTAACCATTGACTTTGTCTACCTGTGGAATGTCATTTCCACAATCCAGCTAAGTGACTAGCTTGACAGAACGGTGTGGCGATGGTCCGCCGACGGAGTGTACTCGGCCAAGTCGGCCTATGAGATGTTGCATGCAGGCTCCACACCTAGAATTCAAGATGGAGTCTGATAGATGGATCAAGGCAGGAGCAAAACCACCCTGCGAGAACTCGCTAGAGGCTAGAGCAAATGATGCATTATGATGTATCCAGAATGTATAGTGGAACAAAAATGTAGCGCCTAAAGAGAACTTAGCCGTCAACGGAAGTATATAATTATTTCGCTGTTCTAATACAAGCTGGTGTGGAAGACATGGACTTGGGCACCGTTGACGGTAAAAATATTTTTGTGGCTTGCACTAAGGCACAGGCACTGGACAACTGATCGAAGAACGTGGCATGGATTGGACACGCGTGCTCTCACTACTGGAAACGCCTTCTTTGCCGCCTGCCGTCAGCAGGCGGCAAAGGCCCGAATGCAGTCGGCAAAGGCCTTTGCCGACTGCATTCCACGTGGCAGGCGGCAAAGAGAAGGCGGCAAAGGCCAGGTCGGCAAAGACCGCCTTTGCCGCCTGCCACGGGATTGCAGGCGGCAAAGGCCTTTGCCGCCTGCCAACTAGGCAGTCGGCAAACAATTTCTGGAAAGATAAAAAAAAAGAAAGATGGGCTCAAGCCCATCTCCAGGCCCGCCAAGCCCATCGCGTGCCCCGCGCCGCCGCCGCCGCTGCCGTCGTCGCCGTGCCCCGCGCCGCGGGGGCCGGCTCGCCCCGCCGCACCGAGCCGCCGGAGGCCGCGCGCGCCGCCCGCCCGAGCCGCGCCGCCGTGGAGGGGGCGCCGCGCCGGGCCGCCGGATCTCGCGGCCGCGCGCCGCCGTGGAGAAGCCGTCGCGCCGGGCCGCCGTGGAGAAGCCGTCGCGCCGCCGTGGAGAAGCGATCCGCCCCGCCGCGCGCGCTGTGGAGAAGCCGCGCGCCGCCGTGGAGAAGCCGTCCCGCCGCGCCGCGCCCGGACGGAACGGACGCCGCGGGGAGAGAGCGATGCGGGCCCGCCATGGGATGGGGCCGTGCCCACGCCGCCCCGCGCGGGCGAAGGGGGAGGAGGAGAAGGCCGCCCGCCATGGCCGCCCGCCGCGAGCGCCGCTCCTGCTCGCAGCCGCCGCCCCGCGCGGGCGAAGGGGGAGAAGGAGAAGGCCGCCGCGCCATGGCCGCCCGCCGCGAGATCCGCTCCTGCTCGCAGCCGCCGGCCCGCGCGGGCGAAGGGGGAGGAGGAGAAGGCCGTCGCGCCATGGTCGCCCACCGCGAGATCTGCTCCTGCTCGCAGCCGCCGGCCCGCGCGGGCGAAGGGGGAGGAGGAGAAGGCCGCCGCGCGGGTGGGAGAGGGAGAGGGCGGCGGCGGGTGGGGGAGAGGGAGGGAGAGAGGGAGGCTGGTTAGGGTTAGGTTTTATTTATATATAGGGGTGGTGGCTTTGTTGGGCCTTATTGGGCCAGATTCTTTGCCGACTGGCCCATGAAGGGCAGTCGGCAAATTCTTTTTTTTTAATTTTTTTATTTTCTGTTTTAAATCTTTCAAATTCAAAAGCATGACAAGATGAAGTCTTTTGAAATTCAAACTTTTTGTGTTGTCCAAGTATATTGTTTACAAGCACATATTCAAATTTGAGACTTTTTTATGACATTTTGCTATACTTAGCTCATTTAATTCATTTACTTGAATTTTTTTGGATAATCCAAAATTGAACTACAGGTGTATAAAATAATGGAATGTAGCCACTAAAAAAATTATATTCATGTTAGAGAGTGTATATGAAGGCCAATTATATTCACTCACCCAAAGTTTTGAAAGAGTTATTCACGAAACATGACTATTTAGTTGTAGAAGAAATGTTATTTAATTATATAAAAATGCAAACGAAGTCCGAAAATCACGAAACTTGGCGAGGTGTCATCCCATGGCATGTGGAGGCTGTGATAAAAAATTGAGAATGTTTCGAGCAAGTTGTGACGTCGGTTGTGTAGAACCCAAGCATCTCCACATGTGATCACATGAGGAGATGTTTGGGTTATACACATCGGTTGTCAGAACTTGTTCGAAACATTCTTAATTTTTTATCATAGCCTCCACATGCCATGGGATGACACCTCGCCAATTTTCGTGATTTTCAGGCTTCGTTTGCATTTTTATATAATTAAATAACACTTCTTCCGCAATTAGAGAACCATGTTTCGTGAAATAGGAGTTAAAATTTTTAGGTGAGTTCCTGGATAGGGCCTCAAAATACATTACCTAACATGAATATAATTTTTTGAATGGCTAGGTTTCATTATTTCATGCACCTACAGTTCAATTTTTACTTTTTCGAGAAAAATGAAAGTAAACAAAATAAATTCAAGAAATATAGCAAAAAGTTATAAAAATGTTTCAAATTTGAAAATATGATTCAATACAATCTAGAATGATCACAAAAAAAAATTCAAATCGAAATTCAAAAGAAAAAAAATTCTTTGCCGCCTGCTTAGTCTGGCAGTCGGCAAAGAGTCTCTTTGCCGATCGCTTGTCCGCGAGGCGGCAAAGGCCTGTCTTTGCCGACTGCCATTCCTTTGCCGCCTGCCTAAACTTGGGCAGGCGGCAAAGAGGGTCTTTGCCGCCTGCCTGGCCTTGACAGTCGGCAAAAGGAGTGGGCAGTCGGCAAAGTCCGGTTTTCCCGTAGTGTCTATGCTACCTTTGCGACCAAGAAGATGAGTCGATCGACCATATCATTACAAGATGTCCATTATCTAGAGAAGTCTGGTTCTTAATGCTCAGGGCACTACCCTAAAGCTTCCTCCTGCGACAAGAACCACAATCACCGGGTGACGTCTATTGTGCGCCTTGGTCACTGTCGATCGGCATCGGGGCATGGACACCCTCTCCGCCCTCATCTCATGGCAGTTGTGGAAGGAGCGCAACGCGCGTGCGGATTCAAAACATAATGTGGACCATCAAGGTGGATGCTGATACATGGATCGAGGCGGGAGCAAAAACCGTCCCGCGAGAACTCGCTAGAGGCTAGAGCAAACGATGCATTATGATGTATCCGAATGTACAAGTGGAACAAAAATATAGCACCGAGAACTCAGCCGGCAACAGCATCTTGTATATAATTCTTTTGCTCTTCTAATACAAAGATACGCATACTCGTGCCTATTCGAGAAAAAAATGCTTTTCCACATATAACAGTTAATTAGCTGGAAATCAACAAGGTAAATTGAAGTCATCCATATATTCCAACAGTTAGCTGACCAAAGCAATTATCCTTGTGCATAGCTAATTACACAGCGAAGTGATTTCTTTACAATAACTGGACGAACCAAATAGATAGGTAATCACCGTAAATTAACACTGGACTCTCAATCTCTCGGTGATCGAGGAAGCACTAAGGCACACTAATATCTTGGCCATAATCAGTTACACGAAGAAGGAATAGCTAGAATCCTGGTCCTAGACTCCTAGAAGCTAGAGTCGTAGCTACGCAAAAACGGCATAAGCCGTGGCCGCGCCGCCGGCCGGCCGATCACTAGGCAATGCCGTCGTCGAAGTTCTGGGAGTAGCTATGCATGTCGTACCCGAACCTGACCGGGCTTTGCCTCGGCCACGCCGCGCGTCTTCTCCAAGAGCACCTCAACCTTGACAGCAGCTGCTTCATCGCCATATACTCTCTCTCGATCGCTCACACACCAGTTGTTACAACATACAAGTCAATGGCTAGCCTGCGGCCCTCTTTTGCTCGGAGTATCTCGCTCTATGCTGCAGCTAGCTGTAGCTTCTGAAGATATTGTGCAAAACAAAACCTCGCATGGTGAGTTTTATAAGCTCGGATGGTGCCATGGTGACGAGGCATCGCGGAATATATACGGATAGACCCACCAGCACGCACTCACGTACATGGTGACGAGGCATCCACTACGGAGATCACCAAAATCCAACTTCATTCGGGCATCTTTTTCGAGCCGCGGGTCATGCGGTCGAAAAGAAATATAGTATGTACACGTACCACCAACCGCGCGAAGCATGTGCATTGGTAGTAGGCGGGCTTTGCTTTAGTGACCGAGCTAATTCTCGACAAGGCGCCACGTCGATCGAGCTCCAAAGGGAGCTAGGCCGGTAAAACGAGGCTGCACGATAATTAAGGTCGATCGGCGACCTCCTATCCATCCCGCCGGGATCATGCGAGGTCCGATCGACCGTCCGAGTGGTTGGTCGTCATGCATGCGTTGGTTGCTTTGTGATGGCGATCGTTCGGCTTCGTCGGCAGTTAGCGAGCACGGTGTCTTGTTCTATCTCCAGATGATGGCCATGGATCATGGTCCATGAACGTGTGTTGCACTTGCATCCACGCACGCGCGCGTGTGGGATACCGGGATGTAACACAATATGCTTCGCCGCTAGTTCGGCCGCCCGCGCTGCGCACGTCGTGGCCGGCCGAATCCACATGCATGCGGGCGGAGTTGGGTGATGACTGATGAGTTTGTGAGTTGTGTACGTGGAACATGGCATGCCATCACAGACCAGGCTGCAATGCCATTGCATTGGGAAGATCGATCGTTCTTCTTGCAGTGACGACGATGATGAGTTGGTGACACAAGCGAGACCACTCCAACTCTCCAAGGCCACTCACCATGGATAACTGTTACTAATTCTTTTTTTTTTTGAGGGAACTGGAGGGGTTTACACCCCTACAGAATTTTATTAGGAAAACAAGAGTTCAACAACACAAATTACAACAAAGGAAAGGTAAAGCAGTAAAAAGAGGGTACAGGGCATGAGCATGAAAGCTCAATTCAGGAGACAAAGAAAGAAACAAAGAAAATATGCCTGGAGATTGCCAGGCAAGTTGCTATGGCAGACTTGCAATCCATTGATCAATGCTTGGTGAGTAAGCTCTTTTTGCTCTTAACAGCAGCAAATTCATCTCCCCCTTGAAGAATCTTGTTGTCGAGTGTATAGATGGATTAATACCTCTGAAAATTTGATCATTTCTAGCCATCCAGATAGCCCAAGACATTAGAATTACTATTTCCATGAAGAAAGGAGCCCCGATTTGATCTTTGAAATTTTGTAGGATCGAATAGGCCGCGGCGTGTGGTCGATCGAATGTTTATCTCGCCTGCATTAGACAAAGCAAAGGGGCATTCCAAAGAAGAGGTGGATCAAAGTTTCCTCTGCCAATGCATTGCACATGACACAATTGTAGTTTGGGAGAAACATTCGTTTTCTTCTTAGCAATTCTCTTGTGCTCAATCTATCTCTTAAAATCAGCCAGAAAAACACCTTATGTTTCATTTGGCATGAATTGGCCCAGAGCCACTTGAAAACTGGGTGAACTATTTGTTGCCCTTTTAGTTGTCTGTAAGCTTTCTTAACAGAGAATAGGCCAGAGTTCCAGATGTATATCCATTTGTCTGTGCCATTTTCCTGATTGAAGGCTAGTAATTTGTCTTGGAGAATTAACATCTGGGACTGTGCTTGTTCTGATAAAGGCAGGTGAAACATACCATGTATTGGTGTCTCTGTGCAAACTTCCTTCATGGTAATGCATTTGTTCTTTGCAAAGGATAGTAGCTCCGGAACCTTTGGCTAATGACCTCTCCATCCCAAAGATCATCCCAAAGCAAACAAGTAGCTCCATCTCCTATTTGAACTGATGCCATTCCCTTATATTTGGTTAGGAGTTTCGAATATCCCTCCACCGTAAAGATCCCTTTCTTTTATCACTCGGGAGATTTCCATTGTTGTAGTACTTTTCCCAAACTAGTAATACCCAAGGAATCGATCCCCGTTGAAGAACTTGTGCAAGTGTTTCGGAGCAAGGCCTCATTCGAGTTTGAATATCCAAGACACCCTAGGCCCCCTTCCTATTTTGAAGTACAAGCAACCGTCCATGCAGCTTTGGGTCTTTGCTTAGCATTGATGTCTGCCCCTCTCCATAGGCATAGTTTTCTCGAACTTATCAATCTTCTTAATGACACTCTTCTCAGTAGCAAGAAAGTACTCATACGTAATGTTGGTAAAGAAGTTAGAACGAGTTTGTTATCTCTAGCCTTCCAAACTGGTTCGGAAGATGGAAGTTGCAGCCAATCTTCTTTCACATTTAGAAACTAGAGGAGAAAAATCAATAGCCCTTGGCTTGGTAAGGCTCAGAGGTAATCCAAGATATGTGAATGGTAAAGTGCCAATGACACAGTTGAAGGTGGCTGCCAGTTGCTGCAATTTTTCCTGGTTTGTGTTGATTGGGATCATCATGGACTTTTGGTAGTTGACCTTTAACCCAGTAAAACTTGCAAAAGTCTCTAGTATCCTTAGCAATTCATTTATCTGTGAAGCACATGCCTCCATGATCAAGAGAGTGTCATCAGCATACTGAATGATTGGGAAATCATCAGTATACTGTAAGGGGATTGACACTCTTAAAGATCCTCTTTGTCTGCCCTCATTTATTAGGTCTTGTAGTAAATCTACAGATAATGCAAACAGCAAGGGTGATAGGGGATCTCCCGGTCGAACCCCTCTCTTGCAGTGAAAGGTCTTCCCAGGCATCCCATTTAGTAGCACAGAAGAAGTTCCAGAGGCCAGAATACTTTCTATCCAACCAATCCACTTTGCACCAAAACCTTTTGCCCTCATGATCTCAATGATTGCTCTGTGTTCAATCTTGTCAAATGCTTTTTCAAAATCTAGTTTGAGAATGATGAGATCCTTCTTTGATTTATGACAGATATGAATGTATTCCAAGGCCCATGCCAAACAGTCTTGAATTGTCCTTGATTTAATGAAACCGTATTGATTCTGGTGTACTAGCTCTTTGATGGACAGTTGTAATCTGTTTGCAAGTAGTTTAGTGATGAGCTTGATGGAGGTGTTGAGGAGGGAAATTGGCCTATAATCCCCCACCTTCGGGGAGAATGCTGTCTTAGGGATCGACAATGTAGGAACTGTTGATGCTTCTTAGGCGACACTGAGAGGAGTGGAAAGCATCGCATAGCTTTAAGAAGTCTGGGCCAATCGGGGGCCAAAGAACCTTTAACAAATTCATTTGTGAAACCATCGGACCTGGTGACTTGTTGTTTGGGAGCTTGTGTACAATTAGCTCAATCTCGCTTTAGAGAAGGGCTATTCTAAGTGTCCCGGTTGGTTCCGGGTTGAATGAAACTGCTGAGTTCCAATGTGGATTGTCCTACTTCGCTTATCCCCATTCTTTGCTTGAAGGCTGACCATAATAATTCAGCTTTTTGCTCATGGCCAGCCAGGGTGTTTCCAGTTTCATCCTGCAAGCAAGTTATCTTGTTCTGCCTATGCCTGATTGTTGCATGGGAATGGAAATATTTAGTAGCTGCATCACCCTCTTTTACCCATCTGATTTTGCTTCTTTGTTTCCAGTAGGACCTTTGTTGCTTTAGAAGAAATACCAACTTTTCAGCCACCAAGTTTCTAAAGTTCCACTCCTCTAAAGAAAGATCTCTGAACATTTCAATTGTCTCCAGAAAGTTCAGCATTGCTTTTATTCTGTCTATCAGGATTGACAATCTTGGCAGGGTTTTTTCCATTCTTTAAGGTCCCTTCTCAGATTCTTGAGTTTTGCTGAGAGTGCCTTTGCAGGATCTTCAATGTTATGTGGACAAGCCCAACCATTTACCACCACAGGGATAAAGGTGTCATGGTTTAACCAGCCATTTTCAAACCTGAAGATATTCGACTGTGGGATTGAGGTGGCGATTTCAATTACACATGGCCAATGATCAGAAGTTTCCATCACAAGAGCTTTTGCTATAGTGTCTGGGTATTTCATAGTCCAGGAGGTGGAAGTGAAAAACCAATCAAGTCTTTCCAGTAGTGGAGGGAATTGCTTGTTGGTCCATGTGAATTTTCTCCCATGTAGAGGTATTTCAATCAGTCCCACTTTGTCAATTGCTTCATTAAACATGAAAATTTCATTTAGATCGACACCCTCTCGTTTCTATCTTCGTGTCTTCTCATTAGATTAAAATCTCCAACAATTAACCGTCGAGTCTTCGGACATTCAATGTCACCAAACCAGTTTAGGAATTCAATTTTCCCTGCTGGAGTGCAAGGAGCATACACAGAGGTCAGTGTCCAACAATCACCACTTAGCTTGCAAGTGAATTCCACTGTCAAGGCATAGGAATTGGAGAAGGTTAACTGTCCCAAGAAGGCATTAGATTTCCATGCCACCAGATCCCTCCGAAGCTCCAATAGATGGCAAGCAAGCAAAGCTATTGAAACCAAATGATTTTGTTGATGAAGCTTTGATCAAAGGATGCTTTCTTTGTTTCCGTAAACAAATTATTTCACACTCCGCTCTCGCTTATTTTGTTCCTCACTCGAGTTCCACTTGGTGTCGGCGTTTAAACCTCGACATTCTAGCTCAACACATTCCACCTTCGTTATTTGTCATTTTGATGGGGTGTCTCCCGTTGTTGTCGAGAGCCATAAGCATCTCGGGCTGCTTCCTATTCCCCGCCGTTCCCAACGAGAAGACTCGATTGCCTTAGACACGGTTACACGTGTCAAGAAACATGATAACCAAAAAGCAATTAAGGAACAAACAAAGGCGAGATAAACCGGCAAATGACATAACAAGAGGTCTCAGAAGTCATAACACACAAAGGGAGGCACGAAGGCCTCCAAGACAGCAAAGCCCAAGGTCTGGCCTGAAAGTGCACAAAAAGGAAGAAAAAGTTTACTTCCAACTCTAGATTGCCCCAACCCATCCTAAGATTGCTATTCGGTTTCTTCATCGCTTGGGCTTGGTTCCCTTGGATGATGGGATCACCCCTCTCCTCCTCGCTTCTTCGTCCTTTGGTTTTCTTCATCTTCTTGCCAACTGGTTCCAGCTTATTCTTTCCCTGCCACTGCTTTGGCTCCGCATCCTCTTCCTCAAGCTCACAAATTTCCATCCCCAATTTCTTCGGGAGCCCGAAATGGTTGGGATGTCGAAGGGCAAAGGGAGCAGGTTTTTGTGCAAGGGGATTTGAACCCCTTGTTGATTGCTCTAACTCGCTGCTCCTCCTTAGCTCGGAATCCACAATTGGTGTATCAAATTTACCTTTCCTGACTCTTTTCTTGGAAGTCTGGGGCTCCAAGGCCTCATCTTCAGGCAAGGCCTCCTCAATGTTTTTGGCCATCTTTGGCTCTTCCCCAAGGATTATGCAGTCATTGTGGATGACCTCATTGTTTATAGAGATTAGGGAAAGCTCCTGGTTCTCCTGATCAAGACAATTGACCATACCCGAATGAATTAAGTTTCTCGCCCATGTCTATTGAGTTGGGCTTGAAAGAATAGAATTTAGAAATTGGGCCCATACCTTGGGGACCAGGAACTGGTGTTCCATGTTTGGCCCAACAGGGGGTTTGAAGATTGGAGCTTTTGGCGCCAAAGGGCCAATCAAAGCCGAAGGGGTAGTCATGATCGCTTGAGAGTGAATTGCACGATCAACCACAACATGAGTTGACTCGCCGAGGGGCATCGACTCAAGATCGACTCGGCTTGCATCTCTCCCCTGACCTCATTGCTGACATGGCCATTGTTGACATTCTCCACTGAAGGTTTCTTTTGAGTAGTGACCTCAATTCTATTCTGGATCAGAAGTTCGAGATCCAAAATGTCCTGGCGCACAACAGATTCATTCAGCTCCAAACCAGTTCCCTCCTCTGTCCCTAACTCACAAGCTTCTTCACAGACTATCAGACTAGGGTGATGATTTGCTAGAAAGCCCTCTCCCTCAGCCATTTCATCAGGTCTAGCATTTCCATCCATCATAGCAAACTGCAGATTGTTGTCATCATCAAACTGCAGGTCCTCCTCATTCTCGTCATCGATCCAAAGATTTGCAAAGTGCGTTATCTTCATCATCGACCGCAATTCCTCTCGCCCATTATCAATCTAGTTCGGTTCACCTCCAACTCTTGATTCAAAGGGCATCTCTAACCGCACATCATCCTCCAGGTCATCAAACCGCATTGCTTGTTCATCATTTGGCTATAGGTTGTTGTCCCCCTCATTCTCCCGTAAGAAGAAGTCCTCACTGGCCGTCTTCTCCGGGTCATCACTCTCGGCAAAAGGCATCACTGCTGATTTTGTTCCTGTTCATCCATAGGCCGCACAGATGAAGTTCATGAGCTAAAGGGGCCACGGCCCATGTTCCTCAATCTCCTCGCTCGTTGTAGCTGTTCCGGTCTGCAGCCTCCCGAAGTTGCTCATCATTCATTAGCACCTCCTCTTGGACCTGCATAACTGGAAAGACAGCAGGCATTTGTAGATCTGGCTCCTGAACCAGGATTGGTGCAGGTTGCACCAGTGGTTCAATCTAGATTGGTTGAGCAATTTGCAGAATCAGTTCACCTTCATCTTCTAGTGGAGGGTCAATGATCATCTCCATAGGATCTTCTGGTTCAGAAAGCTCATTAAGGTCCTGGGCAACTGCTTGAGGTGGTACTGGTGCTACATTCAGGTTCAGCTGCAGTTGGTTCTGCTGGTTTTCTGCCCATTGTCCCCATCCGTAGATCCTGGCTGTGCGCGGTCGCATCATTGTTGTTTCCTTCATCGCCTGATTGTTGTCATTATTTTCTTCCTGATCAGGAATAACTGGAGCAACGACATGCTGCCCTAGGCCAAAGAAATCAAACTCCATCGGGCCTCCATTCACTGGCAATTGAGGAACCGCTCTCTTCCTCTCGTGGTAACTCCCGATTCTCTTGCCGCAAGATCTCACATTGAACAGACCATGATCCACCATTCAAACCAGGACTGTCAGTGAAAACTGAAAAGTGAGGGATGTCCTCTAGATCAATGACCCTGACTTTTGCTATCAATCTGGTGACAAGAACTGTGTTGATAACAGTCTTCTCTCTGTACCAAGAAATCAACCTGGCAAAAGGACCTAGAACTGCCTCGATGAAGTCATCCTCCCAGTAGTCCTCTGGTAGGCCCATCATCAACACCCAGGCCTCATGATTAAATATGACACTTCTCCAGTTTCTAGCTCTATCATGTTTCACAAAGTTGAAATAGGAGCCCCGGTAAAGGTGAGGACCGTTGATGACCATCCAAATCATGATCTAAATCATTGTAGAATCTAACAAAACCCCGCCCCAAGTGCGAACGCTGAACTTCTTTAACAGAACCTTTCTATGGTGACAGCATTCTCTAATGACCTCTTCAACTGCAGGAAAGTGTATTTCATTACCAGTTATTGGGTAGATGGTGACGACTGCAAGATCTTCATTTCTTGGACGGGGTCTGCGGGGCGCCATCGTCCTCACCATCACCGGCCGATTGGGGATGTCAAGAATGTTCATCCCTGGAGGCTTGAAAGGGGTTGGATCAGCCCGTTGATACGCCATGTTCCTCCAACTTTCACTCTCGAGATTGTGGTTCTGAGCAATGGTGGAGTGCAGGGAAGGCAATGGAGGTGCGGATTGGGGTTTTCTCAGGAGCTCACTATTTCTGCCTTCTAGGCGAGAGGAGAAGGAATGTGAAGTGGCACCGTTTAGAGTCCCCTGCTCACCAAGCTGACCAGGACTGAGGTACTCATCAAAGTTAACACCTGTCGCTGATGTATGGGCCATAGCATCAGGGGCCCCAGTAGTCATAGACAGATTAAGGTCGATAATTTCCACAATTGGCTCCAAAGACGGCTGCCGCTGAGAGGTGGGAGCATTCAGGTCGACGCGCTGTCCAACGCGAGCAATGCGACTTGGGCCAGCCATCGACCCATTAAGCAAGCTAGTGGCTGGCCGCTCCATAGGCCGCTTTTCATTTAAGTCTCGGCACCAATTCACGCCCAAAGAGCACGGGCCGTTTAACTTTTCTCCTCCAAAACCGGCCTCCTTCGCAATTAGCCGCCACATGTCCCGGTTCCGTGCAAGCGTGACATCTAATGGCGTATATGCACGCGCTCCTATGGTGGCCTCTTGATAGACAAAAGGAGCAAATCCCGGATGACATAACAAGTGAAAGATTTTCTCAGGATTTCCTTGACTTTCGGGTTGAGCATGACCCAAATTCAAAACGAGCGAACAAGCCGGGCCGACAGTGTGGACGAACCGAGCCAATGGGCTGGCCCGAGTTCATCCTTTCATTGAGTTGCTTTCTAAGAGGCCGAGGGTTGAGAATTGGGACACGGTTCGCACCGGTCGTGGTAACACGAGCACCTCCGAAGAGGAAGCACCCGTACCGAAGAGGATCTAGCACTAGAGTGATGCACTAATTGCCATGAGGCATTTTCTTCATCACAAAAATTTTCCCACTCGGAATCCAATTTGGGCCACCGGCCCCCGTAGATGGAAGTAAACTTTAAAAGCGAGCAATCAAAGGAACGCAATTTAGCAATATGAAAACCAACTAGCTTAGAGGCAACAGAGAACCGAAAGACACGATCCGCAAGCTGAAGAACTTCAAGATCATTAGGATCGCCTCTGATGGTGGCATGAAGGATGACACCAACCGAGGCAGCAGAGAGCTTGATCCTTGATCTTCCAAATGAGGCAACCAGAAAAAAGGTCTCCCCCTGGAGATGGGAGAGACAGTGGAGCCGAACTTGTCTTTGATCAGCCGGGCCAAGCATTGCCAGGGCAGGAGGCTGAGACCCGAGATCTCCATGGGTGGCGAGAGGAAGGGGTTTGATGTCTGTCACCTTGAGCTGAGCAGAGTCGACGTGCAGAGAAGGCTTCGACGGTGGTTGCTCACCGCCCTTGCACAAGAGCCGCCTCAACGGCAGCGCGCCGCGCTGCCCTTGGGCCGCGTTGCCGCCTCAGCGACGGCTCACTGCCTTGGGTCGCCTCAGCGACGGTGTGCGGCGATGGCCAGCTTCAGCGGTGGTGGGCTGCGCCGCCCCGCCGTGGGGAGCGGGAGCTCGGGGGGGAGCATGGTTTTCCGCAGAGCATGTACGAAGATGACCGGTTAATACCAAAAGTACATACATATCTCCATAACACGAGCTAAAGCTTTGAACATGATCCCTTCTTTTTTACAAACTAACTAGAGTAGGGTCCCCTTTTTTTACGAGAGGGCAAGGAGCATGGTCCTTTGGGACATATATATCTTAAAAAAAGGGAGGGTGAAAAGAAAAGGATGCCATCGAGTTAAGTCATACATGAGCAGGATCAACATGGGAACGGGTTGGACAGTGTCATGTTCTTTTTTTTCGGAAACCTGAAGTGTCATGTTCTGATTACAGCTCGAATTTCTACATCCTAAAGTAGAGAGGAAAAAAGGGAAAGCACTAGCGTTAAAGGCAAAAAAAAACTCTAGATGACATGAAGCTGCTTGCATGGGATGGGTCGGAGTCTTCAGCTTGATGGGAAATGGGATGATCGCCGGATCACAACTGCAGAGAGTGCGTGCATGTTGTAGACGTCTGCGCTGAAAAGGATTTATTTATTTTATTTTATTTTATTGGTGGTGGTGGAATGGCAGTGTCCGTATGAACGTGGCAGTACAAATCATCTGGCCTAGTCATCATGGTCCAAGGGTGAGTCACCGGTCTTGCTCTTTGAGGTTTTGCCACGCATATGACCGGATGCTAGTGTTTTCCTTGCCTTCACCTTAAAACCATTAGCTTTATTTGGCTGCCAAAAGGATCTTTTTGAATTTTGATGGCGTTTTCTCCTGCTAATTTATGGATCTGTGTAGGATTACATTCCAATAAGAAACTATTTTTCCAACCAAAAATACAATAAGTGATTTGGAACATATTGTCCATACTCCATCATCATATACTGATCCGTGTTTGATATAATTCAGCTCGAATTAGTTTGTTTTTAAAATTATTGATATTATGTTAGTTTGTGTTTGATTTCATATCCGACTTTACTGTTTTCGCTTTGTTTTCGCATTCAAAAGTAGAAGTAGAGAACGGTTAAGGGGTTTTTCGACTTCCAACAAATGACCAAAGCAATTTGAATACGAGACACAACTGGCATCAACAGATTAAAATCCATCCATTCCAACAAAACTTCAACAAAGCGATGGGTGATTGTTGATCTATATATGGCATGCATAGAACTGCTGTCTTGTGCATAGCTAATTAATTAATTACACAAACGAAATAACTTGTATATACAAGAACCGATGAACCTACAACTAGATAGCGCTAATCACCGGAAATTAGCACTAGACTCAATCTCTCGAAGAAGCACTAAGCGACACTAATATCTTGGCTACGAACGAAGAAGCGAATCCTGGTTCTATAATCCTAGCTAGGATTCTACGAACAAGCCATGGCCGGTCCGGAGCCGACGAGGCAACGCCGTCGTCGGTTCAGGAGTAGCCGCGCAGTCGTACCCGAACCTCACCGCGCTTCGCCTCGGCCGCGCCACGCTCCGGGCCGAAGCCGGACCTCGCCTCCTCGCCAGCCGCCTCACCGGCGCCGCCGTGCCACTAGCGCGGCCCATCCTCCTCCGGCTCCGCGCGCCAGTGCATGCCGAGGCCGAGAAGAGACGCCATCCTTGCTCTATGTTTCACTCTCTCGGCAAACTTTACGCCGTAATAGTGCGGTTGTTCTTGCTTTGTCTTGTGAAGGCTGAAGTGTGGTGTGAAGACCCCGCCCCCGCCGAAACCACCCAAAATGCGACAGTTTTATAGGCTCGGGACCTCGGTCGGCCTTGGAGACACTCTCGCCGGCCGGCCGATCGGGCCAGCCCAAGACTAGTGTCGTCGTTCCTCCTCCTACCAACGGCCACGGGCCGGCCACGGCCACAACGTGGCCACGTGGGTGACGACGACATCCACTAGCTAGGAGGCAATCGAGGGAATGCTGCGGGCAAATATATGCCGATTTTAGGTGCCTTTAGTTTTCCCGTCGAGCGTCGTCGCCCAGTCGCCCGCGGCCAAAAGGAGCCAACTATCACCAACCGCACAAGATAATATTTCATCGGTAGCTGAAGGGTGCCGGTATCAGAAGTGAAGTGGCAATGCATTGCCGATTGCCGCGCATGATCCCTCACCGCCTGTTAAGGGAAACTGGCAAGGCGAACTACACACAAAGGGGTCGGCGGCCTCGTGCACCCTTTGCGTCGTGCCCTGTGGTGGTAGACTTGTTTTAGTGACCGGTCGAGCTAGCTAGCTAACTACGTACGTAGGATGAGAGTGTTGGGCATGGCAACTTGCGACACACGGCACCTAGCTCGCCTGAGCTGCTTAGGCTGGTAAACCAATGGTGCGCGATAGCCGATAGGTTGAGGACACATGGTTTTTACCATAACCATTGTGTGGACCTTAGTGTGATGAGTGATTGTCAACATGCCAACACAAGGCATGTGTGTGTGAGTCTTACTAACTGTGGCACGTGGATACGTGTCAAACAATGGTGTCTCTTGGCTCATGTTGTCCGGCAGTGTCGAGCTCGGAGACGGTGGTCAACGGTCGGTGAAGATCAAGTAGGGCGTGCCGTGCCGACGGACCGGGTGCGGTGAAGGGCGGACGTGAGGCTTGGATCGAGCGACCCGAGGACCGGGTGGCCACCGTGGTGGCCGGGTAGCCGGGACATCGACGAGCGCAAGTGTACACGGTGGGGGATGCGTATGGGCTACGCTACTCGCGGAGGGTTTGGTGGTTTCGCCTCAAAACCATCGGCGGCGGGTTTCCCGGTTTGCGCCTCAAAACCGGGGCGGAGGTCCCGATGCGGACGGACGACACGTGGCGGCATCGGGGAGATTGCTTGGGAGCAAGGCTACCGGTGAGCAGGCGCGGTGGCCGTCGGATCAAGTGAAGCCTGAGTTGGACCCTTATGCCCCTGGCTAAGTGGTGTGGCTCTTCATGTATCCAAGGGCAAAGAAGGAATGTAAAATAGACTTGCCCCTATAAATAAAGGATGAGGGTCTCCCTTCCCTTTCACCTCTTCCATTTTCCATTTCCTCCTTTTAGGATTTCCCTTCCTCTAGTTGTCGTGTGAGAGAGAGGTCTCGCAAATCTTTTGATTTGTAGTCGAACCAAGGTGTGGCAAGCGAGCGCCTAGTCTCGCTGTTTCCTCCGGGATTAAATCATGTGTCTGTGATTCTTGAGTTGAATTTGTGATTTTCCTGAGATCCCTTTTTGCCTCTTGTGTTCACAACTCGATTTCTTTGATTTGAGGTCATTTGAGATGATTTTTCTTGCTATGGATTGATTTAGGACGTGAGTAAAGTGATTCCACCGAAGGAATTTGTCTAACCCCTCACGAGATCGGAGATCCATGGAGTTTTTCCTCTAGATGTGCTCAAGATCCACTTTTGAGAATTTTTGTGATTTCTTCCTCCTCTCATCGAATTGAGCGATGATCTCCGGGAGATAGCTCCCCAACCGCATCGAACATGCCCGTGAAATTTGGTTCCAGTTGGTTTTGATTTGGAGGAGAAATCAAGTTTTGGGGACTTTTCCCGTGTCTTTGTTCCGCAAGAACCGGCTAGGCCGACTTGCAAACCGGCCAAGCCAACTTCGGCCGGCCAAGCCGACTTGGGTCCAAGGAAAACCGGCCCTCTGGACTCTCCCCCGGCCAAACCCGGCCAAGCCGGCCGCAGTCGGCCAAGCCGGCCGGGCCAAAACCGGCTCGGGCCGGGCGGATAGCCAGCCTGGCTGGCCGGAGCTGGCCAGAGTCGGCCAGGCCGAGTCTCCAAGCCGGCCAAGCCGACTTGAGTGCCCTCAGGGCTGTTTTGGTTGCGTTTTGTCCATCCGGTCTCCGTTTTGCGCACTGTTTGGTACTCCGGTTGTCTGTTTTCGTGTAGGTCGTTTCGGTGCAGTGCTGTTTTCCGCTGACCGCACTCTGGAGCTTTGCTGTCTCACTTCTCCTCGATAGAAGTAGAGATTTGCGTTTGCATCGATTCGATCAAGTAGTGATCCGCTGTGTTCCTAGGGAACATCCACCCGTCTCCAGGGTCGTGATCACTACTGCGTTGTGTTTTGGTTCTCGGTGTGTGAATCTGGGACATAGGCTCTGGATTTCGAAAGAAATTTTTGAAGCTCCCATTCACCCCCCCTCTGGTCGCTCTTACCGGTCCTTCAATTGGTATCAGAGCCGGTTAAGGATCACTTCACCTTAATCGGTCCGTGATCCCAGAAGGCGACATCATGGAGAACCGTGGGCTTGGAAAGCCACCGCACTTCGATGGCAAGAACTATTCCTATTGGAAGATCCGCATGTCGGCGCATCTCCAAGGGATTGATTCGCGTGTTTGGGAGATCTGTGAGAATGCGGACTACGTGGTACTTGCTGCCCGTGTTGACCAAGCACGATCGACCAACACAAGGCGAACAACACCGCTAGAACTGTCTTGTTTTCTCGCTCTTTCTATGGAGGAATTTGAGCGTGTTTCGATTGTACCATCAAGCTGAGAGATCCGGTCTAGACTGCGAAATACCATGAGGGTATTGCCCATGTCAAGACCAGACTCTATGAGACACACAAGAGAGAGTATGAGAACTTTGTTCAAACTGATGGTGAATCTATTGATTCTTTGTTCACTCGCTTTCAAACCATCGTAAACAAGATGAGGGCAAACAACCCTCAGATGCCCTATGACGATCATCAGAGAGCACTTAAGCTTCTATATGCTCTAGATCGGAGGGTTTGGGAAGTAAAAGTCTCGGCGATCATCGAATCGCCCAGCTATGAGACTCTCACTGTGGATGAGCTGTTCAGCAAGCTCAAGTCCACCGAGATTGACCACCCGTACGCAGCGAGGATCGAAATCCGTACGCCCTACCATGGCTTTGGTCCCAGGTATAGGAGGTTCAAGTTCTTCAGCTAACCCTTCACAGTTACCTCTTGCTTTGTCGTCTTTGGTCTCAGCTACAGAGGAGCAGATGGAGGCCTTTGGGGATGACGAGCTCGCCTTGGTGATTAGCCGGTTCTCACGGTTTCACAACAATCGTTTGAATCGTCGGTGTGGCATCACCAAGCAAGGCTGCTTCGGATGTGGAGATCCCGACCACTACATTGCCAACCGCCCCAAGGCCGACAAGAACTCCGACAACAAGAGTGACTACGGCAATCGCAAGGACAAGCACGAGTCCTCCGCACCCAAGTACAAGTACAAGTACAAGGGAGGATTCGACAAGGAGGCTGTCAAGAAGAAGTACCTGGAGAAGCAACAGGCGAAGCAGCGAGCCTTCCTCGCATCCCTCAGTGATCTCGACGATGACTCCGACAGCGGCTCACCCCCAAGCGATGATGAAGCCAAGCGGAAGGTCGAGAACAGGTTCAACGGGTTGTGCTTCTTCGCTGACTCCAAGCTTGGAGGCTACATCGCACCATGGCGCTCGACGAGTCTCGCCCCCAAGCATTGAAAAGAACGACGACACCGAGCCCGAGGTAGAACAAAATCTCGAGTCCCTTGCCGCCGAGGTTGATAACTTGGCTACCACTTTGCTTAGTCAAGATGCTTTGCTTAAGCGTGCGTCTTTTCGTGAGAGGAAAGAGTTCAAAGCTAAGTGGGAGCTTGCTGTCAAAGAGCTTGAGTTTGTTAAGGAGTCTGTGCCCATCTCTGATGAGTCTGAGTGTGATGCTTGTGCCATTCATATGGCGAACTTAGCTGATGTGCAATCCAAGTATGTTGCTTTGGTAGATGAACTTGATGAGGTTAGAGGTAAGCCTATCATTTTGAGTCCTTGCAAGTCTTGTGATGAGCAAAGTCCGAGCTAGGTGAGAAAATGACTAGGATTGCCATGCTAGAGAAAACTAGTCAAGTTTCTAGATGTGCTTGTTGTGAAGCTTTGGAACTAGAACTAGACTCTTGTAGGCATGACAAGAAAAGGGCCGAAGAAGAAATCACAAATCTTCGGTCCATGCTCGCTTGGTTGTCTTGCAAAGTGAACCGCAGCTTGGCATGATGATGAGTCGCCCAAGAGGGAACCGACACAACGGGATTAGGCTTTGCTACAGGTGGGAAGGGTGAAAATGTTTTTGGTAAGGTTGGTGAACACAAGTGGTATGAGTGCATCTGAGAAATCCACCAAGCCTTCCACTACTCCCAAGTTGATCAAAATCACTCCACCTCAGCCTAACAAGCCTAGTGTGGAAGATGGTGTGTTTGAGGAACCTCCCAAAGCTTCACCTCCAAAGCAAGTGTGGACTCCAAAACCAAACCACCTAAGGAACCCACTTGACACACTTCCCGACATCTCTATTAAACCCTCCAAAGAACAAGCAAACCCAAAGAGTGACCCATACCCATGAGAGAGTGAGTCAACCACCACCCAAGAGAGAGGTGTATCACCGTGATTATTGTCACCATGATGGTCACTTGTTTGAGTTCTCGCTTTCGGAAGAGAGATGAGCGGCATGAGTATGAGCTTTTCCGTAACTCGCTCATGGTGTGTTTGCTCCACGTTTCCGAGAGGCACGGTGCTAGGCCAAGAGGTGCAACACCTCAAGGACCTAGGCCTCAAGGTGTGAGACCATGAGGTGGTCGTGCCCGATGGGGTTCGGGTTTTGCTTATGACCTTGGATCTCATGACCGTGGCTTTCAGTCTTACAGGATGAGCGGACCACGTTTTTCTCGTCGTGGTGATCGCTCTACTCAGATGGGACATGGCATGCATGATGCTTTTGCTAACACTTCTCGTGGGCGAATGACTCAACACTGGTTTTCTCCTCAGTTTATTAACCCCAGTGTTGGATCATTTGCACATCCCATGTCTTACTATTGATGCAGGTTGTGGGGTAGAGAGCATGTGCTTGATGGAACTTGATCTTTTGGTGTGATCGAGTGTTGATGGTTCTCTACACCCATTTTTTATAGCCTCCAAGAGGCATATGTGCTATATTGTGGTGACTTCATACACTTTGAGAGCTATCATATACACTCTTATCTTGTACATTAATGCTTTCTCACTTGTGGTATGAGATTGTTGGTTATTGGCTTACTTGTATACTTTTAGCATGTTTTATACTTGTTTCATGCTTTTGTATCGAGTCTAGCATGTTCTTTTATGTGTATCATATGCCATGCTAGCTTTGTGTATATCTTGGTGGATTAGCCACTTTTCATGTTAGTGTGGGATCTTCATGAACATTTTGCCATGCTTTTATCATGTGCTTTAAATTGTATAGTTGGTATGATGTTCATTAGGTATCCTCTCTAATTGCTAGTTCTTGTATGGTTACATGTATTTCTATGACATGTTTTGCTAGCTCGAGTTGTTAGTCTTTTTGACTAGTATCATGTTACATGCTTTTCCTTCCAATTTGATATCATCATTGTGCATCATAGTATGTGTTAGGATTGTGGTTGCTTTTGGGCTTGGTGTGTCTTGTCTCCAGTTGTTTTTCTCAGCTTTCGTGGAGAAGGCATTCTATGAGCTGCGATTTGAAAAATTGCCCACGATGAGCCATTTTCGGGTGTTTGGTCAAAGTGCTTTATCTTGAAGAAGGGAAACTTAGACAAATTTGAATCGAGATCTTCTGAAGGGATTTTTCTTGGTTATGCATCTCATTCGCATGCTTATCGAGTACTTAACCTTGAAACTAACCGTATCATGGAGACTTGTGAAGTCACCTTCGACGAGACCGCACCTTGTTCTTCTCCTGTCTTTGAAAGTGCAGGTGATGAGGAGATGAACAAGAGCATTTTTGTGGAGGAGGAGCAGGACGATGCCGATTGGGGTGATCCCGAGCCGACTCCACCGGCTGCCCCAGTTGACCCTGCGACGACTACATTGGTTGACAGCCCCACTCCCACATCCTCCACCACATACGACCAGGCTCCTCAGCTTGTTCCAGCTGCACCTGAGGGAGCTCCAGCGGCTGTTGAGGGGGAGGTGACTTCATCAAAGAAAGCACCTTGGCACATCCAGTAACGCCATCCCCCTGGGATCTTGTTCGGTAACACGCAACCGATCTTGTGAGTTTTCACATTTTGCTCTTGCTGCCTTTGTTGCTGACAAGTTTGCCCACTTAAGAGCGGAGTTGGGCATTTGCTACCCTTTTTAGAGTAGGGTAGCTGTATCTTGATGTATAGTATGGTTTTTGGCTTTCTCCTCTTTTGCTTTTGGTTATTTGGCTTTCATTTTGCACCTTTGTATCATAGTGCATTTCATCATGTATCATACTACCTTTGTTGAGCTTCATGACTATAGTAGTTTTGATTACGTCTATGCTCTTGCTAGTATGTCTTGTGTATGTCTCTTGGAGCTTGCGGCTTAGGCTTCTTCTGATCACTTGTTACATGTTATGAGCTAAGCCTGTTTTCTAAATGTGAACCTGCTTTAATCTTGATGCAACTCAAAAATTGTTCACCTTTGAGATGGCAACTAGCATGTGTAGGTTTTGTGAGAACCTCGTTGCTTTCATGTGTATGCTTGAGTTGCTATGTCTCATGTTTCTTGAGTCATTCACTTAGCTCGGATCTCTTGATAATCTTGTGCTAAAACTTGATGTCTAAGCTAAGAAATGATGAAAAGTTTTGAGTTGGATCTTTTAAATCCCACGGCAATGTCACGAGATTGCTTCTCATTCACTCGAGTGAGATGAACTTGGGCATTGTAGTGCTAGTCCACAACCACTCGTGACGATACAGCTTTCCCACTTGCATTAAGGGATGAACTCGGCGTGGTTGAAAAACATGATAAAAACAATCTTTTTGGCGGACGCTTTGATCCTCTCGTGCACACATGTCTAAATGAAACCTTGTTAACTACTTTGTTTTAACTCGATCAATGTTGTAGTTACAAGTATTGTTAAGTGTATCTTTGAGACATGATGTGTGACCGTTATATGGGGTAGTTCACTCTTGTATACATGTGTTAGCACCTGTTTGATCTCCTGCTTATATGTGCTAGGTGCTATTATTTTTGGTGAACACCTTTTATAAAATGCCCAACACCTGATCAAAATGCTTATGTTTCATATTCCGTACCACTTGATCAGCTTGAGCATTGGTTTTGTCTTGTGCCTTTTGCTATACACTTGCCATACTTGCTAGATCATCTATGTACTCAAATTGCTATACTTGTGAAGCTCTACCTTTTGCATTTCTTTCATGGCATGATTTGAGGGGGAGTTGCAGTCTCTTTTGTCTCAATCTTGATAAGTGTATGTGCCAACAAGGGGGAGAAACATCCACAAACCCAGAGAGTTCATTTGTGAGTATGCATCTGTCAAGGGGGAGTTGCACTCCGAGCTTTGAGTTTGAGCTGTCGAGCTTTGAGTTTGAGCTTATTTTGCTAGATGTGTTGAGCCGTTGCCTCTTCTTGAGGGTCTAGCCGTTTTCCAGGTGTTCTATGCTTTGCTAGTGGTGTTGAGCCTTTTACCTCTTCTTGAGGGCTAGCTTTGGTTTTCTTGGTCGCATCGAGCCGTTGCCCATGTCTTTGGGGATTAAGTTGTGATCTTACTTTGCTCATTGCAAATGACCTATTTTCTGCTTTTCTTTGGCTCTTAGTCATTTGAATGGGTTGTCTCTGGTTTGTGTTGGTTTGACAAAGCACTCATCAAGGGGGAGATTGAGGACACATGGTTTTTACCATAACCATTGTGTGGACTGTTGGCATTTCTTAGCGCAACCACCAGAAGTATGGCAGCAACGCTAGAGATGCCAGGAGGGGTAATTCTATATCTATTGGACATTCCGCAAGCGCACGAATCTACCGTAGCATTTCACCAAGGAGTATTCCAAGGTTGTCGATTTATATTTCTCCCAAGGGAAAGCAGTAGTTAGGAGTCAATAGGTAAAGGAGATCCAGATGTCTATCATCTAGTTTCACTAGTGCTAGTGGGATGAACTAAGTGGATAGGAAGGATGGATCAAGGAGTTGGTAAGAGAGTCTAAGGGGTAACTAATGGAATAGCAGCTAGGTGAGAGGACAACGAGTGAGTGTAAGATTCCTAATGGGTCTTGGCTTACTTCCATGAATTAGTCCTAGCGTTTAGATCCTGACCCAGCTATCCTAAGTATACGTGAGAACTAACTCTAACTTTCTGCTGCGGCCGACGGACGAGACAGGATGCTAAAATAACGCACCCTAAAGCGACCCCCAAAGTAGGCCTACAATCTAACCTAACAACACGCTCAGGAGAACTCCAAGGTCCCAACGGAAGGCTGTCACACTACACTTGTGGGCGTTCCTGGGTGCAGCTAGACGTTCACACCGGCAGATCTAGTCTAGACACCGCGCCTACACTATCTCTACTACTCTAAACCTAGACTAGGGCCTAGAGCACTTCACTCAAGAGCCTGACATACGCCCGCTCAGGAGAGAGCAATGTGCCAGCAGAAAGAATGTATACTTACGATAACTAAGGCATAAAGTAAATACTAGCACTACTCAGAGGAAAGCAAAGCAAGAATAATATATATAATAAATACTAAGAATCTTACTAAAACAAGAGGAAGACATACCAGACTCTCCAGAAGATGACTCCGAAGACCCCGAGCTCCGCTCGACTCACTCTAACTCACACACTACTACTACTACTACTATAGTGGACTACATAGCTATAAGGCTCTCAAGAGGCTTCTCCTTGATGGTAGAATGGTTGGATGCAGCTGGTATTTATAGGGGAGGTGGAGTAAGGGCTACTCCACCGCCACGTCATCGATCCGTGTGAAGTGGCCTCTCCACCTTTGGATCCAACCGACCTCAAACCGCCTTGAATCAACGTCCAGGATGTGCAGGGAACGTCGGTGGAGTGAACCGACCTCAAGTGGGCCCACAACCCAGGTCGGCCGACCAGGGGTTCACCCAGATGATGACACGTGGCACCTTCTAGAAGCGGGTAGGTCGGTGGAGCAAGTCGACGGGTGGGACCCACCAAAGCCCGGTCGGCCGACCGGCCTTGGGCGAGGGGCCCAAGGGTGACTCACCACCGACTTCCTGACGTCTCTGGTGTTCTGGCAGTGTCCGAGATGGTCCCAAACCATGGTCGGTCGACCTGCCTTTGGTGGGATCAAAGGCCCATCTTTTGCAGGTAGTTTCACCATGCAATTCTAAGCACAATGGTGGTGTTGGACCCACAAATGTCAGGTCGGCCGACCTGACCTTTGTGCTCATCTTTTGCACACTGTCTCCAGAGGTTATGACATTGATGAATGTGGAGTTGGTTTGGTCATTGGCCATCTTGGTTGGTTGCTCTACCTTCATTTGTAGCTCCCGAACACTGAAAAGTGTCTGTTTGCACCTGCACCCAAATAATGACATGTACATCTGGAACCAAGTCAATTGTACCTATGTCACTACTCATTGGTATGGTGTTATCTCCGAACTCGACCATTGTTGACGGCTTTTCATGGGGTAAAAACAGGGTATAATTGCCGTCAACAAGATCCCCCAAGTTTAACCTTTGCTCGTCCCGAGCAAACAATAAGACTTAGAATCAGTGGATCATGTGTTATCACTAAGTTAACATCTCAATAATACTAAGTGCACAACAAAGAACTTCTCCTTTAATGGAAAAATTAGCAATGCTAACACACCAATATTACTCTAGCACTCATGGGGCTTATGGCATTAACTTAGTCTTGGGATGTTGGAAGACGAATGCTTTGACTAGAGCATCTACTTTTCTCATTCTTTTAGCAAGTTTCATGCCGAGGTTTTTGATAAGTTTTTCAAAAGAAATCTTAATGTTCCTCAAATAGTTTCTCTCAAGTCACTCAAATGGTGTATGAATCCTCACTAAGGCACATCATGTGTTTGCCTTTCAAAGACATCCTATCTCTAATAAGGCTTTATGTGGAGCTTAAGTAGGTATGTCAAGAAATAGCGTACTTGCAAGGCATATGTTGTCTTAGTTAAGAAAAATTGAAATCTTGGACCACAGCAGAGTCTTATCATACCCTTAGATCAAGATGTAAGATGATATGAATGGAATGGATGAATGTAATGAAATGATTAGGTAATGAGGAAAGGATGGATGTATGGTGGATGAGGTTGCTCCTTTATTTTATGCTATCTCTCTTTCTACTTCTATTGAGACAAGGCTAGCTCTTTCTTCTTCTCTTTTTTTTTTTTTTTTTTTTTTTTTTTCATCTCTCTCTCTCTTTTTTTTTTTTTGAATCTCAATAGATGCTAGCCTTTATGGGATGTGTCTCACCTACAAATGATAACTGAGAGAGAATCTCTAACTGTGGAGCATGGAGCAACCCATAGGATAAAATGGTGACGGTGCGTACTTCCGGTGTAGAAGCAAAGACAATGATGGTGGTATGGATGATGATGCGTGCTCCCGGTGTAGGAGTAGCATAATTATGATGGTGAGATGCGTACCCCCGGATAGGAGTAGCATAAATGATGGATGGTGAGATGCGTACTCCCGGGTAGGAGTAGCATGAATGGTGGTAGTAAGATGCGTACTCCCGGGGTAGGAGCAGCATAAATGATGGTAGTAAGATGCGTACTCCCGGGGTAGGAGCAGCATGGTTGCGTACTTCCGGATTAGAAGCAAGATATTTGGTGATGTGTGGATCTCGATCTTAGGGCCACGACAAACCTCTAACAAAGGTTCTACAAGTCTTAACCAAACTCAATGCAAGCAAGTAGCTTATGTAGAAGGCTTTTGGATATATCAAGGTATATATATGGCCGTGGTAGGAAATTCAACACCATTGAGGAACAATTAAGTTTTTCATTCATTTTTAAAATAAATTCTCCGGCAATCATGCGTGCTTAGAACAATAGTATAGAGCTCTTATCTCAACTATATCATATCTCACAACAACTTAGACTTTGTTTTAGCAAACTTGCAACCCATTAAGTGATCAAGTTCATGATGGTTAAGAGTGCCAAGTAATCCATACTTAGAGAAGTGCTAAGTTGTAAACAAGCATTAGAGAAACATTAACTAGCAATTTAACAATCATTTCCATAGGAAGAAGAGCACTCAAGAAGCATGATAAGCCTTTTTATTATAATCAAACTTTTATTTTATTTATAATGTAATAAAGTAAATAAAGGAAAATGCAAGATAGAAGACATACCTTGGATAAACGTACCTTAGTGGGGGAGAGGATCTCCCCCAAGCTTGGCTTTTGCTCATCTTGTATAGTTGTAGAAGTTGGGTGTTTTGCTGAGCCAAGCTTAGTGTTGTCGATGAGGCCGTCCATGTTCATCTTTTGATGGCAACTCTCCTTCATCGTCTTCTTCTACACTTCCACCTGTAGGGTCTGCTTGTTCCTGCAACACTTTAGCTTCTTGCCTGTGCGGTCCAAGAGGGCCAGACATGAGGCTGCTCTTGGACTCTCTTACTCTCGGTGGAGGTGCACAAGGCATTTATCGGAGGGAATAACTTCTTCTCTTAGCCGCAAAGGTGAGACAACACAAGGACACGCTAGGAAAACAAAGATTAGCATTAGCATTAGTCCTCCCAAGTGATAGTGGTCCTTGTGGGGCATAGTCACTCCCACAAACAGGTGTGCTAGTGGGTAGTGACACACGCCACACTTGCTCGTTGAGCAAGTCAAACTTCTATTGCTACGGGGAAGAAGGGCTCGCAAGTGTTCACGGGGAAAAAGAGTACCTCCCGGGTCGATCGACTCGGGATGCTCCTTCCCTTGCTCTGTGCCAAAGTGGGAAGTGAGTGGAGGTCACACTATGTTGGGTGCACTCCAAAAACATCTCTCTTTTTCTCTCTTTAGGAGCATGCTCGTGGCATCCCCCATCTTAGAGAGAGAAGAGAAGGCAATGTGAGCTCAAGATGATTCTAAGTGTGGATTTGGGCTCACATTGCAAGGTTGTTCACAGGGGGAGAAAGGCAAATGGTGAAGTCTCAAAGCTAAGATAGGCTGATCTCCCCTAAGCACAACTAAATGTTCTATTGGACTATAAGCAGGGAATCCTAATGAATCCATCTCTAAATTGGCACAAGGTGGGGGTCGGCCGACCCCCAAGCTTGGCCTCTCAACACTCTCAACCTTTTGCCATGGAATTCTAGGAGAGTGAAAGCTAGTTGTGGATCAGAGGTAGTGATATTTCAGTGATTCCCTAATCTAGTGCTTGGTGAACGATAGAAGGTGATTGGCAAAAGTGGGGACATCGCTCGAGTGATTCCCATGAACCATGGGAACACTCAAGCATGTCTCGCTGACCACTTTGCAGATATGAGCTGGTGGTTTGGTCCCAAGGTGAAGAGGAATATCTATGCTAAGAGTGATGGACCAAGGGACCATTTCTTTCAATGTTTGGCTAGCATAGTGTGTATAGGATTCTTTTGTGAGGTGAGTAGAAGACAACAGGATGCCCATGGGGTTCATGCGTGGGTCGGTCGACCCACAATTGGAAACCCCTTGAGTATCCAAGTGTTGTCCCTAAATCTACACATCTAGCCAAAGTGAAAGGAGCATAAGTAGGCTTAATGGTGGGATCGGCTGACCCCTACCTTTGGCGGTCTACCAGCTCAAAATCTTAGTGCCAGTTGCTCTCAAGGTTATGCTTGGCTTAGTGGCTTAATCGCTCTTGCTCGGCTAAATGGGATGGTGAGTTTCTTCATCTTCTTAGCTAAAGCAAGGGATGAGAGTGAGGAGTCTAGCTTCTAAGATGTAGGTTGACAGTTTCTGTCTTCCTTTTCTTGTGGCATTTATACTATAGCTATATGATCACACATACCGGAAAGCCGGAAGGAGGTGGGCCCAACCACTAGGTCGACCGACCCATGGTTGGCCTCCCCAAGCTTGGCAACACTCCCAAACACAAGCCAACTAAATGCACCAAAAGTTGTTTGCTTAAAGCTGCAGAATTTGCCAAGCTAGCTTCATCTAGATGTTCGAGGAAGCCTAAGAAGCTATACATGTCATGATTTTAAGATTTAAGCTTGAGCAAGTCATGAACATGGCATGGCAAAGCGGGGGCAAAGTTGGCGAGATGGGTGGCACCAAGGCTGGGTCGGCCGACCCAGCCATGGGCCCCACCTGGTCCCCAAGTTGCTCAGCAGGTTAAGCAAAAGGTTGTCTTTATATTATTATTTTTTTTATATGCATTTGGAAAGGGAAATGTTTTTTGGGTTTTTGGTTATGGCTACTACTACACTAAGCTTGAGAAGGCTTGGAACACTAAAGAGAAAAGAGAAGGCCAAGTGAGCTCGAGATGATTCTACCGGTTATGCTGTGGTATTGAGCTCAACTTGGGGTGCTAGTCATAGGGGTGAAAGGGCAAGGCAAGGCCTCCCAAAAGGGCAGGTCGGCCGACCTGGCCCTGGCCCCTATGTAGCATGCTCTCCCTCTGACAAGGAATCTATCCTAGTGTTTGCAAAAGGTCACTAGCATTGGACCATAAACTTGGTCGGTCGACCAGGGTTTGTGTCCCCCAACCACTTTAGTCTAAGTTAGGTTGTCTGGCAAGGGTGGTGGTGGTCATGGTCCAAAGTTGCTGAGGTTGTTTGGATTCCTATGTCTAGTGTTTGGTGAAAGAGAAAATGAGAAAACAGATGTGGAGACAAGCATCAAAGTGATTCCCATGAACCATGGGAACACTTAAGTATGCGTTGCTACTCCCTATGCTGGCTTTGGCTGGTGGCATGCTTCCTAAAGCATTCAAGATGCTCGAAGCGGCATCCTAAGCTAAAGTCATGAGCAATGAACCATCTCTCCTCGAATTTCGGCTAGTGTGGTGGGCATAGGATCCATGGTTATCATCATTGGGAGACAGCAGGTTGCCTGGTGACATCAAGTCCAGGTCGGTCGACCTGTGCCTTGGAGCACCAAGGCATCCTATGCTGCTCCTTGGATCCATGCTTCTAGCCAGAGTGAAGAGAGAGGTGGTGGACCCCACAAGATAGGTGAAAGGTCCTAGATGGCTAGAGGGGGGGTGAATAGCCTATAAAAATTTCTACAAACTCACTAAGCAAACTTCGTTAGATACACAAACGGCGGAAAGCAAGTTATGCTTAGCCTACTAGATGTTGCAAGCCTCCTATCCAAGCAATTCTAGTAGGTGATCACTAGTACACACAAAAGCTACCACTAGTGATCAAGAGTTCTACCCACGGGATTTAGTCTACACAAGAAGTGGTTCCCGACCGACCACACAAGCAATTCTACCCACGGGATTTAGTCTACACAAGATGTGGTTCCCGACCGACCACGCAAGCAATTCTACTTTGCAAGAATGTAATCAAAGTAATACAAGAGAGGGTAGGAGCTTGTTATACCGACGTGTCAAGTCGAGGTTGCCAATCACCAAGAGAATGAGCAATCAATCACAATCGGCAACACACAATCGATGACAACCAATCACCGGGAACAAAGATGAACACAATTGTTTTTGTTCACCCGGTGTTCACTTGGGCACCGCCAAGCTAGTCACCGGTTGTGTCGACCAACACCTAGATGGTTCTTCGGTGTGACCCTCAAGTCACTAGCCCCTCAATGGCTCGCCCCGCAAGGCACCGCAAGACACCACTCTCAAGCGAGGTACTCAACGACACGCGCAATCCACTAGGATGCTCTTCGTGATCCCACGAGGTGAGCTCAAACCTCTCACAAATCAACCGGAGGTGGCCAAGAACAATCACCTTCTCTTGCCAACGCCTCCAACAATCTCCAAGCCGGCTAGGAGCGGTACTCTCCAAGAGTAACAAGAAATCCACCGGCGAAACCACCCACAAGTGCCACTAGATGCCCTCAAGCAATGCAATGCACTAGGTGATTCACTCAATCTCTCTTAGGATGAACAACCAAGCAAGGGAGAAGAGTGGGAGAGAGAGTCTCTTAGCTCAAAGAATGCACAAGGGATGAGAAATGGCCAAGAGACCTCCCCAAGGGCCGGCCACCTTCTATTTATAACCCCTCAAACAAATGTGACCGTTACCCCCTCGGGAAGCCGAGCAAAGACGCGCCGGACGCGTCGCCGCAAACCGCCGGACGCGTCCGGCGCTTCTTCCTCGCGAGCCAAGTCGACCGTTGGCTCCGCGTTCAATCTCGTCCCGCCACGTGTGCGTCCGGCGCGCGCGTCCGGCGCGCCATCGCGCGTCCGGCGCTCGCGTCGGTTCCCGAGCCGCGCCCGGAACTTTACGTTCGGCGTCCGGCGCGCGCGGACGCGACACTGCGCGTCCCGCCGCCTTCTCGCCGTCCCCGCGGCACCACGCCGTCGTTCATTGAGCGCGGACCACCCGCACGATCACGCCGAGTCCGCCGCTGCGTCCGCCGCGCGTCCGCCGCTCCGACCATGTCAGCCACTAGCACAGGCCAAGTCACAATGCGCCGGACGCGTCCGGCGCCTCCTGCAGAAGCTGCCTTTCGCCGTGTCGTGACACCAACTTCTCCAACATGCTATCCAACAAGTATACCAACTTGATCAACAGAGATAGCATGATTTCAACCAAATTTTGCATCCGGCGCAATAGAAAATATGCATCCATTTTTCCCAAAAGCGCCGAATCCCGCCTCACAGGCTCGGCGGGAGGAAGAGAGGGACCCAAACCCATCTCTACCCCGCAAACCACAAATGCGCCCAAACGCCACCTTTGTAAATGTGCCAACACCACCAAGTGTACATCTCCATGTGCTTGTGTGTTAGCTTTTCACAACCATTTCCCAAAGGTTAGGTTAGCTCACTAGGTCCTACATGCAATGCACTTCATGAATTCACCTAGTGGCACCCATGCGTTGAATAGCCGATAAGACTTCCCCTCTTAATAGTGCGGCTATCGATCCTAAACCACTCACACCCTCTATGGTGTCTTGAGTGCAAAACAAAATGGCCCTATCGGTTATACCTTTGCCTTGAGCCCATTTTGTTCCTCCAAATGATATGAACACTTCACACCATCATGTGACCGTCTCGATCCATCGATCTTGACTTCACTTGCCCTTCACCGTGCATCGGTCCATCGGCGCCTAGTCTTGCCCGAGCTTCACCATCGCATGGTCCTTCACTCCGAAGCCTCGACTAGCCCTTCACCTTCAACACCGGTCCATGGAGCCAAGCATCGTCTTGATCTTCATCTTTGATCACATGACACGTGTCATGCTTCATATGCTTTAAGCTCATCATGTGGACAACCTTTCTCTAAATCAACCACTTAGATAAACAAGGTTAGTCCTAGGTTTCATCAATTAGCCAAAACCAAACTAGGGACTTTCAATCTCCCCTTTTTGGTAATTGATGACAACCTCAACAAAGATGATTTTATAATAAAGATTTTGAACTTGTCATACTTGTCCAATCATTATGCTCACAAGAGAAATTTGGACAATTATAGCAAGTTCGGTTTTGGTAGTATTGCTCCCCCTACATATGTGCATAGAGTTTGGATTTGAAACTTTGCACATATGCATGGATAGAAGTGTGGGGAGAGTAATTCTACCAAAATGATGCTAAGGTGTAAGAAATGGACCTTTGAAGCGTGATACCAATCGGAGTTGCCTTTTACACCATCCTTAGCACCATATAGTAACTAGACATCCATGAAAAACTCAAGAACCCCGTGAGATCAACATTATAAGCAAAGTTCTTGAACCACTTGTAAAGGCAAGGGGAGTCTAGTTACAACCTATGCATGCTAGTAGATCATTTCATCATACAAGTCCTATACTAGCATTGCACCACACAAGCAAGGAGACACCACTTGTATAAAACTTTAAAACTAGGTGCCATGAGCAAGTCATATGAGAATGCACAAACAAATGCAACAACTTGTTCATGGGCTTGCTCCCCCTACTTGTGTGCATCAAAATTTTATTTACCCCTTTATCATGTTCAATCATCTTTTTCTCTCCCCTTTGTCAACAATTGCCCAAAAACGGGATCAAATTGTGGAGAGAAAAGAACTTTGATGGAGTAAACAAAACTTTAGTCAAATTTGGTTCAATCTAGACCACTTGCCAAAGACATTTAATTCGGTTTGAACCAAAGACAAGCTTCTTCACACCTCATGACAAGGGTTATCTTGCCTATGTTGAATTAAACACTTGTAGCAAATATTCTAGATTCAACACTAGGATTGCAAGCCCATAAACATGTCATATGTCACCACTAGATCAAGCAAAACATAGAAGCAATAGTGGTAAACATATATACATCAAACACATTTGATTTATCATGAATGCTCCAAATGCACCTTGTATGTCTACATGTGCTACCACAAGTATAATCCTAAGAATGAATGACATGTCAACCAATGGTACCTTGCTTTGTCGAAGGAGAGGCATGTCAAGTAGTGGTGGGGTGCATTCAACACATGTTTGAGAAATCAAGAATGTTCAACTCATTCCTTAGCTTGCAAAACCTTCTTTCATCAAGTGGCTTGGTGAGGATATCGGCAAGTTGATCATCGGTACCCACACTTTCAATGGAAATGTCACCCTTTTGTTGATGATCTCTAATGAAATGATGCCTTATGTCAATGTGCTTTGTTCTTCCATGTTGAACCGGGTTTTGTGTCATCTTGATTGCACTTTCATTGTCACAAAACAATGGCACATTCTTGAAGTTGATGCCATAATCCTTCAAAGTTGACTTTATCCAAAGCAATTGTGCACAACAACTCCCCGCACTAACATATTCGGCTTCGGCGGTAGAGATTGCCACACTATTTTGTTTCTTTGAGGACCATGACACAAGTGATCTTCCAAGAAGTTGACATGTACCACTTGTGCTCTTTCTATTGATCTTGCAACCACCATAGTCGGAGTCCGAATATCCAATCAATTCAAACTTTGACCCCTTGGGATACCATAGTCCAACATCTCTTGTTTGCTTCAAGTACCTCAATATTCTCTTTGCGGCCGTGAGATGACTCTCTCTTGGTGAGGCTTGATATCTAGCACACATGCAAACACTAAACATGACATCCGGCCTTGATGCGGTGACATAGAGTAGGCTTCCAATCAATGACCGATAATCCTTTTGATTCACCATATTGCCATCATGATCACTATCAAGATTCCCATTGGTGCCCATTGGAGTTGAGATTGGCTTTGCATCTTGCATTCCAAACTTCTTCAACATGTCCCTTATGTATTTCCCTTGACTCACAAATGTCCCATTCTTCAATTGCTTGACTTGAAGACCAAGGAAATAGCTAAGTTCACCAATCATGGACATCTCAAACTCTTTTGCCATCATTTCACCAAATTCTTCACAATATGCTTGATTGGTTGATCCAAAGATGATATCATCAACATAGATTTGCACAATGAAGAGATCATTACCAATCTTCTTGGTGAATAGAGTAGTATCAACCTTGCCCATAATGAACCCCTTGGAGTGAAGAAAAGTCTTCAATCTCTCATACCATGCTCTAGGTGCTTGCTTCAAGCCATACAAAGCTTTCTTCAACTTGTACACATGGTTGGGCTTCTTCTCATCTTCAAAACCGGGAGGTTGCTCAACATATACTAGCTCATTGATGATCCCATTGAGAAATGCACTCTTGACATCCATTTGATATAACTTGATATTGTGGGCACATGCATAAGCCAAGAGTATCCTTATTGCCTCCAATCTTGCCACCGGAGCATATGTTTCATCATAGTCAAGACCTTCAACTTGAGTATAGCCTTGTGCAACTAGTCTTGCTTTGTTTCTAATCACAACACCATCTTGATCTTGCTTGTTCTTGAAAACCCATTTGGTTCCAATGACATTGTGATCCTCCGGCCTCTCAACTAACTCCCACACATCATTTCTTGTGAAGTTATTGAGCTCTTCTTGCATTGCCATGATCCAATCGGCATCATCCAAGGCTTCCTCAACTTTCTTTGGCTCTTTGGTTGACACAAATGATGCATACTCACAAATCATAGCCACTCTTGATCTTGTTTGCACACCACTTCTAATATCACCAATAACACTATCAATTGGGTGATCTCTTGCAACGTGTTGTGGTTGTAGCACTTGCACTTGATTGCTTGAGCTTGGTTGATCACTTGACTTGTCTTCATTTGATGAACTAGCACCATGATCTTGCACTTGAGCATTGCTAGCTTGCCTCAATGGAGAATTGAGCACTTCATCTTTATCATCTTGCACAACAACCACTTGCTTTGCTCTAATGTCCCCAATGTCCATGTTCTTCATAGCTTCCACCAATTGAGTTCCACCAACATCTTCTAGATTCTCATCTTCATCTTGTGACCCATTGGTTTCATCAAATTGCACATCATGGACTTCCTCTCTAATGCCACTTGAATTGTTCCAAACTCTATAAGCTTTGCTTGTAGTTGAATAACCGAGTAGGAACCCCTCATCACATCTCTTTTCAAACTTCCCCAATCTAGTGCCCTTTCTCAAGATGTAGCATTTGCAACCAAATACTCTAAAATAGCCAATGTTGGGCTTTCTTCCATGAAGTAACTCATATGGGGTCTTCTCTAGCAAAGTATGACAATAGAGCCTATTGATGTAGTAACATGCCGTGTTGATTGCTTCATCCCAAAATGATTGACTAACATTGTACTCATGAAGCATTGATCTAGCCATATCAAGCAATGTTCTATTCTTCCTCTCAACTAGGCCATTTGATTGTGGAGTGTACTTGGCCGAGAATTGATGACCAATGCCATAGTGATCACACAATTCTTCCATTCTTGTATTCTTGAACTCACTCCCATTGTCACTTCTCACTTTCTTGATTCTCATGTCAAACTCATTGTGAACTCTAGTGAGAAAGGTCTTGAAGGTGTCATACACTTCACTCTTGTCACTAAGAAAGAATACCCATGTAAATCTTGTGAAGTCATCCACTATGACAAACCCATACTTGTTGCCACCAATACTTGTGTACGTAGTTGGGCCAAATAGATCCATGTGCAACAACTCAAATGCCTTGCATGTGCTCATTATGCTCTTCTTTGGATGTGAGCTTCCAACTTGCTTCCCGGCTTGACATGCACTACACAACTTGTCCTTCTCAAATACAACATCTTTCAAGCCTTCAACAAGATTGTGTTGTGTGAGCTTCTTCAATTGTTTCATGCCAACATGTCCAAGCCTTCTATGCCAAAGCCAACCCAAACTTGATTTTGATATCAAACATGTTGTCAAAGAAGTTTCACTAGTGTTGAAATCAACAAGATAGAGATTCTCATATCTAAAGCCTTTGAACACCAAGTTGGAGCCATCAAGAGAAACTACCTCAACATCATTTGCCCCAAAAATGCACTTGTAGCCTCGATCACAAATTTGTGCCACGGAGAGAAGATTGAAATCCAAGCTTTCAACTAGCATCACATTGGAGATACTCATGTCATTTGATATTGCAATCTTGCCCAAACCAACAACCTTGCCTTTCTTGTTATTTCCAAAAGTAATTGACTCAATGCCACTATCATTCTTCTCAATTGAATCAAACATTCTTGATGTGCCGGTCATGTGTTGAGAACACCCACTATCAATAATCCAATGCCTTCCTCCGGCTTTATAATTCACCTACAAGCAAATCAATGAAGCTTAGGTACCCATTTTTGCTTGGGTCCTTGTAGGTTAGTGACTAAGCTCTTTGGTACCCAAATTGCCTTCTTCTTTGGGCCAACAATGGGTGTACCAACAAACTTAGCTTGTACACCTTTCACACCCTTGGTAAGCACATAACAAGAATCAAAAGGTATAGCATTGTCAAGTTTCTTGTTTTGTTGCTTCTTGTTGCAATTTTGCTCTAGGTGCCCAACTTGCTTGCATCTATAGCAAAACCGACCATTGCTCTTCACAAAGCTAGGCTTTGGAGTTGCAAAGGCCGACTTGCCCTTCTTGGGGGTATAGCCCAATCCCTCTTTGTTAAGAGAGAACCTTTGGCTACCCAAGCACTTTAGCAAGCGGGCCTCACCACCATAGGCTTTGCCTAAGGCATGAGTGAGCTCATCCACCTCCTTCTTGAGGGTCTCATTCTCTACCATTAGTGTAGCATCACAAGTGAAGCCATCACTAGTAGTGGAGATAGAGTCGGTGGTGGTGGTGGATGATGTGCTACAAGAAGGGTTAGAATTTGTCATGATGATAGGTTGATAAAATGACTCATCAATGATGTCACAAGTAAGGCCTATATCACATGATGCAACCACCACTTTCTTTGCTTGTTGCTCAAGTAGAAGTGAGTGAGCTTTTTCAAGCTTAGAATGAGCATCACCAAGTTTCTCATGGTCTTCCACTAGACACTCATGAGTGGTCATAAGCTCACCTAGGGCTTTCTCAAGTATTGCTACTTTCATTGAAAGCTTCTTGCACTCCTTTTCCTTGGCAATAGCTATATCTCTAGTTTCTTGCATCAAGTCATATAATTGATCCTTAGAAGGTTCATCATCATCATCAATATTATCAACATCGTGAGCATATTCCATCTCACTATCATCATCACTATCATCATATTGTACCTTGGTTTCCTTGGCCATGAAGCACGATGGTGATGAAGAGAATAATGAAGGCTTCTTGTTGATGGCGATGGAAGCCATAGCCTTGTTGCTTGTATCTTCATCTTCATCATCAATGTCACTCTCCCAAGTGACCACAAATGCACCATTCTTGCCCTTCTTGAGTGTCATCTTGGCCTCATGCTTCTTCTTCTCAAACTTGCCCTTGTTGTAGTTCTTCTTCTTCTCATATGGGCATTCGGCTTGTAGATGCTCGGTGCTATCACAATTGAAGCACTTTCTTGGTTGCTCTTGCTTCTTGAAGTTGTTTCTCTTGAAGCCTCTTCTCTTGATGAACATGTGTCCCATCTTCTTCACCACAAGAGCAAGTGCCTCATCATCAATCTCAAAGTCACCATCTTCCTCATTGGTTTCTTCTTCTTCAAAGATTGGTGCTTTGCCCTTGGAGGATGTGGCTTGGAATGCCACGGTCTTCTTCTTCTTCTCCTCTTCCACCTTCTCATCATCTTGATCAAACTTATCATATGTCAAGACTTCACCAAGCAAACCATTTGGCTTCTTGCCTTCAAGCCCATCTCTTTGTAGCATAAGCTTCAACATCTTGAAGCTCCTTGGCAAGCAAATCAAGAACTTATGACAAAAGTCTTCATCTTTTGTCTTGTGCCCCAAACTCTTGAGATCATTTACAATCACTTGCAAGCGATGAAACATTTCAATGATTGTTTCATCCTCCTTCTTCTTGAAGTTCTCGAACTCACTTTTGAGTCCATATAACTTGGCACTCTTCACAACCTTGGTGCCCTCGTAGGTCTCACCCAACCTTGTCCACACTTCACTTGCACGCTCCAAGTCCTTGATCCCCTCAAACACCTTTGTATCAATGCCATTGTATAAGGTGTTGAGAGCCATTCTATTGCATGTTGTGTTGGCTCTATCTTCATCGGTGAGATGATCATTATCAAGAATAGCATAGTCATGCAATGTAACTTGCAAGACTCTCTCTTGAATTGAACCGAGATACATGATCATCTTTCTCTTCCAATGATCAAAAGAACTAACTCCATCAAACATAGGCGGTTTGCCCCCAACATGGTTGAACACAATTTGAGCCATCTCAACACCGTAGGATGTTAAGCCTTGCACAAAAACGGTGACCTCGGCTCCGATACCACTTGAAAGGTCCTAGATGGCTAGAGGGGGTGAATAGCCTATAAAAATTTCTACAAACTCACTAAGCAAACTTCGTTAGATACACAAACGGCGGAAAGCAAGTTATGCTTAGCCTACTAGATGTTGCAAGCCTCCTATCCAAGCAATTCTAGTAGGTGATCACTAGTACACACAAAAGCTACCACTAGTGATCAAGAGTTCTACCCACGGGATTTAGTCTACACAAGAAGTGGTTCCCGACCGACCACACAAGCAATTCTACCCACGGGATTTAGTCTACACAAGATGTGGTTCCCGACCGACCACGCAAGCAATTCTACTTTGCAAGAATGTAATCAAAGTAATACAAGAGAGGGTAGGAGCTTGTTATACCGACGTGTCGAGTCGAGGTTGCCAATCACCAAGAGAATGAGCAATCAATCACAATCGGCAACACACAATCGATGACAACCAATCACCGGGAACAAAGATGAACACAATTGTTTTTGTTCACCCGGTGTTCACTTGGGCACCGCCAAGCTAGTCACCGGTTGTGTCGACCAACACCTAGATGGTTCTTCGGTGTGACCCTCAAGTCACTAGCCCCTCAATGGCTCGCCCCGCAAGGCACCGCAAGACACCACTCTCAAGCGAGGTACTCAACGACACGCGCAATCCACTAGGATGCTCTTCGTGATCCCCACGAGGTGAGCTCAAACCTCTCACAAATCAACCGGAGGTGGCCAAGAACAATCACCTTCTCTTGCCAACGCCTCCAACAATCTCCAAGCCGGCTAGGAGCGGTACTCTCCAAGAGTAACAAGAAATCCACCGGCGAAACCACCCACAAGTGCCACTAGATGCCCTCAAGCAATGCAATGCACTAGGTGATTCACTCAATCTCTCTTAGGATGAACAACCAAGCAAGGGAGAAGAGTGGGAGAGAGTCTCTTAGCTCAAAGAATGCACAAGGGATGAGAAATGGCCAAGAGACCTCCCCAAGGGCCGGCCACCTTCTATTTATAACCCCTCAAACAAATGTGACCGTTACCCCCTCGGGAAGCCGAGCGACGCGCCGGACGCGTCGCCGCAAACCGCCGGACGCGTCCGGCGCTTCTTCCGCGCGAGCCAAGTCGACCGTTGGCTCCGCGTTCAATCTCGTCCCGCCACGTGTGCGTCCGGCGCGCGTCCCGGCCCAGCGCGCCATCGCGCGTCCGGCGCTCGCGTCCCGTTCCCGAGCCGCGCCCGGAACTTTCGCATTCGGCGTCCGCGCGCCGGACGCGACACCGCGTCGCGTCCGCCGCCTTCGCCCGTCCCCGCAGCACCACGCCGTCGTTCATTGAGCGCCGGACCCTGCACAGTGATCACGCCGAGTCCGCCGCCTGCGTCCGCCGCGCGTCCGCCGCTCCGACCATGTCAGCCACTAGCACAGGCCAAGTCACAATGCGCCGGACGCGTCCGGCGCCTCCTGCAGAAGCTGCCTTTCGCCGTGTCGTGACACCAACTTCTCCAACATGCTATCCAACAAGTATACCAACTTGATCAACAGAGATAGCATGATTTCAACCAAATTTTGCATCCGGCGCAATAGAAAATATGCATCCATTTTTCCCAAAGCGCCGAATCCCGCCTCACAAAGCTCGGCGGGAGGAAGAGAGGGACCCAAACCCATCTCTACCCTGCAAACCACAGCGCGCCCAAACGCCACCTTTGTAAATGTGCCAACACCACCAAGTGTACATCTCCATGTGCTTGTGTGTTAGCTTTTCACAACCATTTCCCAAAGGTTAGGTTAGCTCACTAGGTCCTACATGCAATGCACTTCATGAATTCACCTAGTGGCACCCATGCGTTGAATAGCCGATAAGACTTCCCCTCTTAATAGTGCGGCTATCGATCCTAAACCACTCACACCCTCTATGGTGTCTTGAGTGCAAAACAAAATGGCCCTATCGGTTATACCTTTGCCTTGAGCCCATTTTGTTCCTCCAAATGATATGAACACTTCACACCATCATGTGACCGTCTCGATCCATCGATCTTGACTTCACTTGCCCTTCACCGTGCATCGGTCCATCGGCGCCTAGTCTTGCCCGAGCTTCACCATCGCATGGTCCTTCACTCCGAAGCCTCGACTAGCCCTTCACCTTCAACACCGGTCCATGGAGCCAAGCATCGTCTTGATCTTCATCTTTGATCACATGACACGTGTCATGCTTCATATGCTTTAAGCTCATCATGTGGACAACCTTTCTCTAAATCAACCACTTAGATAAACAAGGTTAGTCCTAGGTTTCATCAATTAGCCAAAACCAAACTAGGGACTTTCAATAGGTCGGTCGACCTGGCCATGGTGGCCCCACCAGCTCAACTTTTCTCTAATCACTCTTCTCAAGTTTTATTCTCTATGTCTAACTTATTTTGTCGAAATAAAATATGCAATTCTAAAAGTAAACATGCAATTGAAAGGAAATGCAAAATTTAAATGCAGAAAGTAAACATGAGATAACTACGACATACCTTATCAGCGAGGGCTCCATGTTTTAGGTCCATAGAGCAGGACCTCTCCATTGATGATTGAGCTTGAATGTGCATCATTCCATCCTGGAGATGGATGGGGATGATTGCACTTTGCCATACCTTCGAGATCTCCATTCTCTTCTTGATCAAGGTTTCATTCAATGTTCACCGCATTTGTGAATCTATCTCAACAACTTACCCTTTTGGATTTGAACTTCCTGCAGGGGTTAGTCTAGGCATACAACCACAGTCTACACAAGTAATTTTTGGTTCAATTAATCAAACTTGACTCCATGTCTTATTTGATTAAGGTAGGCAGATTAACCTAAGCACCATGCTTAATTTAAAACACCTATGGAAGAAACCGCTAAGCACAACCAAACCAAAACATACTAGAGTGGAAAATGGAAGTAAAAATAATGATGCACAAAGATTCACAAAAGGATTGAACGACATCCTTGAGTCATCACTCATAATCTATGATTGGATTATAAGTGATGGAGTCGTTCCGTCACTAATGATGAGAAGGATTTCTCTTGACAAAATGACTTCTTCTCGTTGGTTTAAAACTACCGCTTCGCCTTTCCCAAAAGCAAGAATGGGAAAAGGCGAAGACAGATGGCTTTTGTGGAGACATTCTAACGATTGAAGTCTCACACACCTACGAAGTATTGGAGATGGGCGGTGGCGTTCCGTGTGGTTTCCCACAAACGGGTTGGCTTGCACCATAAGGATGAGCACAGACACAAAAGTTGCATCCCCCAAGCTAAGCTGCAAACCGTAGCGACATAGTCAGCTAACGGTGCAGAATAGTTAGGGATGCTCTTTTGGGTCATGGCTAATTTGATAACTAGTGCAAAGCCTCCTTCCTTGAACGGATTTAGGTTCGAATGAACCCTGGAGGTAGAACTTGACAATGTCCAGTTCACCTCAACAACCGTTCATGCACCGTCTTGCTTCGAGAAGCAAGACAGGTGAGAGGTAAAACCCTAACACTAATCGATAACTAGACTGGTCACTGACCCTAGATTCGATCCTATTAAAACTCCTAGGCTGACGCTTTCCCCGGCAACGGCGCCAGAAATGCTTGTTGGCATTTCTTAGCGCAACCACCAGAAGTATGGCAGCAACGCTAGAGATGCCAGGAGGGGTAATTCTATATCTATTGGACATTCCGCAAGCGCACAGAATCTACCGCTGTAGCATTTCACCAAGGAGTATTCCAAGGTTGTCGATTTATATTTCTCCCAAGGGAAAGCTGTAGCTAGGAGTCAATAGGTAAAGGAGATCCGGATGTCTATCATCTAGTTTCACTAGTGCTAGTGGGATGAACTAAGTGGATAGGAAGGATGGATCAAGGAGTTGGTAAGAGAGTCTAAGGGGTAACTAACGGAATAGCGGCTAGGTGAGAGGACAACGAGTGAGTGTAAGATTCCTAATGGGTCTTGGCTTACTTCCATGAATTAGTCCTAGCGTTTAGATCCTGACCCAGCTATCCTAAGTATACGTGAGAACTAACTCTAACTTTCTGCTGCGGCCGACGGATGAGACAGGATGCTAAAATAACGCACCCTAAAGCGACCCCCAAAGTAGGCCTACAATCTAACCTAACAACACGCTCAGGAGAACTCCAAGGTCCCAACGGAAGGCTGTCACACTACACTTGTGGGCGTTCCTGGGTGCAGCCAGACGTTCACACCGACAGATCTAGTCTAGACACCGCGCCTACACTATCTCTACTACTCTAAACCTAGACTAGGGCCTAGAGCACTTCACTCAAGAGCCTGACATACGCCCGCTCAGGAGAGAGCAATGTGCCAGCAGAAAGAATGTATACTTACGATAACTAAGGCATAAAGTAAATACTAGCACTACTCAGAGGAAAGCAAAGCAAGAATAATATATATAATAAATACTAAGAATCTTACTAAAACAAGAGGAAGACATACCAGACTCTCCAGAAGATGACTCCGAAGACCCCGAGCTCCGCTCGACTCACTCTAACTCACACACCACTACTACTACTACTACTACTATAGTGGACTACATAGCTATAAGGCTCTCAAGAGGCTTCTCCTTGATGGTAGAATGGTTGGATGCAGCTGGTATTTATAGGGGAGGTGGAGTAAGGGCTACTCCACCGCCACGTCATCGATCCGTGTGAAGTGGCCTCTCCACCTTTGGATCCAACCGACCTCAAACCGCCTTGAATCAACGTCCAGGATGTGCAGGGAACGTCGGTGGAGTGAACCGACCTCAAGTGGGCCCACAACCCAGGTCGGCCGACCAGGGGTTCACCCAGATGATGACACGTGGCACCTTCTAGAAGCAGCAGTAGGTCGGTGGAGCAAGTCTGACAGGTGGGACCCACCAAAGCCTGGTCGGCCGACCAGGCCTTGGGCAGGGGGCCCAAGGGTGACTCACCACTGACTTCCTGACGTCTCTGGTGTTCTGGCAGTGTCCGAGATGGTCCCAAACCATGGTCGGTCGACCTGCCTTTGGTGGGATCAAAGGCCCATCTTTTGCAGGTAGTTTCACCATGCAATTCTAAGCACAATGGTGGTGTTGGACCCACAAATGTCAGGTCGGCCGACCTGACCTTTGTGCTCATCTTTTGCACACTGTCTCCAGAGGTTATGACATTGATGAATGTGGAGTTGGTTTGGTCATTGGCCATCTTGGTTGGTTGCTCTACCTTCATTTGTAGCTCCCGAACACCGAAAAGTGTCCGTTTGCACCTGCACCCAAATAATGACATGTACATCTGGAACCAAGTCAATTGTACCTATGTCACTACTCATTGGTATGGTGTTATCTCCGAACTCGACCATTGTTGACGGCTTTTCATGGGGTAAAAACAGGGTATAATTGCCGTCAACATGGACCTTTGTGTGATGAGTGATTGTCAACATGCCAACACAAGGCGTGTGTGTGTGAGTCTTACTAACCGTGGCACGTGGATACGTGTCAAACAATGGTGTCTCTTGGCTCAAGTTGTCTGCAGGTGTCGAGCTCGGAGACGGTGGTCGACGGTCGGTGAAGATCAAGTAGGGCGTGCCGTGCTGACGGACCGGGTGCGGTGAAGGGCGGACGTGAGGCTTGGATCGAGCGACCTGAGGATCGGGTGGCCAGCCGTGGTGGCTGGCAGCTGGGACATCGACGAGCGCAAGTGTACACGGCGGGGGATGCGTATGGGCTACGCTACTCGCGGAGGGTTTGGTGGTTTCGCCTCAAAACCATCGGCGGCGGGTTTCCCTGGTTTGCGCCTCAAAACCGGGGGCGGAGGTCCCGATGCGGACGGACGACACGTGGCGGCATCGGGGAGATTGCTTGGGAGCAAGGCTACCGGTGAGCGGCGCGGTGGCCGTCGGATCAAGTGAAGCCCGAGTTGGACCCTTATGCCCCCGGCTAAGTGGTGTGGCTCTTCATGTATCCAAGGGCAAAGAAGGAATGTAAAATAGACTTGCCCCTATAAATAAAGGATGGGGGTCTCCCTTCCCCACCTCTTCCATTTTCCATTTCCTCCTTTTAGGATTTCCCTTCCTCTAGTTGCTTTGTGTGAGAGAGAGTCTGCAAATCTTTTGATTTGTAGTCGAACCAAGAGTGTGGCAAGCGGAGCGCCTAGTCTCGCCGTTTCCTCCGGGATTAAATCATGTGTCTCGTGATTCTTGAGTTGAATTTGTGATTTTCCCGAGATCCCTTTTTGCCTCTTGTGTTCCCAACTCGATTTCTTTGATTTGAGGTCGTTTGAGATGATTTTTCTTGCTATGGATTGATCTAGGATGTGAGTGAAGTGATTCCACCGAAGGAATTTGTCTAACTCCTCACGAGATCGGAGATCCATGGAGTTTTTCCTCTAGGTGTGCTCAAGATCCACTTTTGAGAATTTTTGTGATTTCTTCCTCCTCTCATCGAATTGAGCGATGATCTCCTGGAGATAGCTCTCCAACTGCATCAGGAACATGCCTGTGAAATTTGGTTCCAGTTGGTTTTGATTTGGAGGAGAAATCAAGTTTTGGGGACTTTTCCCGTGCTGTTCCCGCAAGAACCGGCTAGGCCGACTTGCAAAACCGGCCAAGCCGACTTGGGTCCAAGTAAAACCGGCCCTCTGGACTCTCCTGGCCCAACCCGGCCAAGCCGGCCAGGCCAAAAACCGGCTCGGGCGCCGGATAGCCCCGGGCTGGCGGCGTAGCTGGCCGAGTCGGCCGGGCCGAGTCTCCAAGCCGGCCAAGCCGACTTGAGTGCCCTCGGGGCTGTTTTGGTTGCGTTTTGTCCATCCGGTCTCCGTTTGCGCACCGTTTGGTACTCCGGTTGTCCTGTTTTCGTGTAGGTCGTTTCGGTGCGGTCTTTGTTTTCCGCCGACCGCACTCGGAGCTTTGGCTTTGTCTCACTTCTCCTCGATAGAAGTAGAGATTTGCGTTTGCATCGGTCGATCAAGTAGTGATCCGCCGTGTTCCTAGGGAACATCCACCCGTCTCCGGGTCGTGATCACTACTGCGTTGTGTTTTGGTTCTCGGTGTGTGAATCTGGGATATAGGCTCTGGATTTCGAAAGAAATTTTTGAAGCTCCCATTCACCCCCCCTCTGGTCGCTCTTACCGGTCCTTCATAGGTCGGTGTGCCTCTATCCATCCCGCCGCCGGTTCTCGCAGGTCCGACCGTCCGAGTGGTCATGCTGCGACAGCGATCGTTCGGCAGTTAGGCACGGCCGGTGTCCTGTTACTTGGCTGGTGCAGCCTGCTGTACACACGTGTTGAGCAGCCGGGTAGTACTGTGTCGCACGCGAGGCACGCTGTGCGACGGCGCCGCATGCAATTTGTTTGCGAGGACGGAGGACGCACGTGTGGGATGTCACGTGCTCAATGCATCGACATGCGGCCGAGGGTCGAATCATCGACATGCGGCCGGGCTTGTTTGCAGTGACGACGATGGCTTATGGACACACGTACGACGCCATAGGCTGATCGATAGCACTCCAATAAGCCACTCACCATATATGCATGGATAACTGGTCATTGATTCTTTTTGGATGACCTTATATCCTTGTACTGACTACTGAAGATGAAAAGTTAATTAAGTCCAAAAAAGTAATTATCTCCACGGCACAAGCTAAAGCTTTCAACAATGAACATGGTCCCTTCTTTTTGATATCTACCAAAGAAAAGGAGGATCTAGGGGCAGTGGACAAAAGAGCTGAGTCATGCATGCGCAGGATCAAGATGGGAGCGGATTACAAAATGTCATGTCCCTGACTACATCGCATTTCTACATCCTTAAGAAAAAGCAAAAGGGAAACCACTAGTGTGGAAAGCAAAAGATCTCTAGAGGACAGGGGGGCTGACACTTCCGTCGCAGCATTGGGATGGATCAGAGTCTTCAGCCCGATCGGATGATCAGCAGATCAAAGCTACAAAAGGGCCAGCGGTTGTTGTTTTTATTTTGTTTTTGTTTTTTTGTAATAAGAGAGATTTTTTTTAAAAAAAATTAGCAGGAGCACTGCTATATCATATCAGATGGATGCTTACATTGTTATACCACTCGAACTCTTAAGGATGGAGTAGGAAATAGTGTACTTAGAGCATCTCCAACAGTTTGCCAAATTGTACTTGGCAAATCTTGTGATTTGGCAAGTGATTAAAACAAATGGCAAGTCAAATAATTTTATATCTCCAACAGTTGGGCATTTGAGGTTCGTAAAATAGAAAGGAGGTCCACATTCTTCCAACCGATTAACTGTTTTCTCTCGATGTGACATCTGACGTGCAGAGCATCCATTCAGTTTGCCGGCCACGAGCAACCATGTATGGCCACGAGCACCTGATCGTGCACATACGGCCAAGCACAGAACCATGCATATACACCTAAATTTCATACTTGAACAGATGCAAACATGCACAATAGGTAACTGCAAATAAATTTCATAAATGAACTTGTACTTAAATAATGGTTCAGCTGAAACAACAAACGATAATGGTGAATAAAAAATGAAAGTTGTGCTGAATATAAAAAAACACAAATGAATTTAAAACATGTATCATCTCCAGTATGATCTAGTAGACTAGTACTTCTCACAGCAGTATGATCCCATCGTATGGCAAGCATCATCTTCAGGTAAAGTATAACGAGGTTTCGTTTGTTTTTCTATACTGCAAGTTGCCCTGTTCTTTTGTGCTTGCTGAGGCCAATCAGGCAGGAGAAAGTGGCGTAGAAGCCTGGAAGCGATTAAACTAGGCCACATATAAGATGCAGTGCAAAATGCAGATGCAGATGCAATGAACAGGAGTAGCGAAGGCGACGAACTCAGGCAGGTTCCATAGAACGCCGGCAAGCACCACGTGCTGCAGGCGCAAAACAGGTAGAGATCGGTCGTCGAACTGATGGAAGAGAGCTGCAGGCACAAAACAGGTAGAGATCGGTCGTCGAACTGATGGAAGAGAGATTCACGAGACGTAGGGTCGACGATCGTCGAACTCGCCGGCGCGGCTGTCGCATGGTAGCGCGCGAGGAGCATGCCGCCATGCGTGTAGTCGAAGGCCTCCACCAGCCGCACTGCAGCGGCGATTGTTCTGCCGGGCGGAGGACGGGCTCGCGTGGTGGCGCGAGGGCAGAGGACGGGTTTGTGTGGCGGCGCGGGAAGAAATCGGGCGAGGGTGAACTTTCCTCGCGCGCGGGAAGAGGACGCGGCGGGTCGCGAGACACCGATGCGCGGCGGATGCTCGCGCGCATATATGCGCGTGCGGACGGGAAAAATGGCAAGTTGCCAAATTATGCCAAGTTCTTTGCCAAACTGTTGGAGAGTTAATTTTCTTGTTTTGCCAAATTTTCAAGGATGGCAAGTAGATTTGGCAAACTGTTAGAGATGCTCTTATGGTGGTAACTCTAATTTTCCCAAAGCATTACTGAAGAGACGCACCTCTTCCTTGATCATCCCCAGTACTTGGTAATAGAGATAGGTTGGTGGTAGTGGAGCAAATCATCCGAGTCATCATGGTCCAAGGATGAGTCGCCAGGCTTTGCTTTTGAGTTTTTGCCCTGACCGAAACCAGATCCTAGCTAGTTTTCTTTGGTATGAGAGAAGAGGAATTAAAATGGTACCAAAGGGCCAAAGTAAAACACCTTCTTGAGGGTGATGCTAACACTAAGTATTATTATTTGTTAGCCAATGGTAGACATCGCAAAACTCGGATTTTCCACTGGAAGGTGGCAGTAATATAATAACGGGTGATGCCCAACTCAAAGAGCATATCACCTCGTATTATAAAATTTGTTTGGACCCTCGAGACATCTAACATTGTGTTGGATAAGTCACAAACGAGGATATTTCTCAAGTTTCTCAGCTGAAAAATGAGTATTTGACAGCTCCTTTTACACAAGAGGAGGTTAGGATTGCGATTTTTCAAAAGGCTCCCCGGGGCCGGATGGATTCCCTCGAGTTTTATCGGAGTATTACGGAATGTAACTTAAGAAGACCTGATGGCTTTGTTCACATATTTTCATGAGGGAAACTTACCATTAAGTTGGCTGAATTTTGGAACCTTAATTCTGTTACCAAAAAGCAAAGATGCAAAAGTCATTCAGCAGTACAGACCAATATGTCTACTAAATGTGTTTTTCAAAATCTTTACAAAAGTCACAACCAACAGGTTGTCTACCATTCCGCAGAAGATAATTAGACCCACTTAGACAACATTTCTACTAGGGAGAAACATTATGGAGGGGGCCGTCATCCTCCATGAAACAATTCATGAGCTCCACACAAAAAGAAAAGATGGAGTTATCTTTAACATAGATTTTGAAAAGGCATATGATAAGGTTAAGTGGAGCTTTTTACAGCAAAATTTAAAAATGAAAGGTTTCTCAAATAAGTGGTGCTAATGGATTAAATGCTTCACAGAAGGGGGAAATGTAGATATCAAAGTGAACGATCAATTAGGAAATTACTTCCAAACAAAAAAAGGACTAAGACAAGATGGCCCACTTTGTCGCCCATATTATTTAACAAAGTAGTCGACATGTTGGCCATCCTTATCGCTAGAGCCAATTCGGAGGGGCAAATCGAAGGGGTTATTCCAAATTTAGTAGATGATGGTTTATCTATCTTACAATATGCGAATGATACAGTTATTTTCATGAGTCATGACGTTCTAATGGCAGTAAACATGAAGTTTTTACTGAGCACCTTTGAACAAGTGTCGGGCTCGAAAATAAATTTTCACAAAAGTGAAATATTTTGTTTTGCCAAGGCAAAAGATTATGAAGAGTTCTATTTGCGGTTGTTTGGATGTATAATTGGAAAGTACCCTTTTCGATACCTAGGCCTACCCATGAGCACTAGGAAGTTAAACAACAAAGATTGGAAAGCAATTGAAGAAAGGATAGAAAAAAGACTAAGCGGGTGGAAAGGTAAGATGTTATCGGTACGGGGACAATTGGTGTTAATAAACTCATTGTTGTCTAGTTTGATCGATGTTTATGATGTCATTCTTCGAAATACCGAGAGGAGTCTTAGAAAAAATAGACATGTTCGATCACGTTTCTATTGGCAAAATGATCAACATAAGAAAAAATACAGGTTAGCTAGATGGAAAGTGTTGTGTCAACCCAAAGACCAAGGTGGTTTGGGAATTCAAAACTTGGATATTCAGAATAAATGTTTACTAAGCAAATGGTTGTTTAAATTATTAAATGAGGATGGAATGTGGCAAGAGTTGCTAAGAAACAAATATATCAAGGATAAGACTTTAGGGAGTTGTGTCAAGAAACCAACGAGATTCATATTTCGGAAAAGTTTAATGAACGTTAGAGAATTTTTTATGGAATTTGGCTCATTTAGGATAAAGGATGGGACCCAAACCAGGTACTGGTATGACACTTGGTTGGGAAACAAGCCGCTTAAAGACAAATTTCCTTTGTTGTTTCATATAGTCAGAGGCAAACAAGATTCAGTAGCACAAGTACTTAGAAGCACGTCCTATGATATTTTGTGTAGAACTTAAATGCATCCGATATCTATACGGTTACATACAGAAAACTCACACATGATTCAGTTAGCCTGTTCTTAATTACTATAACTACTCCATTTCAAATTCCAAATCGGAGCTCCAGAATGACGGTTCTGATCTGGACCTACCTGCATCACTTCTACCGTAATTGCATCAATATCATCGGTCAAGCATCATCTAAAACAAGTGGTACTGGTGGAAGGGAAAAAATAAATAACAATTGTGTTTCACAGATCTATACCATGTTGGCGCACCCATTTTTTCCCTTGCATATCTCAACTGTATAATTATATTAGTCAGATGCTTAGCGGGGAGCCAGATTTCATTTTGGTGATAGCCTTTGTAAATTATGTGGACATGGTTAGTCGCAAAGCATCTCGACTGAAATAGTCAAATTACCACTGATCTCATTCATATTTGGTACTTGATATCCCTAGAAAATTAAACAAGATGCAGTATCCACAATAATATACTGGTACTGTCTGTATCAATGCAAATTAAGCAATGTTGTAGGAAGGGAAGTGAGGGCAAACCTTGAGCAACAGCGTGGTCCAAGGCACGGCGGGGCGGCGGTGGTCCAGGGACGGCGGCCAGCCTCCTTTCCTCAAGCCTCCTCTTCCTTCTCCTCCCTCCTCTGCCTCCTCCCTCGACGGCTGGGCCGCGCGGTGGCGTGGCAGCGCGGTCCGGATGTACGGCGCGAGGGGGCGTGGGCGCGGGGAGGGTGGCGATAGGGTTTAGGGTTTGGCAAAATGGGGAGGGCCGGGAGCTGGCGGCGGCGGGGGAGGCTTTAGGGTTGGCGCGCGGCGGGTAGGGATATGTTGACGTTGGCGTTGGCGTTGTCCGGCTTGGATATGGTGACGCCGTCGCCTGCCGTCAAAGTTTGCCGATGGCCCACGTTTTGCCGAGTGTAGCCCGTCGGCAAACAAAAAACTTTACCGATGGCCTACCTTTGCCGACGATCGCCCCTCGGCGAAAGCTTATATGCCGAGGGTTTGTCTTTGCCGACAGTCGCGCTCGGCAAAAACTCTTTTGCCGAGAACCCGACAATGAGCCCTCGGCACACTTTCGCGCCCTCGGCAAACCTCCCGTTTATAGTCTTATTCTTAGTCTCTTACATATATATACTACTAGAACTTTGACGACGACATTGCCTCCTCCGGCCACCACCGCTTGTAGATGGACTGTACCTAGCTACTGTACAATATGGTTATTAATTAGCTTGTGCAGTCATTGACTCATTATTTTTTATGGAAGTCACTGACTCATTATTGTATAGGATCATTGCTGCCTTTGCTTTTTCTGCGCTTTGCCTGGGCCGCGCCGCGCGTCTCCTCCAGGAACGCCTCAACGTCGACATCAGCTACTTCATCACCGCAGCCGACCGGCGGCCGCCGCTCCTAGCGTGGACCCTCACGCACCGGCCGCTGCTGCTCCTGCCGTGGACCCTTCCACACCGGTCGCTGCTGCCGCTGTACTGGCCGAGCAGAGACGCCGCCATATGAATGCTCACTTGGTCCGCCATGTAAATGCTCACTCGGTTCTCGATCGCTCGCAAGTCACAGACACTGTCCTATAGCTAGCTGGAGGTAGGAGTATATGTTGTGTGCTGCAGCTGTAGCTTCTGTTGATGTTGTGCGAAATGAAACCTCCCATGCCGCAGCTTTTATAGGCTCGGATGGTCGGAGTCTTCGGACACGCGTCCATCGACGACGGTGCCCTGACCCACCAGCAGGTACTCGATCATATACATGGTGACGGCTGACGAGGCATCCACTACGTACCGCGAACATCCGAAAGTTCCAAGCAAAATCCAGCTTCATATGTATGCATCTTTTTGAAGCCGCCGTCGTGCAGTCGACGTCTACCACCATCGGCGCCAGCTAGCTAGGATGAGAGGTTGGCCATGGCAACAGGCGACACGTAGCACAGCGACACGGCGGCGCCTACTCACCTGAGCTGCTGCGTCCTGTAATGTCACATATGCACAATATGTGTTTCAGTTCCTGTGGCACGGCCGGCCTAATCGACATGCATATGCAATGCAGGCGAGTTTGGCAAGATGTTAATTAGTTCTGCAGAACTCAGCATCCCATCAGAGACTGGGAATCTCGAATCTAGGATGTGATGATGCTATCGAAAGATCGGTTGTGGGTTCAGTTTCAGTCTTCAGTGAGAGGATGGACAGATGCGCGCGAGAGCCCTCCAAGTCCAAGCCATTCATCATGGATAATAGCCGGCTATTACTATTTCTTTTGTATGATCTTATCATGGTACTGAAGATCGATGACTAAAGCTTGGGACGTGGACGGTGGACCATTTCTCTCTTTACAGCTGAACATGCATGGTCTTTCACTTTTTTTTGATACATTAAAAGAAAAGAATGAAAAAGATACTAATCGAGCTGAGTCATTCAGAGCGGATCAGAATTTGTCATCTACCGACTCAAGAGATTCACTTAACCCTCCGTTTTTATGATAGAAATTTTGATGGAAAAAAAAATCATCAACAACTTCTATTTGATCTCCAAATGTTATCATACTCACTAGCCGAAGATGAAAGTGGGGAACTGGTTCTCTCCAAATGAGCATGGAGTTCAAGAAAACTTTTGGACACACTACCACAGTACACTAAACAACTTTTATTGTCTAGCATCTGTATCCTCGAATATTTCACTTCTAATTTGTCCCATGTCAAGTTATCTTAGACCAAATCTATATGCAAGAGGATGGATATTATTTCCAAAAGTGCTAAAATCTATAAATATTTCACATTTTAATTCATAATTCTCATTTAATATATATAGATTTATATAAATTAGGTTAAACTTATAATAGATAATATTTTGACATAGAACAACGTAAAATGCATTAAGTAATATATAAGAAGTGGTTTTTTTTTATGAAACTGAAGGGACCGAAGTCCCTGCAGGAAATTTATTAATAAGATAAAACAAGAGGTTTACAGAATAAAAAAGGAAAGACGAAGAAAACAGTAAAGCACTAGGCCAAGCTGAGCTAAGCTTAGCTGAGCTGAGCTGAGCTGAAACAAGCTAAGCTAGGGAACCTTTCTACTAAAAAGAAAATAAGAAGAAAAACAGTCTAGCACAACTGTTGAGACCATTGGCGGAAAGCTTCAGATAAGCTTGGCTTGATTCTCAACGAAACCAACTTCAACTCTTGGACAAAGGAGGCTTTGCAGTCCTGTAAGGAGAGTTGATTGTTATTGAATACCATTTGATTCCTGGCCTTCCAGATTGTCCAACACATCAAGATGACAGCCACCATGAAGAATCTGTTTTGTAACTGGTCCTTAATAGCCAGCACATTTTAAAAAGTGGATCCTTCCAAAACCACTTCGAAGTGGTTTGGATCACTAGTCCGTAAAACGTGCTACCTTTTACGTAGTCGTAATAGAAAATATAAGTATGACACTCTATAAATTTATTAGATTAGAGCTTTGCTTTTTGGTTGGCATCATCATGAATCATGAATCCAGATTTTTGCTTTGCCTCTTTGGCTTAAGCTCTGTATTTTTAACTGCTTTGTACTCATTATTTTTAAATACATTTATGGTAGGAGCCTCTGGCTCCTCCTGATCCTTCAAAAAAAAAATCATGAATCCATATAGTTTAAAATTTGTAAAATATTTGTTGCTACAAATTTCAAATCCACATGTCAGTGTTTTCAACTATTATTTTTATTGCACATTTAATTTTAAATTCTCCATTTGTATTTTATCAAAATAACAATGTTATATCATACACTTATAACGATGATATAAACAATCAGTTAAAATGATTACTAGATTTCATTACTATAATTGGGTGCTCCCAAATCAGATGTTGGAGACATATAAAATGCTTTTTTTCTTTTATTTTACTAAGTTTTCTATTTTGCATCAACATCATTAGAAATTCTCCGTGTCGTGTCTCTTCTTCATCTTCACTTTAAAAAATTCTATAGTTAATTACAACAATGGTCAAACTTATCTTTATGTTCCTACTTAGATCCACTTGACATCTAGGCAGTAGTTGAAACTTGCCATCCACTATCATATGCAACGGACCCTCATCTCTAAAAATCGATCATGGTCACAACTAGTAAGCATCCGCCAAGTATCGCGAAACGCTATACACTGAAAGCAATGGATGAGCGAAGAGTGACAATCTAGATAACATGCTGTGGCATCATCAACATCATCACGCCACATCAATTGCCGTGTATTGACATGGGCAACATAGACCCATGGTGTACCATATATTGGGCAAGTTTAATGATCCAAAAATACGTTTTTAGAGTTCATAAATCTAAATGACATACAATGAGAAATTTTTTGGCTAATGGTATTTAACTCAAAAATATAAACCTAGGAGTACCTAGAAGGTGGATATTTTAACTAAGAAAGAATATACACCCAAAATACACCCAAAATTTTAAAGGGGTTGAATATGTAAGGTCGGTCCTTCATCCATAGCCTCGGAAGGATCCAAATAGTGGCTGCAGTTTGTTTGTGTTGGATCTTAGGGTTCATCATCTCAAACACATGTGATTTGGGGTTTTGAGTTTCTCATTTAATTCCTTAGCTACATATAGTTCGGGCATCGGGCAGATGTTCCCCTTCTTACATAGCTCTTCGGCTCACCAATGTGTTCAAGAAAAAAAAAAGCTAAGGTAGATGAACAATTGGATATGGATATGGCACATGCATGTGTATGCCTATGCCTGAACACACGACAAAATCTCATAATAATTGGTTCCATACGCATCATTCTTAGCTAATAATAAGGTAGAATGATGCGTATGGAACCAATTATTATGCCTGAACACACGACAAAATATCTCATAACAAAAAATCTCATACACATCCATATGGCACAAGCTTCAATTAGCTCTACAATAAAGCATCATTCTGCTGTGATCGATAGCAGATTTAGTCTTACACTCTTACTCTTACATAGAGGAGGCAAAGGGAGCAGTGATCCTATTATACAATAATAAGTCAGTGACTTCCATCAAAAATAATGAGTCAGTGACTGGCTAATTAATAATAGGACAACCATATTGTACTGTAGCTAGGTACTACAGTCAGCCACAAGCGGTGGTAGCCGGTGGAAGCCATGCCGTCGTCGAAGTTACGGTAGTTGCTATGCAGGTCATATCCGAACCTGATCGCATTTCGCCTCGGCCGTGCGGCGCGTTTCCTCCAAGAGCGCCTCAACCTCAACAACAGCTGCTTCACCGCCGTAGCCGACCGGCAGCCCGCCGCTCCCCCGGCGTGGACCCTCCCCGCACCGGCCGCCGCCGTTCTCGCCGTGGACCCTCCCCGCACCGGCCCCCGCGACCGTTGTTGGCCGGCGAGATGATGCCATATGAATGCTCACTTGGTCCGCCATATGAATGCTCACTCGATTCTTGCTCGCAAGTCGATCGCAGACTCTATATCGTCGCAAGTAACTAGTGTCCGATCGAGATGGAAGTTAGAGTATTTGTTGTGTGCTTGAAGGTGTAGCTTCCGAAGATATGTGTTGTGCCAAACGAAACCTCCGCAGCTTTTTTATACGCTCGGATGGTGGGAGTATTCTGACACGCGTCCGTCGACGACGGCGTCCGGGACCCACCAGCATACGCACTCACACACGTGGTGATGGCTGACGAGGCATCCACTTGGGCGATCATATCCGAAGGTTCCAAGTAAAATCCAGATTCATGTATGCATATTTTTGAAGCCGCCGTCGTGTGCAGTCGAAAGAAAGAGAACCGTCAGCGCCAGCTAGGATGAAAGGTTGTCATGGCAACAACGATCATGACACCTACTCTACTCACTTGAGCTGTCTGTTTCCCGTCCGTCCCGCCGCCGAATCATGCATGTTGGAATGGTCTCAGCCAGAGCTCGCGAGTTTGGTGAAGATGTTTGTTCTGAGAACTCGGCATCCCATCAGACACTAGGAATCCAGGATGTGATGCCATCGAAGATCGGTTGTGGGTTCAGTCTTGTGACGATGGATAAATGCGCGAGAGAGCATTCCATGGTCCAAGCCACTCACCATGGATAATAACTGGTTATTACTATAATTCTTTTTGGATGATCTTATTCTTATCCTTGTAAATTTTGTTGACAAGGAAACAAATGGTATATAAATTAACAACATGAAGCGGTTATAACCATTACATCGTTAATAGATACATTTTGGAGCGTCGTAATAACTGGACACTCATGAACATGGGTTGCATTGACACAAACACCACCAAGGCTAATCTAGTTGTACTGAGCAACACTAAGAGCTTGTCTAGCAAGCGAATCAGCCATTTGATTAAGTCTTCTCGAGTGTTGTGCACTGAGGTGTTGATAAGTCTGTGTGTAATGCTTGATCCTCTAATATGGAGGATGAGCAAGTATAGTACCATTGAGGAAATTGACCAATTGTTGGTTGTCACTCAGGATTGTGCCCTGCTGAAGATGTAAAGACTCCAGTAGTGTTGCCGCAAGGGCCATGGCCGCTGCCTACCATGGAGATCAGTCATCTAATGCGCAGAATCTATGTGTAATCTACTGACTATAATGAATTTCGACATCGAAAAGGGAACACACGAATGTTATGTCGTTAAAGAGAAAATCTCTAGAAGAGTTTCTGGTTGCATGCGGGCGTCTTCGGAGTACGAATAGATATCCACACATCAAAAAGGATGGTCTTTTGAATGGTGGTGGTGGTGGAATGACAGCTTATGTGTAGGGGAATGTGGTAGTACAAATCATCACGGTACGAGTCTGTTTTTAAGGTTCTGCCTTAATGGATGCCATTTTTTCTTCCCTTCGCCTTGAGATCAGTAACTTTTGAGGTCTCATGACTAGCCTCTCCAGTTTGATGGTGCCGCTGCCTGCTGGATGTCCAAAGATCTTTTTAAACTCACTTTTTAAATTGCCATTTGAAGACGCTTTAATTCAAAATTACTCTTTAATAATTTTTCATTCTTCAACAGCTTCTCATATTTTGTTTGCATTCTAGAGAGCTAGCTATGCTTAAGATTTCATTTGCTAGAGAGAAATCTAGAATAAATAACAATTCTTTTTGTAGAACTTTTATTTTACCAAAATTTCTATTCCACCAATCTATATACTCTTATAAATCAAAACCCCACAAGATGTCTTCTCTCTTAGTGCAAAATGCCTAGATCATTTTTTCACTAAGTTACCCTAGATGTTCATGGTATCCCTTATTTAATCCCATTAGATGTTTTTTTTCTCTTCATACAAGATGTTGCATCGTTCCCCACTACTCCCTCCGTCCCTAAAAGACGCCGCCGTGGGAAACGTGCCACAAGTTTGACTCAATTTGTAGAAAATACATGCAATATTTAAATATTTAAATAAATTTGTTAAAAACTAGAACCAAAGATCTTTCTAATGATACTAATTATATACTATGGATACTTATATTTTTTAATATATAATTGGTCAAAGTTGCTTCTCGGGAAATGTAGACAGTCTTTTTGGGACGGAGGGAGTATGTCCTACCACTTAATGCAAGGTGTCCACATTATTCCCACTAAGTCCATGCCATCCCTTCCACACCATCCACATTAATTAAGTCTATGCCATCCCTTATTAATTAAAAAAATATCCAAGTTATCTCTATCATATGCAATACAATAATCTTTAATCTATTAACATACAAGTCATCTACATACACAATTTGCTTCCCTCGTCTATTCCTCAATAATATAATTAAATATTCTATTGTTTTTTCTATTAGCTTACTGATTTTTTTATCAGACTTGATACAATAAAGTAACATGCAAGTCAAATTCATATGTATAACAAAATCCCGTGGCAACGTCATCGCGCCACAACAAGAGAGCATCCGCCAAGTGTCACCAAAATTGTACAAAGAAAGTAATGGATGAGAGAAAGAAACACAATTTGCATGACACGTGGATCCATGTGTTAGTGTCATCAACATTATCACGCCACGTAAATTGCCACATAATGTCACGGGCAAAATGGACTTGACGTGTACCATTGGACAAGTTTCATGACCTAGAAATATGTTTTTAGAGGCCATAAACCTAAATAACATACACTGAAAAAATTAACTCAAAACTATAAACTTAGGAGTACCTAGGTAGACATTTTAACTAAGAAAACAATTCTATGAGGGTTTCAACACATAAGGTTGGTCCTTGGTCCATAGCCTCGGGTGAGAGGTGGAAGGATGCAAATAATGACCGCAGTTTGTCCGCGCTGGATCATAGGATCAATCGTGTCAACACATGCGATTTGGTTTCGAGTTTCACGTTTAGTTCCTTGTGAGTGTTCCATTTATCATCTAAAAAGTTTATTGTGAACTGAAAAACCAGTGCCTACCGAGAGTACCGACCATTTACCTTTAGCATTTCAGTTTTGCTTATCTCCCAAAAATCTACAAGTATCTAAATATAGTTTGGGCAGATGTTCCTCTTCTTACATAGTTGTTTGGCTCGAGAACGTATACGAGAAAAAAAAAACTCGGCCAGATCCATGAACAATTGGACGATGTGGGTGTGGCGGCATATCCGTATGCCTGAACTTAGGACAGAAAATCTCATAATAATCAATTTAGTTATACAAAAACTATTTGTATTGATTCCTTTGTATTCCAAGCTGGAAATAACTCCACAATAAAGCATCATTCTGCTGATCGATAGCAGATTTATCTAGTATTACTCTTACATATATATGTGTACTACAAATAAAGAGTTAGCTACACTGTAATAGGCAACCATATTGTACACTCGCTAGGTACAGTACCGCTACTAGTGGTGGTGGCCGGAGGGAGGCAACGCCGTCGTCGAAGTTCTGGTAGCAGCTATGCAGGTCATACCCAAACCTGACTGCGCTTCGCCTCGGCCACACCGTGCGTCTGATCTCCTCAAAGTGTGCCTCAACCTTGACAGCAGCTGCTTCACAGCCGCAGTCGACCGGCGGCCGCCGCTGCTGGCGTGAACCCTCCCGCACTGGCTGCCACCACTCCTGCCGTGGACCCTCCCACCCGGGCTGGTGCTGCCGCTGTACAGGCCGAGCAGAGACGCCGCCATATGAATGCTCACTTGGTCCGCCATATGAATGCTCACTCGGTTCTCACTCACAAGTCACAGACACTATTGTCGCGTCTACTAGGTGCTCTCTTTGCTCGGAGTCGTCCGAGGTGGAAGTCAGAGTAGATCTGTAGTGTGTTGCAGCTGTAGCTTCTGAAGATGTTGTGCAAACCAAAACCTCTCATGCCGCTGCTTTTATAGGCTCGGATGGTGGGACTATTCCGACACGCGTCGATCGACGACGGCGCCGGACCCCACGCACTCACGTTCATGGTGATGGCTGACGAGGCATCCACTAAGGCGATCATCCGAAAGTTCCCAACAAATCCAGCTTCATGTACGCATCTCTTGAAGCTGCCGTCCTGGTCGAAAGAAAAAGAACAGTCTACCACCATCAGCGCCAGCTAGGATTGACGCTGGCCATGCCATCTGGCGTCACGGCGCCACGCGCGCCTACTCACTTGAGCTGCTTCCTGTCCGTCCTGCTGATGTCAAAAGAGTGGAAGACCACGCATGTTCAAGCTGTAAAAAAAAAGAGCCGAGTCATCGATGCGCAGGACCAACATGAAAGCGGATTAGAATATATGTCATGTACTGACTACAATGAATTTCGACATCCTAAAGAAATAGAAAGGGAACGCATTAGTGTTATGTTAAAGCGAAAATCTCTAGAAGAGGCTAAGTTTCGCTCGTCTTCAGCCTGAACAGATACAATGATTGGGACATCACAAAAAGGGATGTGGTGGTCGAATGGCAACATATATACAAGGGGAATGTGGTAGTACAAATAAATCATCATGGTACAAGGATGAGTCGTCAGTCTTGCTTTTGAGGTTCTGCCCTGACGGATGTCATTTTTTCTTTCCTTCGCCTTGAGATCAGTAGCTTCATTTGAGGTGCCATGATTAGGCTTCCCCGATTTGATGGTGCTGCTGCTGCCTGCGTGGATCTTCAAAGATATTTTTTAAAACTTACTTTCTAAATCATCATTTGAAGACCGTTTGATCGAGCTAGCTATCCTCTAGTTTTTTGTTAGCTAGAATTGTGGAATAAATGACAACTATATTTGGAGATTTAATTTAAAGAATTGCTGGAGAGTTTTTTACCAAAATTTATAATATATAAATATATGTACTCTAACAGAGCTAAGCTTCATTAAATGATTTTTTCTCTTCATGCAAGGCATTCACATCATTTCCCACCGAGTGATCTCACTAGATGTTCTATATCTTTTCATGCAAAAATGTTCATATCATCTCGCTAAGTCCTTGGTATCCCCTAGATGATTTTTCTCTTAATGTAAGGTGTCCACATTAATTCCCACTAAATTATGTTCACGCATTGTTCACATAAACCCCACTAGTCCATATAATCACTTCCATATGATTCCCACTAAATCTATATCATCTATTATTTATTATAAAAATTGTTCGTGTTATCTCTATATATCATGTGCAATACTTTTAATCTTTAATCTATTAATATACAAGGCATCTACATATGCAATTTGTTCCATCACTTATTACTCTATGATGTAATAAAATAAGATGCAATCTTTCCAAATTTCAATATGGATGTTTCAGTCAAATTCTTTTTTTTTCCCAAAATGGATGCTATAAATGTTCGTGTACTATGGCTACAGATGGCTTGAACCCATTTGGCTTTGGAAAAGCCCAATATTTTTGCTAGCCTATTTTTGTGATTCCTTTGAACTTGCCTCTAGTTCTTTGTATGAAGGAGGAAAATATATTTCTTAGTCATGTGATTCCTGGACCAGAGCATCCCGGGAAGAATATGAATGTCTTCATGCGACCACTAATTGATGAGATGATCAAAGGTTACGCAGGAGTACGAAAATAAGATAGTTTCTCGAAGAGAAATTTTACAATGAGGGTTTATACCATAATCTCATAGGTTGGTACCTTTAGCTCATCTGTTAGAGCAGAAACCTGGATGAAACAATAAGTAGGATCACTTGTGAAATATTTCGTGGAGATCCGAGTGGGACAAGTGCTGGAGTGAATGAGACTACAAGTGGAGTGAATGGAACTGCAAGTGGTGGAGGCACGTACTCTCCTCCTGTGGAGGAAGAACAATTTTCGTTCTTTGGATTGTCGTCAAACCATGATCAGCTCGTTTGCCTCCGTGGATTTGTGGTTATGGATTTGCGATAATATTATAACTCTAAATCTATGGATTTGTGGATTTATGATAATATTATAACTCTAAATGTATGGATTTGTGTTTGTGGATTCGTTGAAATAAGTTCTTAATTATGTGTTCATGTGTGAATTTAAATTTGTAATATTTGTATATATGAATTTGAATTTAAATATGAATTTATATTTGAATTCAAATATGAAGCTGCTCTCATAAAATCTTTGCCTAGAGTTCTAATTCCTAGGAAAGACTCCTAAGAAAACTAATTTACACATTGGCTTCCTTTCCATGTTAGTTCTGGTTGTGCCTTCTAAGGAAGTTTCCCTACGGTTTTGACAAAAACCGTAGGGAGAACAGCTCCCATTCCATTGAATTCATCCTTAGGGGCTTTCCTATCTAACACCCTAAGAAAACTATTTTCCTATCGTTTTTCAGCCTTTCCCTAGGAATACTAACATAGGTTGCTCCTTCATTCATAGGCTCGGTTGATAACTGAGCAAATAATGCCCGCAGTTTCTGTGTGCTAGATCTTAGGACCAAACACATGCGATTTGGTTTTTGAGCTTTGCGTCTAGTTTTATTTGTGTGCGTTTATGCATCATCTAAAATGTTTATTGTGAACTGAAAAACTAGTGTCTGCCGGCCATCTACCTTTAGCATTTCAGTTTAGGCAGATGTTCCTCTTCTTACATAGCTCTTCGGCTCGCGAGCGTGTTTGAGAAAAAAAAGCTCAGCTAGATGAACAATTGGATATGGGTGTGGCACATGTATATGCCTGAACACAGGACAGAAAATCTCATAATAATTGGTTGAATTATACAAAAACTATTTGTATTCCAAGCCTCAGATAGCGCCACAATAAAACATCATTGTGCTGATCAATAGGAGATTTAGTCTTACTCTTACATATATACTAATCCTCAGTCTGACTACACTGAAAAAGCAAAAGGAGCACACTAGAAAAACTGTTTCCCTACCTTTTTCAGCCTTTCCCTAGGAATACTAACCTAAGGTTGGTCCTTCATCCATAGCCTCGGCCGATAATTGAGCAAATAATGCCCACAGTTTGTGTGTGCTGGATCTTAGGATCAAACCCATGCGATTTGGGTTTTGAGCTTTGCGTTTAGTTACTTGTGTGTGTGTTTCATGCATCATCTAGAAAGTTTCTTGTGAACTGATCAGTGCCTGCCGGCCATCTACCTTTAGCCTTTCAGTTTTGCTTATCTCCTAAAAATCTACAAGTAGCTGCATATAGTTTGGGCAGATGTTCCTCTTCTTACATATATAGCTCTTCGATTCTCGAGCGTGTTTGAGAAAAAAAAAAATACTCAGCTAGATGAACAATTGGATATGGGTGTGGCACATGCGTATGCCTGAACACAGCACAAAAAATCTCATAATAATTGGTTGAATTACACAAAAAACTATTTGTATTCCATGCCTCGGATA
>JAENPR010002243.1:0-68844 GCA_018135685.1 Themeda triandra | reverse complement strand
TATGACAATAGAGCCTATTGATATTGTAGCATGCCGTGTTGATTGCTTCATCCCAAAATGATTGACTAACATTGTACTCATGAAGCATTGATCTAGCCATATCAAGCAATGTTCTATTTTTCCTCTCAACTAGGCCATTTGATTGTGGAGTGTACTTGGCCGAGAATTGATGACCAATGCCATAGTGATCACACAATTCTTCCATTCTTGTATTCTTGAATTCACTCCCATTGTCACTTCTCACTTTCTTGATTCTCATGTCAAACTCACTTGTGAACTCTAGTGAGAAAGGTTTTGAAGGTGTCATACACTTCACTCTTGTCACTAAGAAAGAATACCCATGAGAATCTTGTGAAGTCATCCACTATGACAAACCCATACTTGTTGCCACCAATGCTTGTGTATGTAGTTGGGCCAAATAGATCCATGTGCAACAACTCAAATGCCTTGCATGTGCTCATTATACTCTTCTTTGGATGTGAGCTTCCTACTTGCTTCCCGGCTTGACATGCACTACACAACTTGTCCTTCTCAAATACAACATCTTTCAAGCCTTCAACGAGATTGTGTTGTGTGAGCTTCTTCAATTGTTTCATGCCAACATGCCCAAGTCTTCTATGCCAAAGCCAACCCAAACTTGATTTTGATATCAAACATGTTGTCAAAGAAGCTTCACTAGTGTTGAAATCAACAAGATAGAGATTCTCATATCTAAAGCCTTTGAACACCAAGTTGGAGCCATCAAGAGAAACTACCTCAACATCATTTGCCCCAAAAATGCACTTGTAGCCTCGATCACAAATTTGTGCCACGGAGAGAAGATTGAAATCCAAGCTTTCAACTAGCATCACATTGGAGATACTCATGTCATTTGATATTGCAATCTTGCCCAAACCAACAACCTTGCCTTTCTTGTTATTGCCAAAAGTAATTGACTCAATGCCACTATCATTCTTCTCAATTGAATCAAACATTCTTGATGTACCGGTCATGTGTTGAGAACACCCACTATCAATAATCCAATGCCTTCCTCCGGCTTTATAATTCACCTACAAGCAAATCAATGAAGCTTAGGTACCCATTTTTGCTTGGGTCCTTGTAGGTTAGTGACTAAGCTCTTTGGTACCCAAATAGCTTTCTTCTTTGGGCCAACAATGGGTGTACCAACAAACTTAGCTTGCACACCTTTCACACCCTTGGTAAGCACATAACAAGAATCAAAAGGTATAGCATTGTCAAGTTTCTTGTTTTGTTGCTTCTTGTTGCAATTTTGCTCTAGGTGCCCAACTTGCTTGCATCTATAGCAAAACCGACCATTGCTCTTCACAAAGCTAGGCTTTGGAGTTGCAAAGGCCGACTTGCCCTTCTTGGGGGTATAGCCCAATCCCTCTTTGTTAAGAGAGAACCTTTGGCTACCCAAGCACTTTAGCAAGCGGGCCTCACCACCATAGGCTTTGCCTAAGGCATGAGTGAGCTCATCCACCTCCTTCTTGAGGGTCTCATTCTCTACCATTAGTGTAGCATCACAAGTGAAGCCATCACTAGTAGTGGAGATAGAGTCGGTGGTGGTGGTGGATGATGTGCTACAAGAAGGGTTAGCATTTGTCATGATGATAGGTTGATAAAATGACTCATCAATGATGTCACAAGTAAGACCTATATCACATGATGCAATCACCACTTTCTTTGCTTGTTGCTCAAGTAGAAGTGAGTGAGCTTCTTTAAGCTTAGAATGAGCATCACCAAGCTTCTCATGGTCTACCACTAGACTCTCATGAGTGGTCATAAGCTCACCTAGGGCTTTCTCAAGTATTTCTACTTTCATTGAAAGCTTCTTGCACTCCTTTTCCTTGGCAATAGCTATATCTCTAGTTTCTTGCATCAAGTCATATAATTGATCCTTAGTCGGTTCATCATCATCATCAACATTATCAACATCGTGAGCATATTCCATCTCACTATCATAATCACTATCATCATATTGTACCTTTGTTTCCTTGGCCATGAAGCATGATGGTGATGTAGAGAATAATGAAGACTTCTTGTTGATGGCAATGGAAGCCATAGCCTTGTTGCTTGAATCTTCATCTTCATCATCATTGTCACTTTCCCAAGTGACCACAAATGCACCATTCTTGCCCTTCTTGAGTGTCATCTTGGCCTCATGCTTCTTCTTCTCAAACTTGCCCTTGTTGTAGTTCTTCTTCTTCTCATATGGGCATTCGGCTTGTAGATGCTCGGTGCTATCACAATTGAAGCACTTTCTTGGTTGCTCTTGCTTCTTGAAGTTGTTCCTCTTGAAGCCTCTTCTCTTGATGAACATGTGTCCCATCTTCTTCACCACAAGAGCAAGTGCCTCATCATCAATCTCAAAGTCACCATCTTCCTCATTGGTTTCTTCTTCTTCAAAGATTGGTGCTTTGCCCTTGGAGGATGTGGCTTGGAATGCCACGGTCTTCTTCTTCTTCTCTTCTTCTACCTTCTCATCATCTTGATCAAATTTGTCATATGTCAAGATTTCACCAAGCAAATCATTTGGCTTCTTAGCTTCAAGCCCATCTCTTTGTAGCATAAGCTTCAACATCTTGAAGCTCCTCGGCAAGCAAATCAAGAACTTGTGACAAAAATCTTCATCTTTTGTCTTGTGCCCCAAACTCTTGAGATCATTCACAATGACTTGTAAGCGATGAAACATTTCAATGATTGTTTCATCCTCTTTCTTCTTGAAGTTCTCGAACTCACTCTTGAGTCCATATAACTTGGCACTCTTCACAACCTTGGTGCCCTCATAGGTCTCACCCAATCTAGTCCACACTTCACTTGCAAGCTCCAAATCCTTGATTCCCTCAAACACCTTTGTATCAATGCCATTGTATAGGGTGTTGAGAGCCATTCTATTGCATGTGATGTTGGCTTTGTCTTCATCGGTGAGATGATCATTATCAAGTATGGCATAATCATGCAATGTAACTTGCAACACTCTCTCTTGTATCGAACCAAGATACATGATAATCTTTCTTTTCCAATGGTCAAATGAGCTAACTCCATCAAACATAGGCGGTTTGCCCCCAACATGGTTGAACACAATTTGAGCCATCTTAACACCGTAGGATGTTAAGCCTTGCACTAAAACGGTGACCTCGGCTCCGATACCACTTGAAAGGTCCTAGATGGTTAGAGGGGGTGAATAGCCTATAAAAATTTCTACAAACTCACTAAGCAAACTTCGTTAGATACACAAACGGCGGAAAGCAAGTTATGCTTAGCCTACTAGATGTTGCAAGCCTCCTATCCAAGCAATTCTAGTAGGTGATCACTAGTACACACAAAAGCTACCACTAGTGATCAAGAGTTCTACCCACGGGATTTAGTCTACACAAGAAGTGGTTCCCGACCGACCACACAAGCAATTCTACTTGCAAGAATGTAATCAAAGTAATACAAGAGAGGGTAGGAGCTTGTTATACCGACGTGTCGAGTCGAGGTTGCCAATCACCAAGGAGATGAACAATCAATCACAATCGGCAACACACAAAGGATGATGACCAATCACCGGAGACAAGATGAACACAATGATCTATCCCCGGATGTTCACTTGGGCACCGCCAAGCTACGTCACCCGTTGTGTCGACCAACACCTAGATGGTTCCTCGGTGTGACCCTCAAGTCACTAGCCCCTCAAGGCTCGCCCCGCAAGGCACCGCAAGACACCACTCTCAAGCGAGGTACTCAACGACACGCGCAATCCACTAGGATGCTCTTCGTGATCCCCACGAGGTGAGCTCAAACCTCTCACAATCAACCGGAGGTGGCCAAGAACAATCACCTTCTCTTGCCAACGCCTCCAACAATCTCCAAGCCGGCTAGGAGCGGTACTCTCCAAGAGTAACAAGAAATCCACCGGCTAAACCACCCACAAGTGCCACTAGATGCCCTCAAGCAATGCAATGCACTAGGTGATCTCTCAATCTCACTTTGGATTCACAATCAAGCAAGAGAGATGAGAGGGAGAGTGTTTCTTCACTCAAAGGATGAATGAATGAGTTGGGAGAGCCAAGAGAGGGAGCCAAGCCCGGCCACCCATCTATTTATAGCCCAAACTCTTCAAACTAGCCGTTGCCCCCTCGGGGCGAATTTTCCTTGTGCCGGACGCGTCCGGCGGGCCGCCGGACGCGTCCGGCGCCAGCCAGCGCGCGCCTGACCGTTGGCGCCGCGGCCAACCGCGTGCCGCCACGTCGGCGTCCGGCGCGCGTCCGCGCGCTCCCCAACGTCAGCGTCCGGCGCCCGTCCCGCGTACCGGCCGAAACTCAAAAAGTTTCGTGCGCGTCCGCCGGCCGCCCGGACGCCGGCCCGGCGTCCGCCGCCTTCGGCTTCGCCTGGCCAAGACCACGCCAAGACTCGGCATGCGCCGGGCGCCACGGTGGAACACGCCGCGTCCGCCGCCGCGTCCCGTCGCGCGTCCGGCGCTCACCAACGCGGAGCCACCAACCTCGAGCCAAGCTAACACGCGCCGGACGCGTCCCGGCCAAAAACCCCCGCGCGTCGGCGCTTCTGAAAACTTCGTTTTTCAGCCCGTCGTGACGCCAACTTCTCCGTCATGCTATCCAACAAGTATACCAACTTGATCATCAGAGATAGCATGATTTCAACCAAATTTTGCATCCGGCGCAATAGAAAATATGCATCCATTTTTCCCAAAAGCGCCGCCCAAGCGCCACCTTTGTAAACCACAGCGCGCCCAAGCGCCACCTTTGTAAATATGCCAACACCACCAAGTGTACATCTCCATGTGCTTGTGTGTTAGCTTTTCACAATCATTTCCCAAAGGTTAGGTTAGCTCACTAGGCCCTACATGCAATGCACTTCATGAATTCACCTAGTGGCACCCGTGCGTCGAATAGCCGATAAGACTTCCCCTCTTAATAGTGCGGCTATCGAACCTAAACCACTCACACCCTCTATGGTGTCTTGAGTGCAAAACAAAATGGCCCTATCGGTTATACCTTTGCCTTGAGCCCATTTTGTTCCTCCAAATGATATGAACGCTTCACACCATCATGTGACCGTCTCGATCCATCGACCTCGACTTTACTTGCCCTTCACCGTGCATCGGTCCATCGGCGCCTAGTCTTGCCCGAGCTTCACCATCGCATGGTCCTTCACTCCGAAGCCTTGACTAGCCCTTCACCTTCAACACCGGTCCATGGAGCCAAGCATCATCTTGATCTTCATCTTTGATCACATGACACGTGTCATGCTTCATATTCAATATGCTCATCATGTGGACAACCTTTCTCTAAATCAACCACTTAGATAAACAAGGTTAGTCCTAGGTTTCATCAATTAGCCAAAACCAAACTAGGGACTTTCAATCTCCCCTTTTTGGTAATTGATGACAACCTCAACAAAGATGATTTTATAATAAAGATTTTGAACTTGTCATACTTGTCCAATCATTATGCTCACAAGAGAAATTTGGACAATTATAGCAAGTTCGGTTTTTGTAGTATTGCTCCCCCTACATATGTGCATAGAGTTTGGATTTGAAGCTTTGCACATATGCATGGATAGAAGTGTGGGGAGAGTAATTCTACCAAAATGATGCTAAGGTGTAAGAAATGGACCTTTGAAGCGTGATACCAATCGGAGTTGCCTTTTACACCATCCTTAGCACCATATAATAACTAGACATCCATCAAAAACTCAAGAACCCCATGAGATCAACATTATAAGCAAAGTTCTTGAACTACTTGTAAAGCAAGGGGAGTCTAGTTACAACCTATGCATGCTAGTAGATCATTTCATCATACAAGTCCTATACTAGCATTGCGCCACACAAGCAAGGAGACACTACTTGTATAAAACTTTAAACTAGGTGCCATGAGCAAGTCATATGAGAATGCACAAACAAATGCAACAACTTTGTTCATGAGCTTGCTCCCCTTCTTGTGTGCATCAAAATTTTATTTACCCCTTTATCATGTTCAATCATCTTTTTCTCTCCCCCTTTGTCAACAATTGCCCAAAAATGGGATCAAATTGTGGAGAGAAAATGACTTTGATGGAGTAAGCAAAACTTTAGTCAAATTTGGTTCAATCTAGACCACTTGCCAAAGACATTTAATTCGGTTTGAACCAAAGACAAGCTTCTTCACACCTCATGACAAGGGTTATCTTGCCTATGTTGAATTAAACACTTGTAGCAAATATTCTAGATTCAACACTAGGATTGCAAGCCCACAAACATGTCATATGTCACCACTAGATTAAGCAAAGCATAGAAGCAATAGTGGTAAGCATATATACATCAAACACATTTGATTTATCATGAATGCTCCAAATGCACCTTGTATGTCTACATGTGCTACCATAAGTATAATCCTAAGCATGAATGACATGTCACACAATGGTACCTTGCATTGTCGAAGGAGAGGCATGTCAAGTAGTGGTGGGGTGCATTCAACACATGTTTGAGAAGTCAAGAATGTTCAACTCATTCCTTAGCTTGCAAAACCTTCTTTCATCAAGTGGCTTGGTGAGGATGTCGGCAAGTTGATCATCGGTACCCACACTTTCAATGGAAATGTCACCCTTTTGTTGATGATCTCTAATGAAATGATGCCTTATGTCAATGTGCTTTGTTCTTCCATGTTGAACCAGGTTTTGTGTCATCTTGATTGCACTCTCATTATCACAAAATAATGGCACATTCTTGAAATTGATGCCATAATCCTTCAAAGTTGACTTCATCCAAAGCAATTGTGCACAACAACTCCCCGCACTAACATATTCGGCTTCGGCGGTAGAGATTGCCACACTATTTTGTTTCTTTGAGGACCATGACACAAGTGATCTTCCAAGAAGTTGACATGTACCACTTGTGCTCTTTCTATTGATCTTGCAACCACCATAGTCGGAGTCCGAATATCCAATCAATTCAAACTTTGACCCCTTAGGATACCACAATCCAACATCTCTTGTTTGCTTCAAGTACCTCAATATTCTCTTTGCGGCCGTGAGATGACTCTCTCTAGGTGAGGCTTGATATCTAGCACACATGCAAACACTAAACATGACATCCGGTCTTGATGCGGTGACATAGAGTAGGCTTCCAATCAATGACCGATAATCCTTTTGATTCACCATATTGCCATCATGATCACTATCAAGATTCCCATTGGTGCCCATTGGAGTTGAGATTGGCTTTGCATCTTGCATTCCAAACTTCTTCAACATGTCCCTTATGTATTTCCCTTGACTCACAAATGTCCCATTCTTCAATTGCTTGACTTGAAGACCAAGGAAATAGCTAAGTTCTCCAATCATGGACATCTCAAACTCATTTGCCATCATTTCACCAAATTCTTCACAATATGCTTGATTGGTTGATCCAAAGATGATATCATCAACATAGATTTGCACAATGAAGAGATCATTACCAATCTTCTTGGTGAATAGAGTAGTATCAACCTTGCCCATAATGAACCCCTTGGAGTGAACAAAAGTCTTCAATCTCTCATACCATGCTCTAGGTGCTTGCTTCAAGTCATACAAAGCTTTCTTCAACTTGTACACATGGTTGGGCTTCTTCTCATCTTCAAAACCGGGAGGTTGCTCAACATATACTAGCTCATTTATGATCCCATTGAGAAATGCACTCTTGACATCCATTTGATATAACTTGATGTTGTGGGCACATGCATAAGCCAATAGAATCCTTATTGCCTCCAATCTTGCCACGGAGCATATGTTTCATCATAGTCAAGACCTTCAACTTGAGTATAGCCTTGTGCAACTAGTCTTGCTTTGTTTCTAATCACAGCACCATCTTGATCTTGCTTGTTCTTGAAGACCCATTTGGTTCCAATGACATTGTGATCCTCCGGCCTCTCAACTAACTCCCACACATCATTTCTTGTGAAGTCATGAGCTCTTCTTGCATTGCCATGATCCAATCGGCATCATCCAAGGCTTCCTCAATTTTCTTTGGCTCTTTGGTTGACACAAAAGATGCATACTCACAAATCATAGCCACTCTTGATCTTGTTTGTACACCACTTCTAATATCACCAATAACACTATCAATTGGGTGATCTCTTGCAACATGTTGTGGTTGTAGCACTTGCACTTGATTGCTTGAGCTTGGTTGATCACTTGACTTGTCCTCATTGGATGAACTAGCACCATGATCTTGCACTTGAGCATTGCTAGCTTGTCTCAATGGAGAGTTGAGAACTTCATCTTTATCATCTTGCACATCAACCACTTGCTTTGCTCTTATGTCACCAATGTCCATGTTCTTCATAGCTTCAACCAATTGGTTTCCACCAACATCTTCTAGATTCTCATCTTCATCTTGTGACCCATTGGTTTCATCAAATTGCACATCATGGACTTCCTCTCTAATGCCACTTGAATTGTTCCAAACTCTATAAGCCTTGCTTGTAGTTGAATAATCGAGTAGGAACCCTTCATCACATCTCTTTTCAAACTTTCCCAATCTAGTGCCCTTCCTCAAGATATAGCATTTGCAACCAAACACTCTAAAATAGCCAATGTTGGGCTTTCTTCCATGAAGTAGCTCATATGGGGTCTTCTCAAGCAAAGTATGACAATAGAGCCTATTGATATTGTAGCATGCCGTGTTGATTGCTTCATCCCAAAATGATTGACTAACATTGTACTCATGAAGCATTGATCTAGCCATATCAAGCAATGTTCTATTTTTCCTCTCAACTAGGCCATTTGATTGTGGAGTGTACTTGGCCGAGAATTGATGACCAATGCCATAGTGATCACACAATTCTTCCATTCTTGTATTCTTGAATTCACTCCCATTGTCACTTCTCACTTTCTTGATTCTCATGTCAAACTCACTTGTGAACTCTAGTGAGAAAGGTTTTGAAGGTGTCATACACTTCACTCTTGTCACTAAGAAAGAATACCCATGAGAATCTTGTGAAGTCATCCACTATGACAAACCCATACTTGTTGCCACCAATGCTTGTGTATGTAGTTGGGCCAAATAGATCCATGTGCAACAACTCAAATGCCTTGCATGTGCTCATTATACTCTTCTTTGGATGTGAGCTTCCTACTTGCTTCCCGCTTGACATGCACTACACAACTTGTCCTTCTCAAATACAACATCTTTCAAGCCTTCAACAAGATTGTGTTGTGTGAGCTTCTTCAATTGTTTCATGCCAACATGCCCAAGTCTTCTATGCCAAAGCCAACCCAAACTTGATTTTGATATCAAACATGTTGTCAAAGAAGCTTCACTAGTGTTGAAATCAACAAGATAGAGATTCTCATATCTAAAGCCTTTGAACACCAAGTTGGAGCCATCAAGAGAAACTACCTCAACATCATTTGCCCCAAAAATGCACTTGTAGCCTCGATCACAAATTTGTGCCACGGAGAGAAGATTGAAATCCAAGCTTTCAACTAGCATCACATTGGAGATACTCATGTCATTTGATATTGCAATCTTGCCCAAACCAACAACCTTGCCTTTCTTGTTATTGCCAAAAGTAATTGACTCAATGCCACTATCATTCTTCTCAATTGAATCAAACATTCTTGATGTACCGGTCATGTGTTGAGAACACCCACTATCAATAATCCAATGCCTTCCTCCGGCTTTATAATTCACCTACAAGCAAATCAATGAAGCTTAGGTACCCATTTTTGCTTGGGTCCTTGTAGGTTAGTGACTAAGCTCTTTGGTACCCAAATAGCTTTCTTCTTTGGGCCAACAATGGGTGTACCAACAAACTTAGCTTGCACACCTTTCACACCCTTGGTAAGCACATAACAAGAATCAAAAGGTATAGCATTGTCAAGTTTCTTGTTTTGTTGCTTCTTGTTGCAATTTTGCTCTAGGTGCCCAACTTGCTTGCATCTATAGCAAAACCGACCATTGCTCTTCACAAAGCTAGGCTTTGGAGTTGCAAAGGCCGACTTGCCCTTCTTGGGGGTATAGCCCAATCCCTCTTTGTTAAGAGAGAACCTTTGGCTACCCAAGCACTTTAGCAAGCGGGCCTCACCACCATAGGCTTTGCCTAAGGCATGAGTGAGCTCATCCACCTCCTTCTTGAGGGTCTCATTCTCTACCATTAGTGTAGCATCACAAGTGAAGCCATCACTAGTAGTGGAGATAGAGTCGGTGGTGGTGGTGGATGATGTGCTACAAGAAGGGTTAGCATTTGTCATGATGATAGGTTGATAAAATGACTCATCAATGATGTCACAAGTAAGACCTATATCACATGATGCAATCACCACTTTCTTTGCTTGTTGCTCAAGTAGAAGTGAGTGAGCTTCTTTAAGCTTAGAATGAGCATCACCAAGCTTCTCATGGTCTACCACTAGACTCTCATGAGTGGTCATAAGCTCACCTAGGGCTTTCTCAAGTATTTCTACTTTCATTGAAAGCTTCTTGCACTCCTTTTCCTTGGCAATAGCTATATCTCTAGTTTCTTGCATCAAGTCATATAATTGATCCTTAGTCGGTTCATCATCATCATCAACATTATCAACATCGTGAGCATATTCCATCTCACTATCATAATCACTATCATCATATTGTACCTTTGTTTCCTTGGCCATGAAGCATGATGGTGATGTAGAGAATAATGAAGACTTCTTGTTGATGGCAATGGAAGCCATAGCCTTGTTGCTTGAATCTTCATCTTCATCATCATTGTCACTTTCCCAAGTGACCACAAATGCACCATTCTTGCCCTTCTTGAGTGTCATCTTGGCCTCATGCTTCTTCTTCTCAAACTTGCCCTTGTTGTAGTTCTTCTTCTTCTCATATGGGCATTCGGCTTGTAGATGCTCGGTGCTATCACAATTGAAGCACTTTCTTGGTTGCTCTTGCTTCTTGAAGTTGTTCCTCTTGAAGCCTCTTCTCTTGATGAACATGTGTCCCATCTTCTTCACCACAAGAGCAAGTGCCTCATCATCAATCTCAAAGTCACCATCTTCCTCATTGGTTTCTTCTTCTTCAAAGATTGGTGCTTTGCCCTTGGAGGATGTGGCTTGGAATGCCACGGTCTTCTTCTTCTTCTCTTCTTCTACCTTCTCATCATCTTGATCAAATTTGTCATATGTCAAGATTTCACCAAGCAAATCATTTGGCTTCTTAGCTTCAAGCCCATCTCTTTGTAGCATAAGCTTCAACATCTTGAAGCTCCTCGGCAAGCAAATCAAGAACTTGTGACAAAAATCTTCATCTTTTGTCTTGTGCCCCAAACTCTTGAGATCATTCACAATGACTTGTAAGCGATGAAACATTTCAATGATTGTTTCATCCTCTTTCTTCTTGAAGTTCTCGAACTCACTCTTGAGTCCATATAACTTGGCACTCTTCACAACCTTGGTGCCCTCATAGGTCTCACCCAATCTAGTCCACACTTCACTTGCAAGCTCCAAATCCTTGATTCCCTCAAACACCTTTGTATCAATGCCATTGTATAGGGTGTTGAGAGCCATTCTATTGCATGTGATGTTGGCTTTGTCTTCATCGGTGAGATGATCATTATCAAGTATGGCATAATCATGCAATGTAACTTGCAACACTCTCTCTTGTATCGAACCAAGATACATGATAATCTTTCTTTTCCAATGGTCAAATGAGCTAACTCCATCAAACATAGGCGGTTTGCCCCCAACATGGTTGAACACAATTTGAGCCATCTTAACACCGTAGGATGTTAAGCCTTGCACTAAAACGGTGACCTCGGCTCCGATACCACTTGAAAGGTCCTAGATGGTTAGAGGGGTGAATAGCCTATAAAAATTTCTACAAACTCACTAAGCAAACTTCGTTAGATACACAAACGGCGGAAAGCAAGTTATGCTTAGCCTACTAGATGTTGCAAGCCTCCTATCCAAGCAATTCTAGTAGGTGATCACTAGTACACACAAAAGCTACCACTAGTGATCAAGAGTTCTACCCACGGGATTTAGTCTACACAAGAAGTGGTTCCCGACCGACCACACAAGCAATTCTACTTGCAAGAATGTAATCAAAGTAATACAAGAGAGGGTAGGAGCTTGTTATACCGACGTGTCGAGTCGAGGTTGCCAATCACCAAGGAGATGAACAATCAATCACAATCGGCAACACACAAAGGATGATGACCAATCACCGGGAGACAAGATGAACACAATGATTTATCCCCGGATGTTCACTTGGGCACCGCCAAGCTACGTCACCCGTTGTGTCGACCAACACCTAGATGGTTCCTCGGTGTGACCCTCAAGTCACTAGCCCCTCAAGGCTCGCCCCGCAAGGCACCGCAAGACACCACTCTCAAGCGAGGTACTCAACGACACGCGCAATCCACTAGGATGCTCTTCGTGATCCCCACGAGGTGAGCTCAAACCTCTCACAATCAACCGAGAGGTGGCCAAGAACAATCACCTTCTCTTGCCAACGCCTCCAACAATCTCCAAGCCGGCTAGGAGCGGTACTCTCCAAGAGTAACAAGAAATCCACCGGCTAAACCACCCACAAGTGCCACTAGATGCCCTCAAGCAATGCAATGCACTAGGTGATCTCTCAATCTCACTTTGGATTCACAATCAAGCAAGAGAGATGAGAGGGAGAGTGTTTCTTCAGCTCAAAGGATGAATGAATGAGTTGGGAGAGCCAAGAGAGGGAGCCAAGCCCGGCCACCCATCTATTTATAGCCCAAACTCTTCAAACTAGCCGTTGCCCCCTTGGGGCGACACGCGCGGACGCGTCCGCCGCAGGCCGCCGGACGCGTCCGGCGCTTCAGCCCGCGCGCGCGCCCCAGACGACCGTTGGCGTCGCGGCCAACCGCGTGCCGCCACGTCGGCGTCCGGCGCGGCGTCCGGCGCTCCCCAACGCGTGTCCGGCGCCCGCGTCCGACAGACCGGCCGAAACTCAAAGTTTCGGGTCCGCGTCCGCCGGCCGCCGGACGCACGGCCGGCGTCCGCCGCCTTTCAGCTCGCCGGCCCGGACCACGCCAAGACTCGGCATGAGCCGGACGCTGCACGGTGAACACGCCGCGTCCGACGCCGCGTCCGTCGCGCGTCCGGCGCTCACCAACGCGGAGCCACCAACCCGAGCCAAGCTAACACGCGCGGACGCGTCCGGCGCAAAGCCTGCGCGTCCGGCGCTACGAAAACTTCGTTTTTCAGCCCGTCGTGACGCCAACTTCTCCGTCATGCTATCCAACAAGTATACCAACTTGATCATCAGAGATAGCATGATTTCAACCAAATTTTGCATCCGGCGCAATAGAAAATATGCATCCATTTTTCCCAAAAGCGCCGCCCAAGCGCCACCTTTGTAAACCACAGCGCGCCCAAGCGCCACCTTTGTAAATGTGCCAACACCACCAAGTGTACATCTCCATGTGCTTGTGTGTTAGCTTTTCACAATCATTTCCCAAAGGTTAGGTTAGCTCACTAGGCCCTACATGCAATGCACTTCATGAATTCACCTAGTGGCACCCGTGCGTCGAATAGCCGATAAGACTTCCCCTCTTAATAGTGCGGCTATCGAACCTAAACCACTCACACCCTCTATGGTGTCTTGAGTGCAAAACAAAATGGCCCTATCGGTTATACCTTTGCCTTGAGCCCATTTTGTTCCTCCAAATGATATGAACGCTTCACACCATCATGTGACCGTCTCGATCCATCGACCTCGACTTTACTTGCCCTTCACCGTGCATCGGTCCATCGGCGCCTAGTCTTGCCCGAGCTTCACCATCGCATGGTCCTTCACTCCGAAGCCTTGACTAGCCCTTCACCTTCAACACCGGTCCATGGAGCCAAGCATCATCTTGATCTTCATCTTTGATCACATGACACGTGTCATGCTTCATATTCAATATGCTCATCATGTGGACAACCTTTCTCTAAATCAACCACTTAGATAAACAAGGTTAGTCCTAGGTTTCATCAATTAGCCAAAACCAAACTAGGGACTTTCAATCTCCCCTTTTTGGTAATTGATGACAACCTCAACAAAGATGATTTTATAATAAAGATTTTGAACTTGTCATACTTGTCCAATCATTATGCTCACAAGAGAAATTTGGACAATTATAGCAAGTTCGGTTTTTGTAGTATTGCTCCCCCTACATATGTGCATAGAGTTTGGATTTGAAGCTTTGCACATATGCATGGATAGAAGTGTGGGGAGAGTAATTCTACCAAAATGATGCTAAGGTGTAAGAAATGGACCTTTGAAGCGTGATACCAATCGGAGTTGCCTTTTACACCATCCTTAGCACCATATAATAACTAGACATCCATCAAAAACTCAAGAACCCCATGAGATCAACATTATAAGCAAAGTTCTTGAACTACTTGTAAAGCAAGGGAGTCTAGTTACAACCTATGCATGCTAGTAGATCATTTCATCATACAAGTCCTATACTAGCATTGCGCCACACAAGCAAGGAGACACTACTTGTATAAAACTTTAAACTAGGTGCCATGAGCAAGTCATATGAGAATGCACAAACAAATGCAACAACTTTGTTCATGAGCTTGCTCCCCCTTCTTGTGTGCATCAAAATTTTATTTACCCCTTTATCATGTTCAATCATCTTTTTCTCTCCCCTTTGTCAACAATTGCCCAAAAATGGGATCAAATTGTGGAGAGAAAATGACTTTGATGGAGTAAGCAAAACTTTAGTCAAATTTGGTTCAATCTAGACCACTTGCCAAAGACATTTAATTCGGTTTGAACCAAAGACAAGCTTCTTCACACCTCATGACAAGGGTTATCTTGCCTATGTTGAATTAAACACTTGTAGCAAATATTCTAGATTCAACACTAGGATTGCAAGCCCACAAACATGTCATATGTCACCACTAGATCAAGCAAAGCATAGAAGCAATAGTGGTAAGCATATATACATCAAACACATTTGATTTATCATGAATGCTCCAAATGCACCTTGTATGTCTACATGTGCTACCATAAGTATAATCCTAAGCATGAATGACATGTCACACAATGGTACCTTGCATTGTCGAAGGAGAGGCATGTCAAGTAGTGGTGGGGTGCATTCAACACATGTTTGAGAAGTCAAGAATGTTCAACTCATTCCTTAGCTTGCAAAACCTTCTTTCATCAAGTGGCTTGGTGAGGATGTCGGCAAGTTGATCATCGGTATCCACACTTTCAATGGAAATGTCACCCTTTTGTTGATGATCTCTAATGAAATGATGCCTTATGTCAATGTGCTTTGTTCTTCCATGTTGAACCAGGTTTTGTGTCATCTTGATTGCACTCTCATTATCACAAAATAATGGCACATTCTTGAAATTGATGCCATAATCCTTCAAAGTTGACTTCATCCAAAGCAATTGTGCACAACAACTCCCCGCACTAACATATTCGGCTTCGGTAGAGATTGCCACACTATTTTGTTTCTTTGAGGACCATGACACAAGTGATCTTCCAAGAAGTTGACATGTACCACTTGTGCTCTTTCTATTGATCTTGCAACCACCATAGTCGGAGTCCGAATATCCAATCAATTCAAACTTTGACCCCTTAGGATACCACAATCCAACATCTCTTGTTTGCTTCAAGTACCTCAATATTCTCTTTGCGGCCGTGAGATGACTCTTTCTAGGTGAGGCTTGATATCTAGCACACATGCAAACACTAAACATGACATCCAGTCTTGATGCGGTGACATAGAGTAGGCTTCCAATCAATGACCGATAATCCTTTTGATTCACCATATTGCCATCATGATCACTATCAAGATTCCCATTGGTGCCCATTGGAGTTGAGATTGGCTTTGCATCTTGCATTCCAAACTTCTTCAACATGTCCCTTATGTATTTCCCTTGACTCACAAATGTCCTATTCTTCAATTGCTTGACTTGAAGACCAAGGAAATAGCGAGTTTTGATGAAATTTGGTGGCGGGGGTTAGCAAAGCACGATCGGTCGGTCCAGCTGTCGGGTCATTTCTGGCGGACTGCAGATCTGACGGACAAGCAGGCTTGGTGTTTTTTGTTCGGCTCCACTGCATGTGAAGACGAGGAGGACCTGAATTATTTGTTTGGCGAAGGTACATCGGGCAATCCCGGTAGCAGTGGGGGCGAGGGTCTGCGTATTCCGAAGCCTGAACCGTTGGAATTGGAGCCGCGCGACCTTCGGCGCTGCTTCCGTTCGAGGGTGTTGGAGGGCGAGCTTCCACTTGTTTGTAAGAGTTGGTGAGGGTGTTGGGGGGCTCCGATTCTTATCGAGGATAGTGATGAAGAAGAGGGTGTGGGGCTTCATACTCTTTCTGAGGTTATAGTTATTAATGATAGTGATGAAGAGGGACCTCGTGGTCTTCGCAGCCCTCGCGAAATTATAGTGACAGATGTTGGGGAGTTTGTGGAGATGGTGGCTAGTGAGTTAGTCAACGATGTATTAGAAAACATTGTGTGGGCGAAGGCCATTGGTGTTGCCCGGCCGCATTCTCGCCGGAAACACGGCCGGGAGTTGTATTACTACTTTCGCTGTTGATGTAAGGATATGAAGTATGTGTGTTTGAAAGGTCGATCTTGGTTTGAACTCCGCTTGCTGCGTTGTTGAATTTCTGCTCGAAGGTAATGGCGCACGGCAACATCTGGCCCTTTCCGGAGCGAGGCTTTGTGACTTTGACCGAACTTTTCAAAAACGGGGCTCACGGTTTTGGTCAGAGGTAGCAAAGCGCGGCGACGTCCAACTTTTCAAAAGCGAGGCTCGCAATTTTAGTCGGAGGAAGTAAAGCAAAGCGATGCCCAACTTTTCAGAAGCGAGGCTCGCGATATTAGTCGGAGGTAGTAAAGCGCAGCGACGCCTAACTTTTCAAAAGCGAGGCTCGTGATTTTAGTCGGAGGTAGTAAAGCGCAGCGGCGCCCAACTTCTCAAAAGCGAGGCTCGGGATTTTAGTCGGAGGTAGTAAAGCGCAGCGACACCCAACTTTTCAAAAGCGAGGCTCGCGATTTTAGTCAAAGGTAGTAAAGCGCAACGACGCCCAACTTTTCAAAAGCGAGGCTCGTGATTTTAGTCGGAGGTAGTAAAGCGCAGCGGCGCCCAACTTCTCAAAAGCGAGGCTCATTTTGAAATTGAGCTTGAGCGCAAGCATACGACTTGTGTTTGGTTGATACAGGATCTTTTGCGCTAACTGTAAGTGGAGCTCAGGCTGTATGCAGTTACATGGTGCCAGTTTGGCCTTTGGAACAGCAATTCCCTTGGCTGTGGTAAATCCTTCACAGCGGAGGTTCCGATTGATGATGGACCTTGGTTGCTAGGGTTTCTCTGATGGCTGCAGAGCAGCGAAGCTTGGTTGCTTCTCGGAGGCCAGCAGTAGTTTGAGACTAGAGCCGTGCACTAGTTTGTTTGCATCTCCGCGCTCGAATTTTGGTTCAAGCAGTGTTGTTCCTGGGTTCCCGGCGGTGGTTTGTGGTGCTGCTAGTGTCAAGTTGTGGCCTTGCACGTGACTGTATAGAGCTGCTGGGTTGTTTGGCGAAGGTGGCTGTTGGAGGGTGCGTGCAAGCAATGGCAGGTAAGGGTATTGCGCTTCATGCTCCTGACCTTCGGAGGGAAGTGAAGCGAGGGACGCAGCGGTCTTGGTTGAAGGCTGTATGGGTCCCTACTCTCGTGGGTTATCGAAGGTTGATGGTGCGATCAGTAAGGGATCCAGTGACTAGGCAACTGAATGGGTAGCTTCGGCCGGTGGACCAGTTTTGGCGCTCCTTCCTGACGTCTCTCATTCCTAAGATGCTAAGTTGCAAATGGTGGCCATGTGAATTGATTTGACGGGAATTTTGGGTGATGGTCTTTGGGGTTGAGGTTGGGTATACTTTTATAAGTGGAAAGAGTGGTGTTGAGCTCGGGTTTGCTGTAATGAAGGGAGATCTTGTTATGAATGTTGGGATTGGGTGGTACTATCAAGTGATCCTGAGTCTTTAATTCTGGGATTGGGTTGTACGGCAAGGGCCGAGGAAGGGGTGATATAAGGCTGTATGGGTGGGGTGAAGTGTGGCAGGGGATGAGGTGTGGTACAGCCTTTTCTGGTTGCCAGTTTCGGCTGAGCGGAACGACTTTGGTTAGGTTTCTTAGGGCAGTCCCTTCGCACCTAGCCCGTTACGGGGGTGGGGGTGGGGTTTGCTTTCTGCGCAGCCCCTGGCCCGAGTGGCGGGGGTCTGCTGGATTTTTGTGCCTCCGCTCCTCGCCCGCTGCGGGGGTCGAGGTGGGGTTTGCTTTTGGCGCAGCCCCTAGCCCGAGTGACGGGGGTCTGCTGGATTTTTGTACCTCCGCTCCTCGCCCGCTGCGGGGGTCGAGGTGGGGTTTGCTCTTGGCGCAGCCCCTGGCCCGAGTGGCGGGGGTCTGCTGATTTTTTGTACCTCCGCTCCTCGCCCGCTGTGGGGTCGAGGTGGAGTTTGCTTTTGGCGCATCCCCTGGCCCGGATGGCGGGGGTCTGCTGATTTTTTGTACCTCCGCTCCTCGCCCGCTGTGGGGGTCGAGGTGGTGTTTTCTTTTGGCGCAGCCCCTGGCCCGAAAGGCGGGGGTCTGCTGATTTTTGTACCTCCGCTCCGCCCGCCGCGGGGTCGAGGTGGAGTTTGCTTTTGGCGCGGCTCCCGGCCCGGATGGCGGGGGTCTCGCTGATTTTTGTACCTCCGCTCCTCGCCCGCTGCGGGGGTCGAGGTGGAGTTTGCTTTTGGCGCAACCCCTGGCCCGGATGGCGGGGGTCTGCTGATTTTTTGTACCTCCGCTCCTCGCTCGCTGCGGGGTCGAGGTGGAGTTTGCTTTTGGCGTAGCCCCTGGCCCAGATGGCGGGGTCTGCTAATTTTTTGTACCTCCGCTCCTCACCCGCTGCGGGGGTCGAGGTGGAGTTTGCTTTTGGCGCAGCCCCTGGCCTGAGGTTTGTGCCGGAGTGACCCTCGACCGCGGTCGATCGTCGGTCTGGGGCAATCCTTGTTTTTGAAACGACTGCTGATGAGGACGAGGTTGGACCTGGTCCGTTTCAGCGTTACTTGACACTGCGAAATCTCCGAGGAATCAACCTTTATTACATGACATGTAGTTTTCCTGCCTCATCAAAAAACTTATGCCCCGACATAAGGAAAAAGAGTGCAGAGTAGTCTATATGTGTGATGGTGAAAGGGAAATGCGAAGGTAAATGTTACATAGTTGGGTTGTACCACTACGGGTAGTACTTGCAAAGGTCGTCGACGTTCCATGTGTGCGGTAGATCATGTCCGTCGGCGTCTTGGAGGTGGAAGGAGCCTGGCCTGGCGGAGCTTGTGATGACGTAAGGACCAAGCCACTTGTTTTGTAGTTTGCCCACCATCTTCGCGTTTTGCTTTCTGATCAGCACCATGTCGCCTGGGCGGAGGTCATGAGGCTAGACCTTCTTGTCTCTCCATTTCTGGGTCTCGGCTTGGTATCGTCGAAGGTTGTTCATGGCGGAACACCTTGTTTCTTCGAGCAGGTCCTTGTCCAGTGCTTCGTCCTACGTCGAGCCATCGGATGTGGCTCTTGGGGACCCATGGCGAAGCTCCTCGGGAAGGACGGCTTCTTCTCCGTAGAGTAGTTTGAAGGGGGTGATCCCCGTGGCTCTGCAGTCGGAGCTGTTGTGAGACCAGATGACTGGAGTAAGTTCTTCGGCCCATTTGTTGAGGGGTTTTTCTTTGAGCTTTTCTTGATTCCTTGGAGGATAAGCGTGTTGGCTCTCTCGACGAGTCCGTTGGACTGCGGGTGTCTGACTGAGGCGAAGTGGATCTTGGTGCCGATTTGGAAGCAGAATTCCTTGAATGCGAAGCTGTCAAATTCGGTTCCATTATCGACTGTCAGATCTCTGGGAACACCAAAGCGACAGACCACCTGCTGCCAAAAGAATTTCTGGACTGTGCGGAGGTGATGGTGGCGAGAGCGCGGGCTTTGATCCATTTAGTGAAGTACTCCACGGCGACCACTGCGTACCGAAGGTTACCAGGGGTGGTTGGAAGGGGCCTGACTAAGTCCATGGCCTAGGCCCCGGGTCTGTTTGAGTGGTTGGCTGCCATCTGACAACCTTCGTAACGCCGTACCAGTGAGGAGGCGTCTGATAATGCGGCGGGCCAGTAGAATCCTTGCCTGAAGGCTTTTCCTACTAAGGCTCGAGGTCCATTGTGTGAACCATAGATGCCTTGATGAATTTCTCTGAGTATGGCGATGCCTTCGCTGGTGGTGACACACTTTAACTATGGGGCCGTGACTGAAGCGTTGTATAGGTGCTGACCCTCGATTTTATACCCTCGCGCCATTTGAATCATTCTTTTCTCCTCTTCCTTCGTTTTGGGCTCGTAGTACCCCTTGATGTATGCTATGATTGGGGCCCTCCAATCTTCGCTGGTTATGGCGTTGATTAGTCTTACTTGCGACGCGCGGCTGGCGGTTGTGGGCGACCCGAGGGTCTCATAAAAGACGTCCGGAGGTAGCGGCGCTGCCTGAGCTGCGGCCTTTGCCAGCTCGTCGGCTTCTTTGTTTTCGCTGTGAGGGATGGACTTTGTTGTGATGCCCAGGAAGAACGTTTCTGTTTTTCGAACAAGGTGCAGGTATTTCTGGAGCTCCGGGTCTTTTGCCTTGAAAGTTTTCTCGATATGGCCGGCTATGACTTGGGAGTCGGTCTGGATAAGCACGCGCCGCACTGAGAGGGCGCGAAGCTTGGCGAGGGCCAAGAGGACGGCTTCGTACTCCGCGGAGTTGTTTGTGCACTGGAATTCGAGCCTCGCAGCGTATCTGAGCTCCATTCCGGATGGTGATGTTAAGATTGCCATGATTCCTGCTCCCTGTGCTCCCTAGGCTCCGTCGACGTGCACTGTCCAGGGAGGTTCCACGTCTTCTGCCTTATTGCTGGTGTCGGGGGTCCAATCAGCGATGAAATCAGCGAGGGCTTGGGACTTGATAATGTGTCTTCCCATGAAGGTTATGGTGTAGTCACTGAGGTGAGACACCCATTTAGCTATTCTGCCTACTGCCTCCGGGTTTCTGAATATGTTGTCCAGTGGGAATTGCGAAGGTACTGTGATGGGGGATGATTGGAAGTAATGCTTGAGTTTCTTGGTGGCCATGACCACGGCATATGCAACCTTCTCTAGCTGGGAGTAATGCTTCTTGGGACCTTCGAGGACTTCTGACACGTAGTAGACCGGGATTTGCCGCTTTTGGTGCTCCTCGGAGGTCTCCTTGACCAGCACAGCGCTGACTGCGTGAGGTGAGGCGGCGACATAGAGCAACAAGGGTTCAGCGGGTTCTGGACTACCGAGGGTTGCGAGCTTGAGTAGGTACTGTTTGAGGTCGTCGAAGGCTGCTTGCTGGGCGGTCCCCCATTTAAATGGATCACAGCCCCTGAGGACTTCGAAGAAGGGTAGCGCTCGCTCTGCTGAACGCGAAATAAACCTGCTGAGCGATGCCAAATGCCCTGTGAGACATTGGGTCGACTTTCTTGAAGTCGGAGGTTGCATTGAGAGAATGGCGTCGATCTTAGTTGGGTTTGCTTCGATTCCTCTGGCCGACACGAGGCAACCGAGGAGTTTCCCCTTGCTGACCCCGAATATGCACTTTTCTAGGTTTAGCTTGAGCTTCGCCTTCTTGAGCTTGTCGAAGGTTCTTGAGAGATCAGTGATATGGTCCGCTTTTAGATTGCTCTGAACCATGATATCATCGACGTATGCGGAGACTGATGGGTCATCCTTGAAGACCTCCGCTGTCATGCGAGCGAAGGTTGGTCCTGCGTTGCGGAGGCCTTCGGCCATTCTCCGGAAACAAAAGGTGCCATCAGGAGTGATGAAGCTGGTCTCCTCTTCGTCCTCTTTGTTCATCCAGATCTGGTGATACTCGAAGAAGCAATCGAACAGAGACAGGAGTTCGCAGCCTGCGGCTGCGTCGACGAGGGTGCTTATTCTGGGCAAGGGAAAGCAATCCTTCGGGCATGCCTTGTTGAGACTAGTGAAATCGACGCACATGCACCATTTTAGGTTTTTCTTTTGAACTAGCACCACATTGGACAGCCAGCTTGGGTACCTGACCCGGCGGATGACCTCCGCTTTGAGTAGGCGGTCCACCTCCGCCTTGGCGGCCTGTTTTCTTTCTTCTGACATCTTGCGGAGCTTCTGCTTCACCGGGGATAGTCTTTTCTAACATTTAAGCAGTGCTCGACAAGTCCTCTGTCTACACCGGTGAGGTCGAAAGCGGACCAAGCGAAAGCATCGCTGTTGTCGCGAAGGAACTGAACGAGCTGTGCTTCGAGTTCGGGGTCGAGCAAGGCTGAGATGATGACCTTTCTGTCTGGGTTATCTGGGAATAGCTGTATCTTCTTCGTTTCTTCCTCTGGTTGGGCACGCGAAGGTAGCCATGCTGCATCGACCTTCGGCTCTGCTTCGCGCTGTTCACTGCGGTCTTCTTCTTTCTTTTCTCTTTCTTCTTTTTCTTGGAGGCAGTGGACATTCTTTTGCCCTGGGGTTGCTGTCTGCTCCGCTACTATGGCCGTGCTCTGATCCCCGTGGACAGCGACGATACCCCCGGGGGCCGGTAGCTTCATGCAGAGGTATCCAGGGTGAATGGCCGCGTTGAACTGATTGATGGTACCTCTCTCGAAGATGGCATTGTAGTTGTAGGGAATGTCAACTACGTCGAAGGTTATGTGCTCGGTTCGAGTTATGGTTTTGTCGCCGAAGGACACGGGGAGGGTGATTTTTCCAATCGCCCTGATTTGCGGTCCTCCGAACCCGAACAGTGGGTGTCCCGCCGGCTGTAGCTGGTTTCTGTCTAACATCATGCCGTCGAAGGTGGTTGCAAACAAGATGTCGGCGGAGCTGCCGTTGTCTACGAGAATCTTCGTTACCGTCCAGCCTGCGATGTTTGTCTCAATGACCATCGTGTCTATGTGTGGGTATTGCTTAAGCTTGAGATCTGAGCCGTCGAATGTGAGGGGAATGTGGGACCAATGGGCGTTTCTGTGCGGACCTTCACCGGCCACATGGTTGACCCGGCGGAAGTGCTCCCTTCGTTGCCTTTTATTTCCGTGGTCTTCATTTGATCCGCCGGAGATGGCCATGATGACTCTGTATGTGGCGGTTGGGTTGTTGATCGCCATTTGGGCCCCCTGTGCTTTAGCTTCGACTTTGATTGGCTGCGGAGGTGGTAAGGCTGGTAGTGGTGGGGGGGTAGAGCTTGGGCTTGGGCTGGTTGGTTAAGCGCTTGATGCTGCGGGTAGTGCTGCTGCTCTTGGCGGTGAAAATAATGCTGCTGCTGGTTTTGGCCGTATTGATACTGGGCGAAGCCTGGCTGGGGGTAGTATGCTGGCTGGTGGTTGGCCCGGTGGTTGGGGTTGTAACCTTGGTTGCGGTTGCGAGGGTTCGGGGCGCCTCTGCGAGTGTGGTTGACTGTGCCCATCGGGGGCGTTGCGGAGGTTTGGCCATCCCTGAACTCGAGTCCTTTGGCGAACCAGGTACACTGCTTGGTGTAGTGATCGCTACCTTGCCCGCAAAAGTGGCAGTAGTGCGGCTGCGGGGTTTGCTGCCTCTGCTGGCCCGGGCCGGCTAGCCCTCTGCCGGCTTGGGGCGGAGGTTGCCTGGGCTGACGGGGATTTTGCCTAGGTTGCTGCTCATTGTTGTTGTCTATGGCGTTGATATTGCCCAGGTCGATACGAGGGTAGTCGCCGCGAGGGTTGGGGTTGTGGTCCCTCTGCTGGCGTTGCGGTGGTTGGCGCGATGGTTGGAACGACTGAGATTTTATGCGGTCGTTGTTGTCTGCCCTGATTTGTTTTTCCATGATGTCATACAGCTCTGCGATGGTTTTGGGTTCTCTTCTGGATAGCTTGGCCGAGCATGGACCCGGCTGGATGCAGCTGATCGCGGCCAGCACCATGACCTCGTTCGTGATGCCCGAAGTGCGGTTTTTGGCATTGACAAACCTCTTCCACCAGTCCTGTAGTGGTTCGTCGAACCTTTGCTTGCAATTAAGGAGTGCGGATGCCTTGGCGGCTGAGTTGCTGACGCCCTTGAAGTTGGTGCCTATTTTCTCGCGAAGGTCGTCCCAGCACCGTATAGATCCTGGCCGAAGGTTGTTGTACCAGGTCTGGGCTATGTCCCTGGTGTTGGCGTTTTTTAGCGTATGCAGCCAAATCCGCAAGCGCACGGAAATCACCGTTATAGCACTTCACCCGGTGAGTAATCGGGTATCGTATTTCTTTCACGAAGAACGACTTGTGAGTTAATTCTAAATAGAGGTTGCCCAGAGATGGAGTAGGATAGCTTAGGTAGTGAGGCTTTCTAAGGGTAAAGTCCTAGGAGAGGGTTAAACTTGTTGCTATACTTCTTACTTCGGGCACCGGATCGCACCTGGTCTGCCAGGTGATGCCGGTCTGAGGCTCTACGTCGTAGCCGGACGTGGGGGATTACAAGGGACGGACAGGGCTGTCACCACCTGCCGCCTACCACCTCAACCGTGGACTACGAAGAAAACGAAGGTAGGTTCTAGCCTAGACACCACGTCTATGCCAGTTGCTACAACTCTAGCGGTGGCCAGGAGCTCCCGTCTCGATCAGGGGTCCTCTTACTAGAGCTTCTGTCACGGGGACGAACAACGAACCCGCAAGAAGATAACAAGCAAGAATAACTTACTCAAAGGTATTACCAGAAGATAAGCACGATGTCTTACTTCAAGTAGCAAGACGTCATGGAGGTACAAGCGAGGAGGGAGCCGACAAATCCGGCACTCCACCCCGTGGAAGACTAGCTTCCCGAGAGCTCTCACTGAAGAGAGGCTTCGCTCTTGCTCCTCTCTCACTCCTTACTTTTACGCTAGCTAGGCTAGGTAGAGTGGCTCTACTCTCTCTATTGTACACTTGTAGAGTAGGGGTGTTGTGAAGAGTGAGATAAAAATGAATAATGAATTGTTGTCCTTGAAGGAGGAGGCATGCCCATGCTTATATAGGTGAGGGATGGTCGGTTTCCGCAGGGCAAATGTCGAAAACACCCCCGAACCGACCATCAGAGGCGGTAACCCAACCGCCTGATCGAAGCTAGACCCGGGCCACGCCCAACTGGGCGCGCGCGGGCCTCAGGCGCGGGCGCACCTGGCTGGGCCTCGCCGGCCTTCAGCTTTGGTCGGTGGTCTCCTGGCTGGGCCTCTGGTCGGCCCATGCTGGTGTTTCTGGTTGGTTTGGCTCCGAGTGGGCTTTTCCTCCTCTTTTCTCTGGTTTGCTTGGGCCCAAAATAAAAAGTACTTATTTATAGTTGATTTTCTTCATGTCTTGGCCCATTTTGCGTGTATTTCGATGATGTCCTGCAAAACAAGAATTCTGTGCCACACTATGGAAATAGTTAGAGTAGAGCCCTATTCTAGGTGATTTTTGGTGTTGCCTAGGCTAATGTTGGTGGGGTTAGAATCGAGTTAAGGACCGCCAACAAACTCCCCCACACTTAGCTCTTTGCTCGTCCTCGAGTAAAGGTTGAAGAACGAAGGTGGTTGTATTCTCCCAAGAGCTGACTTGCATACAGATTATTCCAAGCTTTTTCTTGCATTTGTGAACATTCATGGTGGCTACCAAGTTATCTTATAGCCATTGGGAGGAGGAATAGCTTGAAATCAAGTCAACTCACACTACCCATGCCATGAGACTTGGGGTTTTTAGTATTTTCGCAAAGATAGCCTTAGCTTCTCATGTGATACTCTCAAATCGCTCTTTTTAAGTGTCTAGTCCTATCCAGGTGTTCTTAATCATCCTACTACTAAAGGCTGAAAAGTGGAGTTTTGGGTATGGATGATGAATAGGTTGCAACGTCAAGCTCACTGGACTTATGAAGAGAAAGCCATATCCCTAGATGTGCAAGTGCAAGTGTAGAAATATTTGTGGACTCCTGATCATGTTTCTCTCTTTATGAAGGAATATGCAAGAAGGTATGGACTTAAAAACATCTCTTGCTTTATTTCTTCCTTTCTTTCCCCCTTCTTTTTTTTCTCTCTTTTTTTTATCTCAAAAACCTTGGAGAAAAGGAACTCTTCCTTATTCACGAACTATGCCTTCTTTTTGTAGGATCTTTCTAATGACAGTCCATACTCTTCTTGGATGAAAGATGAGAGAGAGATGCATGACTTTGTTGGCAGGAGTATTTTGGTGAAAGAGGGAGAAGATATGAAATATATGTGCTCAATTCTCAGTGTAAGAAATGAGTGTTTTTGGTGGAATGGTGGGTGTATATTGTGCGCGGCTCTCAGTGTGAGAGTCGGCATGTTTATTTGGTGGGTGAATGCAACATCTTGGGGATAAGACCATCTCTAGCAAGAATCTCAGGGCTTGACATCGCTCACACTAAGAGTAGCTAAAACAGGTTTTTGCATCAGAGCAGGTGTAAATATTTGGCTCTGGTAGGACATAGCACTTATCACACGAGGAGCATTGCTAAAAAGTTTTAAATTTTTGCAAAAAAAAAATACCCAAGTCCATTGCACGAGTTGGTAAGCTTCATAGCATTCTACTATATCTCACCTGCCAATAACTTAGATAAAGCATGGGGTCCCTATGGCACAAGTTGTTCACAAAATCAAGATAGCAAGGAATAAAAATTATGCAACTCGTTGTAAGGTCCTAGATGGCTAGAGGGGGGGTGAATAGCCTATAAAAAATTCTACAAACTCACTAAGCAAACTTCGTTAGATACACAAAAGGCGGAAAGCAAGTTTTGCTTAGCCTACTAGATGTTGCAAGCCTCCTATCCAAACAATTCTAGTAGGTGATCACTAGCACAAACAATAGCTACCGCTAGTGATCAAGAGTTCTACCCACGAGATTTAATCTACACAAGGAGTGGTTCCCGACCGACCACACAAGCAATTCTACCCACGGGATTTAGTCTACACAAGATGTGGTTCCCGACCGACCACGCAAGCAATTCTACTTTGCAAGAATGTAAACAAAGTAATGCAAGAGAGGATGAGACTTGTTATACCGACGCGTCGAGTCGAGGTTGCCAATCACCAAGAGAATGAGCAATCAATCACAATCGGCAACACACAATCGATGACGACCAATCACCGGAGACAAAGATGAACACAATTGTTTATCCCCGGATGTTCACTTGGGCACCGCCAAGCTACGTCACCCGTTGTGTCGACCAACACCTAGATGGTTCCTTGGTGTGACCCACAAGTCACTAGCCCCTCAAGGCTCGCCCCGCAAGGCACCGCAAGACACCACTCTCAAGCGAGGTACTCAACGACACGCGCAATCCACTAGGATGCTCTTCGTGATCCCCACGAGGTGAGCTCAAACCTCTCACAAATCAACTGGAGGTGGCCAAGAACAATCACCTTCTCTTGCCAACGCCTCCAACAATCTCCAAGCCGGCTAGGAGCGGTACTCTCCAAGAGTAACAAGAAATCCACCGGCGAAACCACCCACAAGTGCCACTAGATGCCCTCAAGCAATGCAATGCACTAGGTGATTCACTCAATCTCTCTTAGGATGAACAACCAAGCAAGGGAGAAGAGTGGGAGAGAGTCTCTTAGCTCAAAGAATGCACAAGGGATGAGAAATGGCCAAGAGACCTCCCCAAGGGCCGGCCACCTTCTATTTATAACCCCTCAAACAAATGTGACCGTTACCTCCTCGGGAGGCCCAGCAGCACGCGCCGGACGCGTCTGCCGCAAACCGCCGGACGCGTCCGGCGCTTCTTCCTTGTGCGCGGCCCGAGCCGACCGTTGGTGCCGCGACCAACCGCGTGCCGCCACGTCGGCATCCGGCGCCGCGTCCGCGTCGTCACCCCGCGTCTCGGCGCCCGCGTCCGCTCGCAATGCCGTGCTCGGAACTTTCGTTCCGAGTCCGGCGTGCGCCGGACGCGGCACCACGCGTCCGCCGCCTTGAGCCAAGCCACCGGCACCACGCCGTCTTCCACCGAGCGCCGGACGCTACACAGGAACCACGCCGTGTCCGGCGCGCGTCCGGCCCGCGTCCGGCGCGGCCGACCAAAGGTCGAATACCGTAAACTTTCGGTCGGCGTCCGCCGCCCGCCGGACGCGTCCGCCCGGCGTCCGCGCCTCTCGCCGAGCGCGGCCCTCCGTCTTTTCGTCGCCGTGCCGTGACACCAACTTCTCCAACATGCTATCCAACAAGTATACCAACTTGATCATCAGAGATAGCATGATTTCAACCAAATTTTGCATCCGGCGCAATAGAAAATATGCATCCATTTTTCTCGAAAGCGCCGAACCCATCTCTACCCTGCAAACCACAGCGCGCCCAAATGCTACCTTTGTAAATGTGCCAACACCACCAAGTGTACAACTCCATGTGCTTGTGTGTTAGCTTTTCACAATCATTTCCCAAAGGTTAGGCTAGCTCACTAGGCCCTACATGCAATGCACTTCATGAATTCACCTAGTGGCACCCGTGCGTCGAATAGCCGATAAGACTTCCCCTCTTAATAGCGCAGCTATCGATCCTAAACCACTCACACCCTCTATGGTGTCTTGAGTGCAAAACAAAATGGCCCTATCGGTTATACCTTTGCCTTGAGCCCATTTTGTTCCTCCAAATGATATGAACGCTTCACACCATCATGTGACCGTCTCGATCCATCGACCTCGACTTCACTTGCCCTTCACCGTGCATCGGTCCATCGGTGCCTAGTCTTGCCCGAGCTTCACCATCTCATGGTCCTTCACTCCCAAGCCTTGACTAGCCCTTCACCTTCAACACCGGTCCATGGAGCCAAGCATCGTCTTGATCTTCATCTTTGATCACATGACACGTGTCATGCTTCATATGCATTAAGCTCATCATGTGGACAACCTTTCTCTAAATCAACCACTTAGATAAACAAGGTTAGTCCTAGGTTTCATCAATTAGCCAAAACCAAACTAGGGACTTTCACTCGTTCTCAATTGGTGAAAATAGGAAATGGAGTTTTGCAAAGTTATTAGTTTTATTTATTTTATTTTCAGCACAAGGAGAAATAGCAGGGAGTGAGAGGGTGCACAAACTTGTGTTTTTGCCGTGTCAAATATTTTTGTGCACCAAGGAGCGTGGTGTCTCCCCCACACTTGTTTTTGTACCTGTCCTTTTCTTATATGCACATAAAAACAAGTGGAGACAAGACACAATATATATATTGAAGATAAATATTTCATTGATAATCAAGGATTGATACAGTAGGCACACTTTTAGGGAAATTAAATCGAGTGAAAATCGAAGGAAAATGATTTGGAAAGGGAAAAACGTGCGTGTGTGCCTAGTCTTTAGAGACGAGGTTCTTCGAGGGCGTGCATGACTCCGTGCTTACGGGCCATTTCTTGTAACTCCTCAAACATTTCTACATGGTAGGAATTGATTTCGTCTTGGAGTTGGACTTCGTAGGTGCGCCCTTCTGCCAACCTCCCCCTAAGGTGGCGAATGTAACTGGAAATTTCCTTGATTTTTCTATTTAGCTCTGCCCTAGTTGGCTCTTTCTTTTTCGGGGGTTCCTCTCCAAAGAAGCCGTCAGGCTGTCCTTGGATTGGTGGGTCGCAAACGAGTCGGGGAACGCATGGGTAGCGGCCCCCGGTTTTACTAAACAACCCTTTTCCTTGCCTACCATTAGGCAGGTTCGTCCCTCCTACGGTGTAGGAGAAACTAGGGGCCTTGAAGGATGAGGACCCGGGTGACGTAGTCTTGCAACGTTTGCTTGGGTAGGTTGACTTTGCATCATTGCCCTTGCTGCCCTCCGGTGTTGGGAGTGCTGGTGGAGCCTCGATGGTGAGCAACGGGGCTTTCTCCTTCCTCCTCTCTAGGAACTCTCTAGCAAAGGAGAGAGCTTTCTCCTTGTTGAACCCAGCATTGGTGGGGACTAAGGCCATGGCTAAGGCTAGGAATGCTGCTGAAAGATGAGAGTGGGAGGTAGAAGACAATGCTTATCTTGGTGTGAAGAGGAGAGGTAGGGGGTGGTATTTATAGGTGAAGATGGGCTACCCTCGTATCTCTTCGTGCATCAGGATCAGAATCACTATGATCATCAGTATCAGCACAGCACAGGAAGGAAATGGTCGAAAATCGGGCGTCAGAGGGCGCCAACCAGGCACGCGCGCGCCAGCCTGGGCGCGTCTCTGCCCCGGTTTTCTTCCATTTCCAGCTGATGCTGTCTGATTTTTGAATTTGCTGGTGATTTTGATTGCACTGGCGCGAAAATTGGATTGTGATCAAGAATTTGAAATATTTTTGATGTTTTTTTGGAAATAAAATATTTTTGTGTGGGAAAAATCCTAGAAAAAATCAGAGAGAAGCTAGAGGGTTCCCACACAAAATATACATATAGGAAATATTATTTTTTTATAAGAATAAACACAAGAAAAGATAGAATAAATAAAAGTCATGACCTAAATCAAAAATTATCAGGCATGACTAAATCTATTCTATCAATTTCTTGGTTTAACTTTGTGCGTAAAGAAGGCTCAAGGAAAGGCTTTAAGCGGTGACCATTTACCTTGGAGATGTTACCTTCGTCGTCTTGGATCGTGATTGCGCCATGAAACGACGTGTCGACGACGGTATATGGCCCCTTCCACTTGCTTCTCAGCTTCCCCTCACCGAATAACTTCACCTTGGAGTTGAATAGTAGGACCTTATTGCCCTGTCGAAACTCCTTAGTTTTGATTCGGTTGTCGTGCCACCTCTTTGTTCGCTCTTTGTAGAGCTTGGCACTGTGGTATGCCTTCTCGCGCCATTCCTCAAGCTCGGAGATTTGCCTCTAGCGGTGTCTCCCGGCTAGCTTGAGGTCCATGTTCCAGCTCTTAATTGCCCAGTAGGCTCGATGCTCGAGTTCTACTGGCAAATGGCAGCTTTTTCCATATACAAGCTGGAATGGTGACATGCCGATGGGGGTTTTGTAAGCGGTCCTGTATGCCCAGAGTGCATCAGGAAGCTTACTTTTCCAGCCTTTCCCCATGTCATTGACTATTTTCTGTAGGATGTTTTTGATCTGCTTATTTGAGGTCTCAGCTTGGCCACTGGTTTGTGGGTGGTATGGCGTGGCAATGTTGTGCTTGGCCCCTAGTTCCTTCAAGAATGCTCTGAACGTTCGGTCGACGAAATGTGATCCCCCATCGCTTATCACCATGCGTGGTGTGCCAAAGCGAGGGAAGATTATTTCGTGGAACATCCTTCGGGCATGCTTGGCGTCGGCTGCTCGGCATGGCATAGCTTCCACCCACTTGGAGACATAGTCGACAGCGACAAGGATGTACTCGCAGTCTTGGGACTTCTGGAAGGGCCCCATGAAGTCAATGCCCCACACATCAAATATTTCTATTTGAAGGTTGTAGTGGAGGGGCATTGCGTTGCGAGCTGTGATGCCACCCTGGAACTGGCACTTCCGGCACCTCCGAATAAATTCTTTGGTGTCGGCATACATCGTTGGCCAGAAGAATCCGCACTGCCAAATTTTTGCTTGAGTGCGGAATACCCCATAGTGGCCTCCGTATGGTGCCGAATGACAACTTTCAATGATCTGCATCCCTTCTGTTGCCGGCACACACCTCCTTAGTATGCCGTCTGAACACACTCGGTACAGGTACGGGTCATCCCACAGATGGCGACGGCTCTCAACCTCCAGCTTTCTCCTGCTTTCCCCAGGTGGTACATGCCCTGCAACCATGTAATTCACAATGTTTGCATACCAGGGGTTGGAGTCCGTCACCGCCAATAGCATGTCATCGCGGAGGAAGTCATTGATGGGCAAATCCTGCATGTTAGTGACTTGCAATCGTGACAAATGATCTGCTACAGTATTCTCTACCCCCTTCTTATCTTTTATCTCTAGATCAAACTCTTGGAGCAGGAGAATCCAGCGGATCAAATGTGGTTTTGCGTCTTTCTTAGTGAGCAAAAATTTCAAAGCAGCATGATCTGTGTAGATGATAACTTTTGCGTCCACTAAGTAAGACCGAAACTTGTCGATAGCGAATATGACAGCAAAAAGTTCTTTCTCTGTTGTTGCATAATTGAGCTGAGCTCCTGTCAACGTCTTGCTGGCATAGGCTATCGCGTGATGCTTCTTATCTTTGGTTTGGCCTAAGACCACACCAACAGCATAGTCGCTTGCATCACACATGATCTCAAAAGGTAGAGACCAGTCGGGAGGTTGGATGATAGGTGCAGAGATGAGTGCTTGCTTGAGAGTGTTAAATGCTTTCAAGCACTCATCGGTAAACTCAAAAGGAGCATCCTTAGCTAATAGGTTTGTGAGGGGTCTAGAGATTTACGAAAAATCTTTGATGAATCTTCTATAGAACCCCGCATGACGTAAGAAGCTGCGGATTCCTTTTACGTTTACCGGGGGAGGTAGTTGCTCGATAACCTCTATCTTTGCCTTATCTACCTCGATTCCCCTCTCGGACACTAAGTGTCCCAGGACAATGCCCTCACGGACCATGAAATGGCACTTTTCCCAATTAAGTACCAAATCCTTGTCCTGATACCTTTGCAAGACCCTGTCTAAATTTTTAAGACAATGATCGAAAGTTTTTCCATAGAAGGTGAAATCGTCCATGAAAACTTCCATGATCTCTTCGATCATGTCCAAAAAGATAGACATCATGCACCGTTGAAATGACGCGGGTGTATTACACAACCCGAACGACATCCTACGGTACGCGTACGTTCCGTAGGGGCATGTGAAGGTCATTTTGCTTTGATCATCCAGGTGGATGGGAATCTGATGATATCCCGAATACCCATCAAGAAAACAAAAGAAGGAGTGTTTTGCTAACCGTTCCAACATTTCATCAATGAAGGGGAGCGGAAAGTGATCCTTCTTTGTTGCCTTGTTAAGTTTTCGATAATCAATGCACATTCGCCATCCGGTGACAGTTCGCTGAGGTATGAGTTCGTTTTTAGCGTTCTCAATGACTGTCATTCCTCCCTTTTTGGGAACCACTTGGACTGGGCTAACCCAATCACTGTGTGGTACGGGATAGATTATCCCGGCGTGAAAAAGTTTTAGGACTTCCTTTTTCACGACTTCCCGCATCGCATTGTTCAGCCTACGCTGGGGTTCCCATGAAGGTGTGCTAGCTGGCTCTATGGGAATGCGATGGGTACAGAGTGTTGGACTTATCCCCTTAAGATCGTCTAAACAATACCCAAAGACCGAACTATGTTTCTCTAGAACTGCGATGAGTTTGGTCGTCTCCTCGTCACTAAGTTGGTTACTTAATATGACTGGAGTTTGCGTGTCGCCGTTCAGGAAAACATATCATAATCCTTTAGGTAAGGGCTTAAGCTCAACTGGAGGTCTAGGCGGTTTCTCCCCAATAGGGAGGTCAATTGTCTTCCCGAACTCGTCTTTTTCTTCTATGAAGAATTTGGCATCTTTGTCTAAAGACGACTCTGGTGACTCGAACATGTCAACCGCTAGAACTTCTATGGGCACACGAGGGGGAGATTCGGCCACTGAGTTCCTGGCTCTAGTGACTTGAATCGGGAATGATTCTCTCCCTAGTTTCATGTTAATCTCCCCTGTTTTTGACGGATTGTCAAAGAGAGTTTCCAGGGGATGCCCTATAAGTATGTCGAATTCCTGGATGTCAAAGACAAGGAAGTCCAGGGACATTTCGACATATCCATGGTGGAGTGTCACATTATGTACAATCCCTAGTCCTTTTTGAACGGAATCTAGCGTTCTCAAGGACCGTGTTGTTGGAGTAAATGATTCCATTCCAAGATATGTGGATGCATAGGAATGGGACATTAAATTCGCTCCAACAGTGGGATTATACAAAACATCCACCCAATTCCGCTGGATTTTGCAACGACGGGTGGAGGAGGGAGCACGAATCTGAATTGCTTCAGATGAGAGCTCACCTTCTGCCACCCATTCCGCGCTTGTTGACGGTCGTTAAGTATCAATTTTATATCGTCAACACAGCAAGAGAAAGGACTAATATGAGTTCACCTATTAGATATAGGGGTTACACCGACGTAATTCCATGAGTTTTGGTGATTGTCTATTTCTCACGCGGGGGTTATCGAAAGAGAACCAAAGGAGGCCCACATGTCATGATTACATAGAGATAAAGACCAAACGGGTGAAAAAGTATAATCTAGAAGACTCCGTAAGGCGACCCCCGAAGGCCGGGCCCCACTTGGCAGCCTCACCAGTCGGCCGCCCAAGGGGGAGTCGGCCGACTCCCCACCTCGACCAATCACGTCGAGTCTCGCGGATCCCGCCTCCACCGCCTTTGAGGATGAATAATTATCGTCCATTTAGGTCGGTTTGATCCGAGGGCCGTGGTGCATCCTAGGGGGCTATATATTCGAGCCCTTGGCCCCGGGTGAAACCCTAATTCATTCTCTCTTCATTCATCTCGAGAGGATTCGAGAAGCCGAGCCACCATCTCAATTAGAGCTCCATAGTTTAGTAACATAGCTACATAGGAATAGATCTAGAGGGAATCAAGCCTAGCTTGGAGTCCGGATCTGTCGGAGTTCTTGGTAATTCCCCTCTACATTCTTGTAATATTCATCATTGTTCATGATACTATGAGTAGTACTTTATTCTATTCTATTATATCAGACTTGACTTTGCTCTATATGATTATGTTCTCAATTATATTGTTCTTAGTTTACTTTGATTATATGTTTAGCATAGTTGGACTAGAATTGTGTTTATGCATAGGATCGTATAGCGCTTGCTCATTAGATCGATGGGTGAGTGGTAAATATTGTGTAGGCGTGGTGCCTAGGACTGTATTTATCTACGATTGCACCCTATATTCCGGATCGTGAGGTAGATCGCGGGAGTGACAGTCCTGTTGAGTCCTTTGTAGCCCTTCTCCCGAGTATAGGTCTAGCAGAACAAACCTATTACATTGAAGTCATTGCTATGTCTCTAGTCTTCTCTGGTAATATCACTATGCATAGATGTAACCTTTTCCCGCCATGATTGCTAGATGTTCTTGCACTAATCATTGTATGCTTTGACCTTATAGTTAGAATAACATAGGATTATACCCTAGATCGTCCTAGTCCATGCTAGTGTTATAAGCTTAGAGTGCTAAGTTGAGATGGCTTATTACTATTATTTTATGTGGCTAAATGCTCTCATTTATCATTCATTTATCATTCATTCCTATATTTTATGTGACACTTACCCCGTATGAGATGATCGATACGAGACAAGGTTGAGCTCTCCATTATTGCATGTGCATTGCTCATCACTCATTATCCAGTGCATTCCCTTCCCAAAGTGGTAAAATTATAAATAACGATATCTGGATTACTCCTGGTTAAAATGCTACGATGATATATTCTCAGGCGCTTGCGGAACCCTTCTTATTTCAGTTGCACTTAATAGACATCAACAAGCATTTTTGGCGCCGTTGCCGGGAAGGTTGAACGCCAATGGATAATGAGCAGCATTGCACTAAATAATGAGATTGAGCACTTGTCACCATTCTCTACTCATACAACCTTACCCTTGTCTTTCGTCTATTTTTATATCTTATGCGGGTAATGTATGAAAAAGACAATTCTTCCCGATAATTATATTGACGATCCAGAAGCTTTATTCAGAAGGCCAGAAGCAAGTTGAAGAAGACCAATAAAACATCATCATCAACTCAACTTGGAAGTTTGTCGGAAGCAGAAAGTGAACCTTTCGTTCGAGACTTGACACCAGCATTTGAAGCCATGGCGAACAAGTCACTTCGCGAGTTCTCAGCTCCCACTACGGACAACATTCGTACTGGACCAGCTGCGGACATCGAAGGAGCTTTTGAGCTCAAGCCTGCGTTGATCAACATGGTGCAAGCAAGCCAGTTCTGTGGGAAGGCCCATGAAGATGCTAGTGCTCATCTCCAACACTTCCTGGAGATTTGTAGCACATTCACTATCAAGGATGTCCCCAGAGATGCTATACTACTTCGTCTCTTCCCATTCTCACTCCTGGGGAGAGCGAAGCAGTGGTTCTACGCCAATAAGGAGAAGAATACTACATGGGCACTATGTTCCACTAATTTCTTGGCGAAGTTCTTCCCTATGGGCAAGACGAATGCTCTTCGTGGGAAGATATCAAGCTTTCAGCAACATCATGATGAGACTGTCCCAGAAGCTTGGGAGCGTTTTCAAGACTACATCCTCGAGTGTCCTCATCATGGCATGGAGAATTGGCTGCTTATGCAGACATTCTACCATGGGCTCAGCAACAGCACACGTGAGACGATGGATGCCGCTGCCGGAGGTGCATTCTTATCACTCACTATTCCTCAAGCCACGGCTCTTGTGGAGAAGATGGCATCCAACCAAGGCCGGAGTGAAGAAAGAACTCGGACCCGCAAGAGAGGTGGAGGAATGCACTAGGCGAAGGAGGTAGACATGCCGTCTCTGCCAAAATGGATCTGCTAATGAAGAGGCTCGATGAGAGAGCCCCGGAGAAGAAAGAAGTCATGCATATACATGATGCTCGCATGACATGTGAAGAGTGTGGAGAGACCGGGCATACAGGGTGCTAACGCCCGAGCAAGGAGGACGTGAATTACCTCAATAACAACAACAACAATTACTATCATCCTCGCGGAATCAAGGTTGGAATCGCAGCGGCCTAACTACTCGGGCAATTATTCGGGCAATTATTCGGCAACTATCAAGGTAACGGCTCCTCCTACAATAATTACAACCAAATAGCCTTTGAGAGAGTTAGTGCTAAACCAAGGCAAGATGATGGACAATCTGTCCAAGAAGCCGACATCAAATGACAAGGTCCTAGAAACACTCGGCAATAGAATGGATGGCTTTTCCAATGCCATCAAGAGTCGGCTCGCTTCAACAAGATACTTGAGTCGCGGGTACAACGCTTGTTAACCTTGCTCCCTCCACCGGTCAAGGTAAACGCAGGACAACCCGAAGAGCTCGAAACTGCAAATCTTGTTGATATATTCAATGTAGAAGACAGCCGGAGTGATCCATCGAAGGGGTCATGGATTGACTCAACTCGCCAATCAAGAAGGGCGATCCAGGGAGACCAAATCATTCCGATCTCCGTTGGAAGTACCAACTTCAATGAAGCAATCTCTGTGACTTCGGTGCAAGCATCAACATCATGCCGAGAGTGATATATGAGAAGCTATTTAGATGCCCCTTAGCATACACAACCATGTGCTTACGGCTTTCTTGCGCATCGCAGATGTCACTCCATGTTCCCTTGGGAATACTAGAAGATATATGTGTATGAGTAGGCAACTCGTATCATTCCGTGTTCCCTTGGGAATACTAGAAGATATATGTGTACGAGTAGGCAACTCGTATGTTCCTGCGGTGATGAAAGGAAACGCCCGTGGAGATCAAGGCGAAGGTATACTTGATAGGGCTTTCCGGTTTAGTGGTCGAGACACTTAGCGAGTGTGACCACATTTAGGATCGATAACCGACTATCAAGAGGGGTTTCCTCGACTTTGCATGATGCTTCGTGGTAGTGGATACACTTGGTGGAGTTGGTACTCAAGGCAAGAGGTTGGACTTGGAGCGAAGACGGTGATGAAAGGTCCCCTGTCATTCGCCGGGACGACCATTCTTGAACACTTCTTGGGGGTCTATAAATAACGGGTTGACGGCCATGGGAGCTATCATGTATGCCAACACTTGATCCTTCCCCGGGAGTTCGCGAAAGGATACTCTAGTGGATTGCAAGATCATCTTCAACATCAAGGGCAAGAGAGAATTGCCGAGGCACCTTCTTCTTCAAGAGAATTGCTTGTTGTGGTCGGTCGGGAACCACTCTTTGAGTGTTTAAATCCGTGGGTAGAACTACTTGTTGTGGTCGGTTCGGGAACCACTCATTGTGTAGAGTAAATCCCATGGGTAGAATTGCTTGGTTGGTTTTTCGGTGACACCCTCATCATCGAGTAGTCGAAGCATTTGCTTTGAGAAGAAGAAGAATCCTAGAAATTTTATTAGGCTATTCACCCCCCTCTAGCTAAGAAGAGCAAGACCAAAGATAAGAAGACCAAGAAGACACCCTCATCATCGACAGTGAGGATGGTCAAGAAGACGAGAGCAGTCCACAAGGAGCATGACCACTTACTCGAGTCCCCACGTCGATCAAGAAGGATGACCCAGTGTCCCAACCATTCAATGCTCCATCAATAGAAGCTCTTTCAATAAAGCTGTCATGCGTGACACCGGATCGGGCGTCAATATTATGGCCAAGGTAACCTATGAATATCTATATGGCACTATGCCTTTGGAGCCCACCTATGCACAAACCGGATGGCGATCGGACATTCCGCTTCGTCGAAGGAGAAGTGAAGGATGTCCTCATCCAGATTGATGACCACTATGTCCCTACGGACTTCCTAGTCATTGATATGGGAGATGACTACGACCCTCCAATCATCCTAGGAAGACCATTCCCGAACACCACGAGCTATCATCTATATTGGAACAGGGAGAGATCCATTTCCACTTTCACACCGAGAAGGTACACCGCTACTTCAACAATAATTATATAATCACCGAGGAACCCAAGAAGAACATAACAAGGAGAAGGCAGCGTACCCGTCGCGTAACAAGAAGAACATCACTACGAGATGGATGGGCTGACTATGAGGGAGAAGTGTCTAGATATGAAGATCGGTACCCAGAAGAGAAGAACATTGTAGAAGAAGAAGAGGTGCTACCATCAGAAGAGAAACAAGTGCTCCAAGAAGCTTCCTCCTCAAGGTCATCCTCTCCAACAAAGAAGGTGTGGAAGGTAAAAGCAAAATCAGAATCAGTTCCTACACACGAGGCGACATCATCCGAGGTGCCAGCCAATGCGCCCCTTGAAAAATAAGCGAACATGACAAGTCCTGTTCGGAGGACTTAAAACCACCGAACGCCGCGCCAAGAGGTAACTTGGTATTTATCAGCAATTACTTTTCAGCATTGCATCTTTACCTTAGCATACTTATTTTCCTACTAGCATCTCAGTTGCATCTTTACTCTCTTATCTCTCATTAGAAAAGAAAATAAAGATGTTGTGCATTTGCATCCAGAAAATCGTTAAGCCCCATGTGGATAATCATTCACTGTGGTGGCACAAAAATAATTTCTCAGCATATTTATCTTTCCCTGTCTGCATTCTTTAAATAATAAAAAGATAAAAATATTTCTTGAGATCCTGTTAGAATGAGTTTTAAGTTAGGAAAGTTCTAGACAACCAAGGCCTAGAGGTTTTTATCACTAACACTTAATTAGTTCCACAAGCTTTGTTGTCTATTTGAGCTTCACTGAGAACATCAAGGATCAAGAAGAGCTAACGGGTAGAAGGACATCCAGTCCCCCGTCGAGTCTTTGCCGTGACAATTGAACGCCGTCTCCAACGGCAAGAACGTCTACAACACTCCACGAGGACTAGAACGTCTTCGCACTGTCGGCAACATCGCCGAGACTATGTCAACATCCAAATTGGGGAGAGCATCCCCGTGTACCAAGCTAAGTGTCTCCAACTTATGTATTTATACCTTGTTAGAGTGTGCTTTGTTAAAACAACTAAAAAAGATGCATAACCATAGAAACCCAGAAAGATTTCTTTATTTATTTCTTTTGGAGAGCTCTTGTAATCTGTCTTTAAAGTGATCCCTAGAATAAACTCTATATGGAGATGATGAATAGTTGCTCTGCTAGTAATTCCTTTCAAGTACCTAGTTTTCAACCTTGCACTCTCCTGAGTTTTGGACACAACTGTTTAGATTTGATATTTGCTCTGAACCTGAAACTTGTGGGTAGCAAACACTTGATCTAAGTCTAGGTGGTTGACGGGTATGATATGGGAAGGTTTTGAGCTGCTGTCCATCTTGTTCCTAGAGATACTAGAGTTCTGGAGAATTTATTTTTGAAAATATTAAATTCCTGCATGATGAGTTCCTTTATGATGAGAGTTTAAATTCCTACCACAGCTATATATTCATGCTTACTAGATTAGGAAAACCCATCTGTTTATATAGGTCATATTGTAGGCTTGAGTGTAGTCTTTTTAGGCATTGAGTGTGGTTATCTTTTGTGGACCCATAAGGAATCGATCATGCGGTTAAAGTCAATACTATGTGCTCTACGTCCATTGATCTATGCTACTTCTCCTCGAAGCATGCACCCATTTTATAACTACTACATTCATTACGTGCTACTTCGTCCCTAGAAGTACCACCCATATATAGATCCACATCCACCACATATTGTGCTATCTCTACCCCGGAGATACGCACTTATCTTTAACTCCTACCCCGGGAGTACGCATTCTCCACTTACTGTGCTGTCTCTACCCTGGAGATACGCACCTATGCTGCTCCTACCCTTGGAGTACGCATCCATCCATCCATCCATCCACATATACATACGCCATTCATTTCACTTCATCCAGAAAAGGTTTTACTCCTATCCTGGGAGTGAACATCTAGAAATAATCATCGCCGTTCCATTGCCTACATAAAAGTTCCAGTCATTATCATTTCAAGTTATATACTCCCCGTTGCTAAAGTTTCGATTTCAGAGGATTGGTTGCTCTAAAAAAAAAAAGAAAAAAAAGAGAGAAAAAAAAGAAGAAGATAGAAAAGAGTAGCCAAGTCCTTCCTTTCAAGAAGTTTCAAGAAGTTTTCAAGGTTTCCAAATAAAGGGAGTCATGTTATCCCCAAAGGAGCAAGTGTAGAAGTAGATGTTCACCAAGTGATCACTCCTCATAATCATTTTCTTATCATCATCATCCCATCATCATCCTATCATCATCTCATCCATTCCACTTCTTCATTCACATGCACATATGACTTTATTATTATTTTAGTGCCTATTGGATCCATGTCTTAACTGTGCAATATATGCAAGTGAGTTTGAGTGTCTCCCCACCTATGAGCTCCACATAAGCCTATTACGAAGTAGGGTGAGAGAGAGAAGGCACTCTCTACTATTCCTTAGTTCCATAAATACCACATATTCTGAGAGAAGAGAGAAGGCATACACTACTCATGCCTTAGAGAGGATCCAAAAATACCACAAATGAGAGACTTGAAAGGTTCATACAAGGAACTCTGAGTTTTATTTCAAAACTTTGCAAAAACTCTGGGATAATAGTTGATCAAAGAGCGAGAAACATGGCGCTTGACTTGACCGTTCTATCTTTCAACTACTCAAGACCCAAGTGACGGTTACAAGCCCCATGGTGAAAGGTAATATGAGTGAGTTTTGAGTCGAATAGTTCACTCTAATCCGGAGGAGAGTTCTTGTTTGAACGCATGTGTACTTGTGAGGAGTGAAAGCATTGTAGCAACTCTGATCCATCATCGAGTCTATCTTTGCTCGGGGACGAGCAAAAGGTAAGCTTGGGGGAGTTTGTTGACGGTCGTTAAGTATCAATTTTATATCGTCAACACGGCAAGAGAAAGGACTAATATGAGTTCACCTATTAGATATAGGGGTTACACCGACGAATTCCACGAGTTTTGGTGATTGTCTATTTCTCGGGGGTTATCGAAAGAGAACCAAAGGAGGCCCACATGTCATGATTACATAGAGATAAAGACCAAACGGGTGAAAAAGTATAATCTAGAAGACTCCAGAAGGCGACCCCTGAAGGCTGGGCCCCACCTGGCAGCCTCACCAGTCGGCCGCCCAAGGGGGGGAGTCGGCCGACTCCCCACCTCGACCAATCACGTCGAGTCTCGCGGATCCTGCCTCCACCGCCTTTGAGGATGAATAATTATCGTCCATTTAGGTCGGTTTGATCTGAGGGCTGTGGTGCATCCTAGAGGGCTATATATTCGAGCCCTGGCCCCGGGTGAAACCCTAATTCATCCTCTCTTCATTCATCTCGAGAGGATTCGGAGAAGCCGAGCCACCATCTCAATTAGAGCTCCATAGTTTAGTAGCATAGCTACATAGGAATAGATCTAGAGGGAATCAAGCCTAGCTTGGAGTCCGGATCTATCGGAGTTCTTGGTAATTCCCCTCTACATTCTTGTAATATTCATCATTGTTCGTGATACTATGAGTAGTACTTTATTCTATTCTATTATATCGAGACTTGACTTTGCTCTATTTGATTATGTTCTCAATTATATTGTTCTTAGTTTACTTTGATTATATGTTTAGCATAGTTGGACTCGAATTGTGTTTATGCATAGGATCGTATAGCGCTTGCTCATTAGATCGATGGGTGAGTGGTAAATATTGTGTAGGCGTGGTGCCTAGGCGTATTTATCTGCGATTGCACCCTATATTCGGATCGTGAGGTAGATCGCGGGAGTGACAATCTGTTGAGTCCTTTGTAGCCCTTCTCCCGAGTATAGGTCTAGCGGAACAAACCTATTACACCGAAGTCATTGCTATGTCTCTAGTCTTCTCTCGGTAATATCACTATGCATAGATGTAACCTTTTCCCGCCATGATTCCTAGATGTTCTTGCACTAATCATTGTATGCTTTGACCTTATAGTTAGAATAACATAGGATTATACCCTAGATCGTCCTAGTCCATGCTAGTGTTATAAGCTTAGAGTGCTAAGTTGAGATGGCTTATTACTATTATTTTATGTGGCTAAATGCTCCCATTTATCTTATGTCATTTATCATTCATTCCTATATTTTATGTGACACTTACCCTGTATGAGATGATCGATACAGACAAGGTTGAGCTCTCCATTATTGCATGTGCATTGCTCATCACTCATTATCCAGTGCATTCCCTTCCCAGTGGTAAAATTATAAATAACGATATCTGGATTACTCCTGGTTAAAATGCTACGATGATATATTCTGTGCGCTTGCGGAACCCTTCTTATTTTAGTTGCACTTAATAGACATCAACAGCGCTCATAACAAAGGTCAATTCTCTAACGGATTCCTTGAGAAAGAGTTCATCGAGGGGTTTGCTAGGAGTGACGGGAATTGGTGGTCTTGTGCGACACTCATATTGCGAGGTGTTTCCGAGGTTCTCGAAAAGCTCATCCTCGAAGATCGGAAGATCCATGGGTTCTTCCGTCTTAGGTTCTGGTTCGGGAGAGGGTCTCTCTAAGGATTGGGTAAGTTCGGCTGATGCCGAAGAGACATCCTCTTTTATTGGCTCAGGTTCTACACGGATAGGTTCTAAAGGAGGGGTATTTTCTTGGATGCGATCCAAGAGAGCCTACCCCTCTTCGGTGGTTTTGTGCTGAAATGACCCTCCGGCAGTTATATCGAGCAATAGGGCAGAATTTTTGTCTAATCCTAGCCAAAAGTGCTGTAAGAGTACATGGTTAGGAATAGACAGGTCTGGGCCTGATCGTGTTAGGATCAAAAAGCGTTCCCAGGCTGCACCTATGGTGTCGTTCTCTTTTTGTTGGAAGTTGAGCACCTCCTGTCGTAGAGAAGCGACACGAGAAATAGGGTAGAATGTGAAGCAGAAATGCTTACGCAATTCTTCCCAATCTCCGTTTACTTTCCCTACGTTTTGGGTGTACCATTGCCTTGCCTTCTCATGAAGAGAAAAGGGAAACAATTTCCACCGCAATGTATCTTGTGACATGCCCGCAATGGTCAGGCACGCACAGAGTTGCTCAAACTCCCGTAGGTGATCGTACGGGTTTTCATATTCCAAACCTGAAAAGGCTTGGTCCCGAACCATGGCTATAAAGCCAGGGCGGAGCTCATACTCGGAAGCTGTGATTGGCTTTGAGGATTGTGGTGTTTGAATGAGCTCGCCCTTCGGAGCGGAAAGGTTGTAAATGGTTGGTTGCTCCATGAATATTTTGTTTTTTAAAATAAAACAAAAGAAGTGGAGCAAAGGTAGGTCAAGGTACACGGGCAATCTAGGTTCGGAGCTAACTGCGACAACCGTTCCCCGGCAACGGCGCCAGAAATGCTTGTTGGCGTTTCTTAGCGTATGCAGATAAATCCGCAAGCGCACGGAAATCACCGTTATAGCACTTCACCCGGTGAGTAATCGGGTACGTATTTCTTTCACGACGAACGGCTTGTGAGTTAATTCTAAACAGAGGTTGCCCAGAGATGGAGTAGGATAGCTTAGGTAGTGAGGCTTTCTAAGGGTAAAGTCCTAGGAGAGGGTTAAACTTATTGCTATACTTCTTACTTCGGGCACCGGATCGTACCTGGTCTGCCAGGTGATGCCGGCCTGAGGCTCTATGTCGTAGCCGGACGTGGGGGATTACAAGGGACGGACAGGGCTGTCACCACCTGCCGCCTACCACCTCAACCGTGGACTACGAAGAAAACGAAGGTAGGTTCTAGCCTAGACACCACGTCTATGCCAGTTGCTACAACTCTAGCGGTGGCCAGGAGCTCCCGTCTCTATCAGGGGTCCTCTTGCTAGAGCTTCCGTCACGGGGATGAACGACGAACCCGCAAGAAGATAACAAGCAAGAATAACTTACTCAAAGGTATTACCAGAAGATAAGCACGATGTCTTACTTCAAGTAGCAAGACGTCGTGGAGGTACAAGCGAGGAGGGAGCCGACAAATCCGGCACTCCACCCCGTGGAAGACTAGCTTCCCGAGAGCTCTCACTGAAGAGAGGCTCCGCTCTTGCTCCTCTCTCACTCCTTACTTTTATGCTAGCTAGGCTAGGTAGAGTGGCTCTACTCTCTCTATTGTACACTTGTAGAGTGGGGGTGTGGTGAAGAGTGAGATAAAAAATGAATAATGAATTGTTGTCCTTGAAGGAGGAGGCATGCCCATGCTTATAAGGTGAGGGATGGTCGGTTTCCGCAGGGCAAATGTCGAAAACACCCCCGAACCGACCATCAGAGGCGGTAACCCAACCGCCCGACCGGCCGGGCCGGGCCGCGCCCAAGCCCAGGCGCGCGCGCCTCGAGCGCGGGCGCGCTGGCCGGCCCCGCCGGCCTTCAGCTTTGGTCGGTGGTCTCCTGGCTGGGCCTCTGGTCGGCCCGTGCTGGTGTTTCTGGTTGGTTTGGCTCCGAGTGGGCTTTTCCTCCTCTTTTCTCTGGTTTGCTTGGGCCCAAAATAAAAAGTACTTATTTATAGTTGATTTTCTTCATGTCTTGGCCCATTTTGGTGTATTTTGATGTCATGTAAAACAAGTTGCCACACTATGGAAATAGTTAGAGTAGAGCCCTATTCTAGGTGATTTTTGGTGTTGCCTAGGCTAATGTTGGCGGTGTTAGAATCGAGTTAAGGACCGCCAACACCTGGGTACTATCACAAAAGCTTTGGCCATGGTGTCATCGTCGCCCCCAGCTGCTGAAACTGTGGCTTCGTAGGACATGAGGTACTGGCGTGGCTCGGTGGTGCCGTCATAGCAAGGCAGGTGTTGCAGGGCGAATCCTTGAGGCCACTCGACGGTCTGAAGGTCATATGAGAGAGGGGACTTGGAGTCGTAGTGAGGTAGCCGCGGTGCACCCCTCGGCTCCGGAGGTTGATCGTGCCCGACCCCGCCTGCTGCTGCTGGGTATAGTACGTTGGCGCGAAGGTGTGGCTCCGGGTGTGGTGGGCGGGGGTTTTGCTGCTGCTGCTGCACCGGCGGAGGTTGCACGGCCTGAAGATGGACTGGGGGGCCTGGTCCCTGGGATCCCTCGCCTCCGCATTGGCTTCGGCCTCTCTGATGCTTTGCTCGATGCGGCGAAGCTCTGCTTCTGCCTCTTCTGTTTTGCGCCTGATCGTCGCTGCTCGGGTCTCTTTGTTGAGTTGTTCCAGTTGCCTCTTGCCTACAGAGATGCTCTCGTAGAGTTGTTCCAAGTGCCTGGCCAGTCGATCTTCTTCTGAATCTTCGCCGTCGGTGATGGATCCGCCGCCACCACCACCGCCGGAGGTGTGAGGTTGTGGCTAGACGATCAAGTCTTGGACGATCAAAGTTCGCGGTCGACCTCCGGGCTGGTCAGTGAGGGTCTCGGCTGCCTGGTCCGCGGATTCCCCCGGCGGAGGTCCACTCGGTGGAGGTGCTGGCGGAAAGGTACCTCTGTCAGCGGAGGTCATGTCAGCATGGGCTCCCTCCGCCGAGGAAAGTTCACTGATGTTTGGGGGCATGGCTTTATCGGTATTGTTCGATCCCACGGACGGCGCCAACTGTTGGTATGGACTCTTGCCTTTCTACCTTCACCGGGGCCCGGAGGAGAGAGGCGAAGGTCTCACCAGACAGAGAGGAAGGGTCAGATCCAAACTCAAAGGAACAAGAGCTCGTGGTCCCCACTGAGAATTTTGCATTAATTGGCACTGAAAAAGTGACAGTGCTCCCCCCTTACACAGTGCCCTACCCTCGGTATTTATAGACCTTGCCAAGGGTTAGGGGTTTTTACACTAGGGTTTCCATCTCTATTACACTGCATGTGGGCCCAAACAGGGCTATTCTGGTACAAGACTAAACTGCAAGCTGCTGCCCTCTGTCCTGTCCTGTGCCTCCACGTGTCGATCCTCGATTCGATCCACGCGTCGAGCCCTCATGCTGCCTCGTGGTGACTCCCTGCGTTGCCAGTCGGAGGTCGTCCGTGGTCCTTGGCGCCGAACGCGCTAGAGCGCCACGCGAAGGTGCTGGGGAGCCTCGCTGGGGTGACGCCTACCTGCAGAAGGGACGATAGGAACAAAGGTGGCCGCGAAGGTTTGTCACACCTTCGCCGGTTTGTCACACCTTCGCAGGTTAGTTAGGATGAAAGCGGGGACCTTCGCTGATGGCTTGGTCAGGCCGGCGAAGGTTACTTTGAACTCGGAAGCTTGGTTGGGTGTCTTGGCCTTTGTTTAGGCCGCGGAGCTACGTGGGGGGTCCTAGCGGAGGTTGCTCCCCCAACACATAATTCATTGGCTTTGCTCAGTGCGCAAGTCAGGTCTTCGTCTCAGAGGCCTTCGCCTCTGGTGTGTCTTCTTTCACAAGTGCCAAGCAAAAATATTCGCCCATCGAAGTGGCTGGCCCTTTGGTATGCTCCCTCTTAGTCGATACCCGTGACTGAATCAGTCACACTTGGTGTAGTCGACGTAGTCATAGTAGTGGAAGTAGGTGTTCAGGCCAAAGTTGTCGTTGATATGCCCCTCGAGTCGAAGCGGTTGATGAAGTTGTAGTAGACCTTGGTACTAATGGAGTTGGCGAAGGCCATTCTACAAGGGTGTTTGTGGAGGCGATGTCAATGTAGTCGCCAAAGGTTTTTACGAAGCCTGTCATGCCAATGATCTTGGTGAAAGCATTTTGTAGATGCCGAAGGTGTCGGGATGGAGAAGTCATGTGAAAATGCACCAGAGTTGATAGGGTGCAATTTTATGGACTTAGGTTGAGTGTTGTACTACCTCCTACCTACGTCCCGAAAAGAATGTGTAACACCCCATGTTTCCTCTAATTAAAATCTATTAAAAATTGATTTTTTAAAAGAATTACAGCAAATTAACACTTGATCTATTTATTTTCCGTGAAACCGTTTTTAGAAAATGTTCTTCCAAAACCTTGCATTAAAAATACACCATATGCACTTTCGTGTATTGAGGTGCTTTGCTAGAATTTATTTGCGGCCGCAAAAAGTATTTCCTTGTATTTGCAATCTCGTTATTCTCCATGAATTCCTAGATCCCATTTTCTTCATTGAATTCAAATGAAAACCCTTGGTAACCTTCTCTTGATTTTCTGGGAACCCGGAAACAAATTAGGTCCGGACCATCTGGACTTAGGAGCAATACGTGTTGTCGCACAGCGCTAATTAGTCCACGGGTCAGACTTCTCTCTACGTCTGGACCAAGCATCCTGCGGATGGTCCGTATTTGTGTTTTTTTTCCCTCATGGATGTCGTCTTTGATTCTCGTCGATAGCTCGAGCACACGTGACCGCTGTGCACTGTTCCCACCACATCCGAGCACACGTAAGGCCGCAAGACATTTTTACATCAACCACCGCCACTGTTGGTTGGGCGTAGCAGCACACTGCACACCAACGCTGCGAACTCCCTCAATCCCTAAAAAAAATACATTTGTGCCGGTCAATTTGATTAAAATGATTAAGTTTATAGTAATTAGTATTAATATGTTGCATCACTAATCTATTGATACTTATCTTCTGTTATAATTGTTAGTACTCTTTTGTATAATTATGGTTAAAATCATTTGACTTCTCATGAAATGAGAATTGCATTTTTTTAGACGGAGAAAGTATTTAATAAAGCTAGCTCTCTTTTGAATCGGAAAAGAGAGAGGATGGTGGCGTCTGGCGAGGATGATGACCGGACTTGCAATGACACACTGGCACCTACTGTAAACCGTAACTTTAGATGATTCAGACAAAAAAGGAAAGGTCAAACAAATAGTGCGATCCCAATTGTCTAACTCAAACGAGCGAGTCAACTAAAGTCAACTAAAAAGTTTAAAGAAATGAGGTGCGACTAGTCAACTCCAAGTCTCCAATCAAGAAAAAGAGGAAGTGAGAAAAGGTAGAAACAATACTTCAATCCGGTAATAAAAAAATGAAAAGGGTGAAAATTAAAAGAGGGATCAACTCCAGTCTCCAATTAAAGAAGAAGAATCAAAACAAAAAATGGATCACTCTAATCAGAAAAATCACAACTCATACATAATTCCAATAAGGAAAAAAGAGGATTTCATACAAATACAAAAGCAAACAAATTTCACAACTTAGCAAACGCAACAACAAAAGGACACACTGAAGAGTAGCTTCACCAGACTCTAGGAATTCACTGGATTTCAGTTCCCAGCATTTGTTACACGTTACGGACAAATGCATGTCTGAACTACTTTTGGACTCAAAATGTATTTGTCGCCTTCAAATAACGAATGTTTATTGTCACTTTAATTTGACTCAAAATGTGAAAATAAACGTGTGTACCGTCACTTGACAGCATGAACATGAACTTTGGCAGTTGTGACTTGCGGCGCTGTTCTTCAGTCAGACATTCCTCAAAACTGCAGTCAGAACTCAGAACTTAAAAAGGTGCTGTGGGCAAGCTAGCATGTTTGTGTGTGCTACCATGTTACCTGCTGCTATGTTTATCCTCTATGTGATGACATCTTTTGTTTTATGTGCAAGTTGAATTATTACATTATTTCTATGGGAACTTATATGTGCAAATAATACCGATCTCTACATGGGTTAACCTTATGATATCAAACCTCAGTTTTCAGGTAGCGATAAGATGTCGCCTAAACAAGAAAGATATAGCTCCAATATGAGTAAACCAATGATTGCGAAGTTTCGAATTCGCTCATGATGACTTGCACCTTGGCCACCGGTCATCACTAGTACACACGGAATAACCGTGGCGGGCGAAAAGGATTTTCCGCAGCGGGCAAGGACGCCCGCTGTGAACGAAATGCCACAGTTAATCGTGGCCTGTTCGCAGCGGGCTCCCGTGCCCGCTGCAGTTAAACCTATTAACCGCAGCGGGCATCTTAACGAGCCCGCTGCGGTTAATAGGTTTAACCGCAGCGGGCTCCTTATGTTGCCCGCTGCGGCTTTGGTTTATTAACCGCAGCGGGCTCCTTATGTTGCCCGTTGCGGTTAATATTTTTGGACTAAAAAAAATAAAAATTAAATATCAAAACAGAATGAGTTTTTAATTCAAATATATTCCAGAATTTACAATTCACAAAATGTAAACCCAGCAGAGATACATATACATATATACATATATATATATATATATATATATATATATATATATATATATATATATATATATATATATATATATATATATATATATATATATATATATATATATACACCGTATTTATATACTACACCTGGGTGCATTCACTATAGCGAATGCACCCAGGCCAACCAACCAACCGGGCAAACCAACTGGCGCGCCCGCCCAACTGGTCCGACCGACCGCGCCCGCGCGCCTCCCACCTGGTCCGACCGATCGCTCCTCGCCCACCTGGTCCGGCCGGACCGTGCCCGTGACTACCCCAGGATCCCCCAAAAAAAAAAATCAAACCGCCTCCTCCTCTCTCTCGCTCTCTCTCTCTCTCTCCGCGCCGCTCCACTCCCGGAGAAACCGCCGCCGCCGAGCAACCGCCGCCGCGGTTCCGCCGAGGGAACCGCCGCTATCCCCGCCGGAGAAACCGCTCCCACCTCCTCTATATATCCGCCCGCATCCGCTCCCTCATTTCTGCCCTCGCGCGCTTCGATTTCGAGCGCTCGCGACGCGCGTGCTCCGCCGAGAAACCGCATCCCGCGCTCCTCCATTTGCGCCGGATTTCTCCTCTGCGCCGCCGCGAACCCCCGCGTCGCCGCTATTCCGGGTCGCGCTTCGCCATTTCCGCCGCGGCGCATCCAGGTTTTGTCCGCTGCGCCGCTCCTAATCCCGCCGGCGATGATATCCCGCTCCGGAGACGTCACCACAGGCCACACCTCCGCGCTCGCCCGCGCGCCCGACGCCGTCGGAGCCCGCTACAGCTACCTGGTTCGTCCCCGGCGTGGTTCACGGCCCCCCGCTCCGACCTAGGGTTTCGAGCGCCGCCGTGGCGAGGCGCTCAATCTTCGGTTCGCTGGTCTACTAGATTCTGAGGTAAGTTCAATCGGAACCCTATCCCATTGATTGGATGCGTGTTTTTCCTCTTCGATTTGTGCCCTGCATTTCAGATTCTCCCCGTCCATGTAAAAACAATGCCATGCCGTTTAGATCTCGTTCGCCGTTGTTCTAATTCATTTAGGTGTTGTAGCAATCATTGGTTGAGGTTTGAACTAAAATTCAATTGAGTTTTAGTTTAGACGTGTTGGTGCCTATACTTTTACCACTTTGTTGTAATTTGAGTTCATTGCATGTTGCAACTACTATGTTGCTGTATTTGCAAATTGGGTTGGATTAGATGTGTCTGTAGTCCGCTGGTTGTGATGATGTAAGGGGAGTTTTTGATGTGTCAAATTGCACCTGAAATTTAGTAGTGTTTTTTCCCAAGAGTAGTGTTTTGTGTGTGTGTTTGCGTAGGAGTGATTGATTTGTGCAACATGTGTAGTTTTCTACTGTTTTTTTGTTCTGGCAACGATGCAGTAGTTGGCCCTTATCCCCATTATCAGAAACTAGGCTTAAGATGATGAGATTTTGATGAATTTTTGCGCCGACTATTTTTGCTGTGAACTAGTCTACCACCCTGGTTTGCAACTTGCAGGTTGTTTTGTTGCAAATTGGTCAACATTTTGTGCATACATGCTATTATCCTAGTAGAAACTACAATGTTGTCCAGGCTAACATTGCTTTTTGCAATTTTTGCTTCAATGCATGTTGCAACTTGTATGGCACTTGTGGTTGCAAATTGGTTGATTAGGCTGCAATTATGTAGATCATTCATGATTGTGTCTCACCAGTTTTTAGTACATCAACTTTTTGTTCTTTGTTGCAAATAGCCTATTATATGAGTTGCAACTGGTAGATTCCCAAGTTGCAATTTGTCTGTCTATTGTTTCTATTATTATTTTTTTGTGCATTTTTCAAACTAGTGTTCTGTTCTGACTACATTGTTGCTGCTTCCTCTTTTTTTATGTGCAGTTGCTACAATGGACAGTGATGGGAACGAGGCGAGTGCTCGGGCGATCGGGTGCCCCGCTTGTTCGCCCCCGCGTTCGGCGCATGAGCGGCGAGAAAGTATATACCGGAATGAGAGGAAGAAGAGATTAAGGCTGCCCTCACCACGCCGCCAACCTGATGTTCAGAGTGAAGCAGAAGAAGAGCATGAGGGAGAGAATGCTGAACAACATGCCCAAGATGCAGATCCCAACATTGATGATGATGTTCAGGCTGGCAGTGACGGCGATGATGGTTCTGATGAAGATGATCGTGTTGTAGTTGGTCAGAAGAGACCCCGCAAACAACCCAATTCAATCCGTTGTTCGCCCAGGCGGATTAAAACACTCATTCAAGCTCTTACTGAGGATATCATTGCAAGAGTCAGGGCAAAGGGCTTTGGTGGTCTGTTGGAATTCAAACCACATTGCCTCGACAGGAAATTGCTGATATGGCTTATGTTGATGTTGGATCCGCAGACTATGAAGCTAAAGGTTGGTGGGGGCAAAGAGATCCAAGTAAATGAGCATGCTGTTTGGTGCATTTTCCAGATCCCAAAGCATGGCGGCGACCCACCTTCCATGTCTGATGATGAGGCTCGTGCTGCGCGGGAGGCGCTGATACAGCAAGTTTGTCCTGGCAAGAAGAGCATTACGATCACTCATATCACGGAGCTAATTAAGGGCAAGAAGCTGACGGGGGATTTGGCCGTAAGGTGCTTTTTCATGGCCGTTTTCCATTCTTTGCTATTCTCCAACACCGACACTAAATTCAGGCTTGAGGATGTGATGTATACTGATGACATGGAGAATATCGGCAATATCAACTGGTGCAAAGCAGTTGTGGACAACTTGCGCAATGCGGCACGTCTGTACAAGTTGGATTATGCATCGAAGGGTGACAAAGCACCTATCAGCGGATGCGGCATTTTCCTGATGGTGAGTTGTCCCCCCCCCTTTTTCTGGTTTTTTTTGTCTTTTTGCAACTTGTTTACCTCTGTTCTTGCAACTAGGGTTGATACCATGTTGCAATCTTTTTCCCCACACCCCTCCACATGCAGATGCTATATGTGGATAGCTTGCAGCATGGTCTCAATATCGATGCGTTCACGCTGCCCGGTGTGGTGTACTGGACACTAAAAAAGTTGATTCAATTTCAAAGCTAGATCGCAGGGGAGACGCTGTTGATGCTTACACCCAGTTTGGTCACCTCAAGGTGAGCTTATGTTTTTTCCATTTTCCATTCTCATCATTTTCATGTTATTTATATGTTTTTTTCGATCATTTTTATGTTTTTTTTGTTTGCTTCTACAAATTGCGGTTGAGAAGTATCTCGATACTTGTTACAACCCCCCGCGTTTCTCCCCCTAGCTGCCGCCGCACCCCCCTTGCCCCGCCCCCGCTCCGCCCCGCGCGCTTCTTCTCATCCGGCTTCGATGGTGCTTGGCACTTCCGCTTCGCCCGACATAGTCCAAGGGTTTGTTGGGCGAGCATCGATGCGGATACTGACCTCCGTACTATACCAGTATCCTAGCTTGCATTCCGCTTTCTCTGATAGCATTACTGGTGTTTTTGGTAGAAGTAGGAATTCCGAGGCGCTTAAGGTATTGAAGGCATTTGATGAGAGTACAGCCAAGGCGCAGGAGTACATGGTGGAGGCTTCAAAGTTTGCTGCAATGGCGAATGACCTAATGGCAAAAAGCCACCATGAGTGCTTCACTGCCATGACCAAGCTGATGCATGATGCTCGTGCCGGAAAGGAAGCTCGTAATGAGCGTAGGAGGAAGAACAATAAGGGGAGCAAAGGTGCAGCACCAGGTTTGTCCCCCGCGCCCTCCCAGATCTAGCAGATTGTGTTTGGACTTTTTTTTTGCTGCAGTTTATTGTTTTTGCAATTACCACTGTTAGATGTGTTGCAATTACCAGTTTAGATGTGTTGCAATTTGTGTCACCAGGTTGTTAGGTGTGCTGCACTTCTCCTGTGTTATATTTTTGTAATTACCAGACTGATGTGTTGCAACTTCTTACCCACACATGTTGCAAATTGTGTGTTCCCAAAATACAGTAGTTTTCCAACCACCAATCTGATCCAAGGATCGGTGTTTTCTACAGATGGGGATGAAGCTGCTGATGATTGCGGCGAGACCAATGACCAATCTGATCAAGAAGGTGCTTCAAGCGATGATTCATCAGGAGATGATGGAAATGCAGTAGAAACTTCTGCAGATGACATCCCAACCCCCCAACCATCACCAGGTTTGCTTTTTTCTCTGGTTTACTTTTCTTTGTAGTTCATGAATTATTCCTGTTGCAATTGGAGTGTCTCACTGGTTGCAATTTTGGGATTTCCCCTCTGTTTTTTTTGTGCTTTTTGGCTTGCAGCGGCAGTAACCCCTCCCATTGATGATGAAGATGATGCAGATGAAGCAGCTCATGATGAAAATGCAGGAGAAACCTCTGCAGGGAACATCCCAACCCCCCAACCATCACCAGGTTTTCTTATATTTTGATTTTACTTTTTTTTTGTAGCTCATGCATTACTCATGTTGCAATGGGAGTGCCTCACTGGTTGCAATTGGGGGATTTTTCCCTCTATTTTGTTGTTTTTTTCCATGTTGCAGCAGCAACCCCCCTATTGACGATGAAGCTCAGGCTGATGAAGCAGCACATGATGGTAATGTGCATCAAGAAGAAGCTTATGGTGGATTTTTCGATGGAGGCAGTCCACGACCAGGTATTTTTTATTTCATCCATCCCTTTTTTCTCACACTAGGGATTTCTTTTTTTGTGTTTTTTACTCCCATTTTTTTTTGTTATGCATTTGTATCTCAAGGAGAAAGCACGGGAGACTACATGGATGACGATGATTGGTATTTAAATATGGGATACTTTGCACCACGCAGCCCACGCCCAGGTATGGTGTTTTTGCTGTAATCCTTTTTGTATTGCATTTAGACCGTATCTTTGTGTTGCAATTGGTCACTGGTTTGCCTAAAACTCCATTTGCCTCTCTCTCTGTTTTTTTTTCATCCCCTTTTTCCTTTTTTTGGTGGGTTTGGGGTTTTTTTGTGTTTTTTTTTCGGTGTGCTTTTTTTTTTTTTTTGGGGGGGGAAGCAGTACAAGAGGACTGCTCGGAGGAAGTTTTAGTTGAAGATTATGTTTCAGACTTAGATTTTGACGGGAACCGCGGTGGAACCGGTTCAGAAGATGCTGGAGACGGTGGGAATGCTGGAGCGAACCCCGGAATTCTTTTGTTGGGATGGAGAGAACCACCAGGTATTTGTGTTTGTATTTTTCTGAACCACATGTAGCAATTACAAGCTATTCTGTGTTGCAATCAGTGCATGCATTGCAAGTTTAGTGTCTGTTACCCTTACGTTCTTTTTTTCATTTATTTTTTTCATAAAATGCAGATGCGTCACGTGTTCATGACGAGCGCGGGGAGATGCAAACAGCAAGATGCTTGATGGAGAAGATCGAGATTCGGAACCCCTACCCCTCCCGCTTCAAATGCGAGTCCCACCCAACTTGGTGGCAGTAGCGCCGAATTTCGATGCCCAGGCATCTGATTTCAATGCTCAATCTTCGCCAACAAAGCCCAGCAGCATTGTGGATGACAAGGAGAAGGGGATATCAAGTAATTTTTTCGTTTTTTCCTTTTGATCTTTGCTTTTTTTTATTTTGTTGTCATATTTTCCTCTTTTTTTTATTCCATTATGAAATGTTTTATTTTTCATCTACTTGTCCAGCACCTCCTCCATTACGTAGCCCAGCACTTGGATTGGACTTCCTAATCGACCAGCTAGAGACATCCGGTCTTGTGGATCCACCGCCCCATGAGGTTTTTATTCTCATGCTTCTTTCTCTTTTGTTTTGTTAATTCCTCGGCTTTTTTTGCAACCGCATAACTCTCCCGGTTGCAATTCATGAGCTCTTCGGTTGCAATTTGTTCTTTTTTTTTTTCGAGGGAATAACCAGGCGCGGTCGGAGATGCATCCATGCACGGGCAGTCTCTCAATATCAGTGACGAGACACGGGCCAAGGAGGCAACCATTGCTGGCGGCCCACCACCACATGTTGCTGCAATTTTACAGGAAACACGGCCTGGAATTGGAGATCCATTGAGGGAAGCACAGCCCGTAAATGTTGAAGATGAGACACGGATAAGGGGGGCATCTGATGGCGCGAAGGATCCATTGAAGACCTCAAGCGAGACACAACGCACTACTAAGGTTTGCATTCCTTACCCTCTTTTTACACTGTTGCAATTCATGCATCATTTTGTCATGCAATTGGCATGTCTGAAATGTTGCAATCTGTAATTATTTTGTTTACAGGACAAAGGCAGCGAGGTTGGTGTTGCCTCCACGGCACGCCTGTGCTACCAATGGGGGCCAAAGAAGGGTGTTCAGCGTAAGATGTTTTTTTGACTTTTTAATGATCCTCCTTTTTTCATGGGTTTCTTTTTTTTTTTAAGTTGATACTCATTGTTGATTATTTCATTTATTCTTTTTTTCCTCCTCTAGTCTCCGGGCGGTCGTGGCGGAGGGAGAGTAAAAGTGATTGAAAAGATAGTCAGGGAGGAGTAGGGGCTGATAAAATTAAGATTATGGAGGATAAAGCCGCTCGGCCACAAACTTCCATGGCAACTGATGAGCCCAGCAGCCAGGTGTTATGACTATAACCTTTTTTATATCCTCTTTTTTTCATGGGGGGGAGGCTTTTTTCTGCATGTTTGTAGTTCATGTATTACTTCTGTTGCAACTAGAGTGTCTCACTGGTTGCAATCTGTGTTTACAGAACGTAACCAGCAACATCCGAGATGATTCTAGGCAACCACAAGTTGCCAATGTTCAAGCTCAGGCACAGACGACTGTAAGGACGCGCCAATCTGCTGTATGTAATTCTATTACTCAAAACACTCAAACATTTTTTCATGTCTCTTTTTTTCCCATGGGGGCGCATCCAACTGCAATGCCTTTTTCTCTTTTTTTTGCTCTGCTTTGTTTCCTTATATTTTTTATATATTCCCCCATGCAGCGTGTTGCTGCCAAGGAGAATAAAGGTGTTAAAGGAAAGGAGGTCGCTACAAAGGCACCCTCTAAAGCGGCTCTTGCTCGGAAGGCACCTGCTCAAGTTGAACCTAACAGGAACAAGCGTTCCGCTTTGCGCATTAGTAAAGAGGAGCAAGCGGAACGTGATGCACATGAGGCGTGGCTTAATGCACATAAAGCGGAAGCTTTAGCTGAGTGGACAAATTTGAACAGCCTCGCGCTCTCACAGGGTGGGTCCGGCTCAGACGGAGCTATTCCCGCTTTTCCACCTGATTCGGAAGATGATATTAACAGCTTGACCCCACCCATCCGGTTGTCCCAAGAGGAACGTGAATCTCAGCCTGATGAGTTTAAAAAGTTTATCCTCAAAAAAGTGGGAGAGCGGATGACTCAGAAGCCAACCAAGTACTTATCTCCTTTCAGCATCAGAACAGCCAGAGCGACCGTCCCTTTAGTAAAGGCCCTGGCTCTGAGGACCAAGATTGCGTCTGATCCGGAACTAAGGAGGTAATTGTGCCTGTGTTTCTGTTGCAATTTGTCAATTCATCATGTTGCAATTTGTCTTTTTCCAATATATGATTCTGATTTTTCAATGCGCTGTGTTCTTTTTTTCTTTTTGTTCACCGCACAGGATGGAATTGATTAATTTCAGCCTCTTTTGCACTCTTACTAGCGAGGAACTTCTCACAACCTTCGCGGACAACAAAGACGGCGACTCTTGTGTGCTAGATTACATGGCTCATTGTCTCCGTTTCGATGATATTGCGCACAAGGATGAGTCATACGGTTACAGGCTGTTCCTCACCTCTGGATTTTATGTGAGCTATCTCTTTTTTTCTCTCTCTCTATTTTCTCTCGCAAAAAAAACCACACACACCTCGGATTTTATGTTACCTGGCCTTTTTTTAACCCACACATGCTTTGTGTTGTTTTTTTTCCATTCCCCGCAGTTGAAGTTGATGCCACCAAAAGTGTCTATGAAGAAGATGGGAAAACTGAGACTTATCAATTCAAGGTTCTAAGAGAGCACCTTGCGGCTGAGGTTGAGCAATATCCAGATATCTGTGAAGCAAAGCTGGTTAGTTTTTTTTTCATCATGTGTAGCTTCTTTTTTTTTTTTTTTTTTTTTTTTTTTTGCGTTAGCCTTTCGACGTGTTGCAATTTGTGTACCCTGGAAGTTGCAATTCGTCAGTGTTTTTTGCAATTCTTGCTTACATGAACCATGTGCCCGACAGTAAAACTGATGCACTGTACTTAACCCAATCTGTGCAGATTTTCATCCCTGTCTGCAATGGGAAACACTACTTTGTTTATTGCATCAATCAAGTCCATGGTAGGATTGATGTACTAGACTCAATTGACTACAAGTGGACAAGGGGTGAGCGTAATGATCGGCACGGCCGAATCTACGAGAAGATCCCCATCATAAATGCTTTGCACTTCGGCGGTCGGCAAGAATAAGTTCCCTAACATTTGTCAATGGAGAAAGGTTTTTCCTGATGTGAAGAAGCAAGCTGGACCGAATGACTGCATGTTTTTCCTTTGGAAGTACATGGAATTCTGGGATGGCACCAATCTGCAGATTGAAATCAACCCAGTGAGTTTTTTCCCCCTGATTTTACCTTTTTGCTTTTCACTAGCTACCCCTGTCCTTTTTTTGTGTGAGAGACATGATCTTTTTTCCCCCATGTGTTCTTTTGCAGTACAAGGGAGCGATATACAGGGTGGAGCTCATGCATTACCTGATGTTTCATCCGCTCAATCAGGCTTTCCTTCCTGACTCACTTGACGTATATAGGATTGGTGGGAGGAAGATGGATTGGGATTCACTGTTCGATTGAAGATGGATGATATGTCTGCTGCCTATAGTAGATGCCCTCAGCAATACTTGTGTATATGTGTCATACTTGTTTTTAGGTTGTTTTTATGAACATCTTCTTCTTCTCGTGTCACTCGTGTGTGGGGGGTGAAAGATCGTCATTCATCGGCTCGAAGATACTATTTGGTGTTTTTTTAGGTTTTGTGTTGCAACCGCTCGCACCTATGTTGTTACTTGGTTCGGCATACTTGGTTGCAATCGGTACTTTAGCATGTGTGCCTGCGTTTTTTGCAGCGCAGAAACATAATATAGTTACATGTTAATTAAGCAGTTCTCATTTTCTGTGGCCTTTTGTTACGGCATCGTTATATATCCCATTTTTATTACATATATGCGGTTATATGTCTTTTTTTGATCCGCGCCCTCCCCACACCACAGGCATCACTTTTTCTGCTTGTTTTTTGGGGGGTTTCTTGGTGCTGTCTTTTTTTCAGCGGAAGCATGTTGCAATTTGTGTTCAAGCAGGGTTGCAACTCGGGAGCGCACAATGTTGCAATTTGTGTGTTTTTGTTTTTTATAGTTTTTTAGGCGGTGTTAGTAGCGGCGTCGACAGAGATTAGGGTCAGTAGCGTGGACTGAGATTAGGGTTGAGTTTGCCCCCAAAAATATTCGCTGTCCCCAAGTTTTCATAGAGCAATTCAGTTTTCTTAGTCATACCATTGACTGAGGTTAGGGTCGATGCGTCGAGAGATTAGGGTCGATAGCGTCGGCGAGATTAGGGTTGAGTTTGGCCCCAAAATTATTCGTTGTCCCCAAGTTTTCATAGAACAATTCAGTTATCATTGTCATACCATTGACAGAGATTAGGGTTAGTAGCGTCGGCGAGATTAGGGTTGAGTTTGGCCCCAAAATTATTCGTCCCCAAGTTTTCATAGAACAATTCATTTATCATAGTCATACCATTGACGAGAGATTAGGGTCGATAGCGTCGACGAGATTAGGGTTGAGTTTGGCCCCAAAATTATTCGTTGTCCCCAAGTTTTCATAGAACAATTCAGTTATCATTGTCATACCATTGACAGAGATTAGGGTCAGTAGCGTCGACTGAGATTAGGGTTGAGTTTGGCCCCAAAATTATTCGCTGTCCCCAAGTTTTCATAGAACAATTCAGTTATCATTGTCATACCATTGACAGAGATTAGGGTTAGTAGCGTCGACTGAGATTAGGGTTGAGTTTGGCCCCAAAATTATTCGTTGTCCCCAAGTTTTCATAGAACAATTCAGTTATCATAGTCATACCATTGACAGATATTAGGGTCAGTAGCGTCGACTGAGATTAGGGTTGAGTTTGGCCCCAAAATTATTCGTTGTCCCCAAGTTTTCATAGAACAATTCAGTTATCATAGTCATACCATTGACAAAGATTAGGGTTAGTAGCGTCGACTGAGATTAGGGTTGAGTGTGGCCCCAAAATTATTCGCTGTCCCCAAGTTTTCATAGAACAATTCAGTTATCATAGTCATACCATTGACAGAGATTAGGGTCACTAGCGTCGCCAGAGATTAGAGGGCAGTAGCGTCGACTGAGATTAGGGTTAGTGGCGTCGACTGAGATTAGGGTTGGTTGCGTCGACTGAGATTAGGGGGATGTAGCGTCGACTGAGATTAGGGTCCGTAGCATCGACTGAGATTAGGGGGAAGTAGTGTCGACTGAGATTAGGGCCAGTAGAATCCCCATTTTGCTTCCAACAGAACATGTTGCAACTATGTGTAATAACATGTTGCAACTATGTGTAATAACATGTTGCAAATGGAGAACATACTGATATGCAATTTGTCATGTAGTGGTTTTGTCAACTATTTTATATACCTTGAGACTTTTTATTTTTGCAACCATCTTTTTTTTCCCCTGTGGTGTTTTCGATTATCTATGATCTTTTTTCCATAAAACTAAGGTATCAAGCAATTCTTTTACACCAGCACCATCCCCCCCAGTTGCGTTGCAATCGCATACTCAATTAAGTTGCAACTGCGTGGAACAACATGTTGCAAATGGTTTGCAAACGGGATCTCTCACCAGGTTCACATGTCTTTTTCTCACCGGAACCGGTGTTTACACACGATAAATAGCAATTATCCGGTAGCAAACAATGATGCGGTTATTCGAAGCAAACAATTATTTAGTACTTGAGTCTTTTAGTTTACACACAAAATGTATGATCTGTCATTTACAAAACAAAAGCATTTTTCTTTGAAGTTACGGCACTCTTTTTTTTTACTACTCGCGTCGACATGCGGAGGTGCCCTCCCGGCCCCTCCGGTTCTTTGGCCTCCCTCCCTCTTGCTCTTCCTCTCCCTCTTCCTCGCCCTCTTGGTCTTGCAGCTGCTCCGCGCTCTGGGCTGCTTGGTTGTGTTTCTGATTCTCCGTCATCATCATCATCAGTTTCTTCTTGTAGTTCCTCTTCAGCATCTTCATCATCATCATTTTCTTCTTGCAGTTCCTTGACCAACTTTGGCCGCCCTCTCTTCCTTGGATTCTGATCATTTTGTTTGCCACTTTTTGGCAAGAGACGCTTTTCCGCTTCCTTGCTTCTATTGGGGTTCAGAGGACATGTGGTGGTGTAATGCGTACCGCTGACGCCACAGGAGCTGCACATTCTGCTCCCATAGTTGGGTTTCTTGTATGTGCTTAATGGGTTACCTTCTTGTTGGGGCTGAACTTCATTTTTCCTCTTCTTCGCTCGCCCTTTGTTTGCGATTTTGGTGGTTCAATCAGCAACAATCCATTGTGCATCAGTGTTGATGCTTGCTGCGATCCAGCGGCACCTTTACCATGCTGTTTCCTTTTCACAACCGATCCGGCTGTCGACGGCCCACTTTCAGGCGACGGAGGAGACGTGGTGTTATCGGCCACTGGGGTGCTTTGTTCTTGCCACGAATCGCCATTGATGACCCATTACTTGTGCCATCACCATTATTATGTTGCTCCGCTATCGCCACCGATCCCACTTCCGATGGGCCACTGCCATGTGGCCCATTACTTGTGCCTCCACCATTAGCAGGGTTCTCTTCTCTCGCCGCTGAATTTGTTGTTGGCGGCACTTTGTTTTTTGTGGCTCATCCTCCATAGGAAACATTTCAATCCCGGGGATTATTTTGTCCAGTGGATGTTTGTCTCTTTGTAGGCACGATCGATCTACTTCCGCCCTTCCTAGCTTCATCAACTTTGGCAATAAGCTTGTCATCCGCGTTTGCTCTCTCGCTTACTTCGCACCAATTCTCACGCCATCATGCCTATCCCATGTAACTTGCCCCCTTGCGCATGCGAGTATCTTTTCTTTATGTAGTCTTCGGGATTGTCCCGACTGCGGGTGGGTGAAGGCTCTTATAATGTGCATGCGAACGACGAACGAGATCGAGAAAACATGTCGGAGTTTGTAGCAATTAGCCTTGAGACAGTGTTGCAACCGTGTGCCCAGTGGTTGCAATTGGAACATTATATCTTTTCCCAGGATCTTTTTTTTTGGGATAAATTTTTTGGGGTGGTGGGGACATACCTATGTGTTCCCATTGTTTGCATTCACATCTATATTCTCCTTTGTCCTTATCTCGCATACACCTTAAATTCGTGTTGCGCCCGTGCGAAGCTCCCACCACCTACTTCATGCTTCACCGATACCAATTCGCCATGTTTGGATCTGGATCGCGTATGACAAATGCGGTGCTATTGTTGTACTCCCTCTTGTACTCCCGGTACACGGCCCTTTGTGTACACTCGCCACCGCTCGTCGAATTTCGCTTTGCAAGCACGAGTCACCTCAGCCTGCATTTTTTTCCCAGCAATTTTTTTGTTAGTTTCTGTGTTGCATTTGTATCATGGACTGTGTTGCAACTGAGGAACAATAACCATTGCAAAATGTGCATAATTTGTTTTTTACCTGTGCATAATGTGTCTCCCCAGCGTCCATGTGGTCCGCATGCTGTAGTGAATGCAACATCCTCTTAGCAAACATGTGCATGCTTGTGTTCGCATCAACATAACCTTCTTTCAAGATCCTGTTTTGGCTCTCCGATCGCTGCGTTGACGTCATGCATCCACAATACATCCCCTTGAAATAACATGGTATCCACCTCGTCCTCTTTTCCCACAGTGCTTGAATGGCTGGATGATCTGCAATCCCAAACTTGTCAACTAGTTTCTGCCATTCAGCCACAAATTGTGTCGGGCCTAGTGGGTAGTTTATCAATGATTCGAACTTTTCTTTCAACTTTTCCTCCTTGTGCTCCTCAAACAGACTGTCCAACTCATACTCCCAAAGTGCCTTACAACGTGCTAGCGACAGCCGTTTACGTGCTTAGACTTGAGAAAGACCATCTCGATTGCGGATCTCATCGCGGGGTCTTCATCTCGTTAAAAACATAGAAAACGGGGTGAAAACAAGGATCAGCACGGAAAGATTAGGGTGCAAAAAATGCGCAGCGCCATGCAGCTTTTTGAACACAAGGTTTTTGGGGTTTAGGCCAACTCTGTCGGTATAACAAATGGCTCCTTTCCACCCATGCAAACTTTTGAACGTTTCAAACAGCCACTTGAATGATTCAGTTGATTCGTCCCCAATGAGAGCTTGTCCGAACACAACGTTCTTCGGTTGTCGTTTGATCCAACAAACATTGCCGGTGGCATCTTCTTGGTGTTGGTTTTGTGTGTTGTGTCGAACGTCATGACGTCTCCAAAATCACGTACTCGGCTCGCCGGGCCGGCATGACTCCGAAGATGTTCCTTATCACACCGGTTTTGGGATCTACATCGACATCCCAAGAGAAGTACTCGTTGCTCTCCTTGCACTCTCGAAAAACTTCGAAGCTTGCCAAGGTCATCTTCTCTGTCCTCCTAGCTTTCTCTCGCCTTCCCCGAACATATAAAACCATATATCGGCTAGTTTTACTCGTGTTGGAGAAGGGGCGAGGCACCCTTTTTTATGTGTTGCAATTCGGGTATTCTACATGTTGGAAATCGGGACTTTGTGAATGTTGCAATTCGGTGAAAAATGAAAAAAAGACGCACGTACATGTTCCGTATGTCCTTCTCTCAGTAAACGCCCACATGTGGCGGCCTTCATACGAGATGCGACATGACATTCAGCACGATGCGGGACTCTATTGCTTGTCATTATGTTGAACAAGTCACTAATCCCTTCAGCCATGTTCTTGTGGGCATGCATATATCTTGTCATCCTCGGCGATGGCTCGAGCTTGTGGTTGTGAGCTTCCTCCACATGGTCAAAGTACCAGTAGCCCTCCTTTGGATGCTTCTTAACCTTCACATAAGCCTTGCAGCCGCATCTTCTCGACCCCTTTTCTCGTTTGTGCTTCCTCTCCCTTGTTTTTGCTTTCATGTTTCCCCTCCTGCGTTGCATACCCAATGCTCACATCTTGCTAGTTCTCGCGTTCTCGATCTGAATCCAGCTAGCTTCGCATAGTCTTTGTAGAATGTGTAAGCTTCATTCTTATCTTGGAAAACTTGATGCACTCTCGGGATGAACACGGGTAGTATTGTTTGTTCCTGAAAATAAGAACACATACGGAAGCATATCACGCATAATTCTCTCTCGGGGTGGACCTGTTTTTACTTGTTGCAATTTAGATATGTTACATGTTGCAAATCAATACTTTTAAATGTTGCAATCCATGTCTGCAACTGCTGTTATGTTTGTAATCTGTACGTTATCCATGTTGCAACCGCTATGCAACTATGCTTGCAATTAGTTGTAATTAGTTTGCAAATGCGCACATGGCTTTTTAGATGTGTTGCACACAAGACAAACACTAGCTAATCACTAGTTCATTCATTCATGTTACCAAGCGGGATGATGTTGCAATCATGTTTTTGCACGGGGGTTAGTTGCAATTACCGGATAGAAGAGCCGGCCGGCATCGGGTGTGACCATGTCCTCCGCAGTCAAAGTTGTTCTTTGGGCATAATTGTGGTGCTATGGTGGAGTGGATCATCAAATCGCGCATCCAACTCGGGGTAGTTGCTTGATTTGCAGCTGCTGTCGTTGGAGGAAGCCCGGGTGTTGATGATGGCGGGGAAGCATGGGGTACGACGGCGGGGGGGAAGGCTTGTGGCGGCGTCGCCGAGGATCTCGCCGATGTGCTCGAGCTAACGCATCGAGCGCCTCCGCGGCCGCCGCGAGGGGTCCCGGCCCGGATCCGCCGCCGCGGGGCTCCGGCCTCCTGCAGGATCACCGCGGAGGCGCGAGGCGGCCCGGCGGGCTTAGCGCCGCTCCGAGCGGCGGCGGCGGCGCCCCCATCTGACGAGCGACGAGCGACGGGTGTGGTGGAGCAGCGGCTGCGGGCGGACGACCTAGAGGCGGTCGGCTTGATCCAGCGCCGTCGACGGATGGCGGCGCCGCCTCCATCCGACGAGCGACGGGCCGCTGGATCCTTGTCTTTGCGGCGGCGACGGCCGGCGCACGGCCCAACCCAGCCAACCCCCGGATCACGGGGGCGCTTGATCCAGTCCATCGAGGGCTTGGTGGCGGCGGCGCCATCCCGAATGGGTCCGGGCGACGGCGGCGGAACGAGCGGCGGTGGTAGCGGCGGCGGGGGCCCATCCGGCGGCGGTCGGAGCGCCACTACTTTTTCCCCTCGAGACGGGCGGCGGCGGTCGGAAGCCGTTCTCCTCCTTTTTTGTGTTTGTCTGGAACTTGTGTTGTCCCTTTTTTTAAGAGACGTGCGGTTTTTTTACACACGTGTTGCAATGGTATCGTTACAGGTGTTGCAATGCCAATGTTGTAAGGGTTGCAATTTGTGGGCCGTACCGGAACAGGAAGGACCCCAGGATCGCGGGGGTGGCGCGGGGGTGGCGCGTGGGCCGGGATGCGCGCGTGGGGGGAGGCGGAGGGCGCGCGGGGCGCGCGCGGGGCCGTACGGACGCGCGTCCGTACTGCGGGGCGGGCGGGCGGGCGGGGCGCGCGGGGTCGGTTCGCCGGTTGGCTCGTCGGGGGGTCTCGTGCAACCGGCGTGTGTTGGTTGCACTCAGGTGCATTTTAGTCGCTCCGTGTGTATATATATATATATATATATATATATATATATATAATATTATATATATATATATATATTCCTGTATATATTATATATATATATATATATATAATATTAGAAGCCCCAGCTTCCATATTACGCATGCAGCTGGTTCGACCCAACCGTTCTCCCACGGACCAGTCCAGCTGCCAGGCGTGACGCATGTGGTCCTGGTGCGCGCATGGGTCAGCCCAAACCTCCCCACGCGTCCGCTTCGGTTTTTCAAATTCATTTGAAAATCCCACTCTTCTTGTTGGATGCATATTTTTCAAATTCGGCGCTTTCGAGAAAAATGGATGCATATTTTCTATTGCGCCGGATGCAAAATTTGGTTGAAATCATGCTATCTCTGATGATCAAGTTGGTATACTTGTTGGATAGCATGTTGGAGAAGTTGGTGTCACGACACGGCGACGAAAAGACGGAGGTGCGCCCGTTCGGCCCGGGCGTCGGGCGGGACGCGGACGGACGCGCGGCTCGGCGCGAAGCGGGGGTTCGAGAAGGCGGCGGAGCCCGCCGAGTGCCGCGTCCCGGCGCACGCCCCCGGACTCCCCAGTTCCCAACCCTATCCAGCCCCGACCCGCGGCGAAGGCGACGGCCGCGGGACGCCCCGTGGCGGCACGCGGTTGGCCGCGGCGCCAACGGGCGTGCAGGGGGCGCGGGCTAGACGCCGGACGCGTCCGGCGGCTGCGCGGCGGGGCGTCGCGCGGAAATGGTCGCCCCGAGGGAGCAACGGCTAGTTTGAAGAGTTTGGGCTATAAATAGATGGGTGGCCGGGCTTGGCTCCCTCTCTTGGCTCTCTAACTCATTCATTCATCCTTTGAGCTGAAGAAACACTCTCCCTCTCATCTCTCTTGCTTGTTGCTCATCCAAAGTGAGATTGAGAGATCACCTAGTGCATTGCATTGCTTGAGAGCATTCTAGTGGCACTTGTGGGTGGTTTAGCCGGTGGATTTCTTGTTACTCTTGGAGAGTACCGCTCTAGCCGGCTTGGAGATTGTTGGAGGCGTTGGCAAGAGAAGGTGTTTGTTCTTGGCCACCTCCGGTTGTTTGTGAGGGTTTGAGCTCGCCTCGTGGGGATCACGAAGAGCATCCTAGTGGATTGCGCGTGTCGTTGAGTACCTCGCTTGAGAGTGGTGTCTTGCGGTACCTTGCGGGGCGAGCCTTGAGGGGCTATTGACTTGAGGGTCACACCGAAGAACCATCTAGGTGTTGGTCGACACAACCGGTGACGTAGCTTGGCGGTGCCCAAGTGAACACCGGTGAACAAAAACAATTGTGTTCATCTTTGTTCCCGGTGATTGGTCTTCGATTGTGTGTTGCCATTGTGATTGATTGTTCATCTCCTTGGTGATTGGCAACCTCGACTCGACACGTCGGTATAACAAGCTCCTACCCTCTCTTGCATTTCTTTTGATTACATTCTTGCAAAGTAGAATTGCTTGCGTGGTCGGTCGGGAACCACATCTTGTGTAGACTAAATCCCGTGGGTAGAATTGCTTGTGTGGTCGGTCGGGAACCACTCTTTGTGTAGATTAAATCCCGTGGGTAGAACTCTTGATCACTAGTGGTAGCTATTGTGTGTGCTAGTGATCACCTACTAGAATTGTTTGGATAGGAGGCTTGCAACATCTAGTAGGCTAAGCAAAACTTGCTTTCCGCCGTTTGTGTATCTAACGAAGTTTGCTTAGTGAGTTTGTAGAAATTTTTTATAGGCTATTCACCCCCTCTAGCCATCTAGGACCTTACAGCCGCCCCTCCTCGGCCGTCGGCCTCTCGCCCGACCCCAAGCACCGGCGCGCCCTCTCCTAGCTCCGTCCCCGTCTTCCCCAACCCTCGTCGCGACCTCACTCCCCCGGCGGCGCGGCCTCACCGGACAGAGGCGACGGCGCGGCTCCGGCATCCCACACCGCTCACGGCCCGCGGCGGTGCCCCCCCGGGCGGCGCGCGACCCTCGGCGACCCCTCAGTGGATGTGATGGCGGTCCGCCCCTCTCCCCACCGGCTACGGCGCGCGGCGGAGCGGTCCGCGCCCTCCAGCACCGGTTACGGCGCACGACGGACAAGGGTGGCGCGGCGGCGCGGTCCGCCCCTCCTCCACCGGCTACGGCGCGTGGAGCCACGGTCCGTCCCTCCACCATCGAGCGGCTGCGCCTCCTCCAACCGCGGCGTTCCCAGTGACATGCTGCTCCTCGGACCTGCGGCCACGACGCCCCTCCCTTCTCCCTCATCGATGGCGACGGCGGCCCCTTCCCCTTGCGAGTCCAACCTCGCCTGGGTCGCAGCTGTGTGGCTCCTGCTCCCCACCGGTGAGGAAGATTCGACGACGGTGCCTTAGGGCCGCATGCTGGCTTCGCTGGATGCCACGGCGGTGGTGTCGATGGGTCTCCTCCACTCGGGACGACGACCTGGGGCTCTCCGGCGAGCAGATCGAGGTGATGAAGGCTTCTATACATTGTATGCATGTTCTGTATGCATGTTCTGTGCTTTAGTAAGTTAGTGCTCGTGGCTGTGTATGCATGTTAGATCAGACAATGCTCATTAGGTTTTGTATGCAGGAGCTTCATCGTCAGCGCCGCCCCTGCTCCCTCCCGGATGTGATAGTGGCGGCCCCGACCACAACAGGCAGCTCACGGCCAGCCCTTCTGTGAACGGCGGCTTGCACACGGTGAGCATCAGCACTTCCTCTTCACCCGATGAAGGCCTCCGACTTCCACTTCCCAATGATCCAAGGTACACCTGTCTATTTGATTCCATGCACCCCAGGTTCACCGGCCTGATCTCCCCAATTTGACTGGTTTTGATTCATGTTTCGTGTGTTTCTATGCATTTTCATCAGAGGATGAGCAAGGACGCCGCTGCCTACTATGTTGTCTCGATCCATGGCAGCTTGCCGCTGCCCCCAACCTATTCCGCGGCAATATCGTGGGCAGTGGTTACTTGCTCCATGACATTCGGTAAGCCATGAAGTTTCATCCACCTCGCGTGTGCCATGGTGCCCTGTTCTTGCCTCATTGAGATGCACTGATCTGCCAGTGGAAGTGTGTAAAAGGATAATTTTTTTCTGAATTTTATGCGTCTTGTGCCACAGTTATATGCCATATTATGCATGTATAGGGTCCTCACCTGTTCTAGTGATTTCCCAGCTGAGTTCTAGTGATGTTTATGCATTATAGGGTGCTCACCTGTAAATTTTTATACTTCTTGTGTACAAGTATCTTGTGTACAAGTATACTTCTTGTGCTCACCTGTAAATTTTTATATGCCATAATTTTTATACTTCTTGTGTACAAGTATCTATGCGCCATGTCTCATGTATTTCTCTATCTAGTGGTGTTGTAGCTGGATGCATTTAAGTATCATGCGTTTCCGGAATTTATATGCCTTTAGTAATTTTATGTGCATGATAACATTGTGTTTT
>JAENPR010001195.1:0-198346 GCA_018135685.1 Themeda triandra | reverse complement strand
ATTGGCAGCATCTTCCTTCTCAGGCGGTGATGAGACCTTCTTGGGCGTACCATCTTCTGCCATATCCATGTAGTACTAAGTGACCAAAGACTCTAGTATGGCTTTGAATGTAGGAATCGTTGCTTTGCAGAAGCTCTAGGACTGGTTATCTCTATTTATAGGCCATATAGCTGTAGAGAAGCGTTGCTTGAAGTTTATATTTTGCGTGAAAGAAAATAATGCTACCTTTAGTTGCTTGTGGGCTGCACCTAAGGTCATCAGTTTCAGCAGTTGCTACCCATAATTTCTGGAATCAGTTGAAACTTTTGAATTTCGGCCCAGATTCATCTTATGGAATCCTCTTTATTCAGTATGATGATTTTTTTCCTTCATTTAAGTTGAAAAGGACGGTGCGCGTAGTTTTCTTGCAGTTACTTTTACTGGCTGTTTTCAGTTACTCCCTTACCTTCCTGAATTTCTGCACCTTTGTCTTGTGAAGCGTTGTGGCTTCTTAAGCCTTGTAATTACCTTGTTCTAAAAAAAAAAAGCCTTGTAATTACCTACATTCAGAAGGTTGCCTTTTGCATTGGATTCCTTCTCTTTTGGTAATGATGGCCCCTCTGCCACTCTGAACTGAAATCAACCGCCAAAGCTATCAAGCATCATCGGTAATGCCCACTACTGCAATCAGACACTAATGTGCATTAGCCACAATGAGTTTATAGGCAAACTTATAGAGATTTAATAAGAGGGAGTAATAAAATGGAAAATTTTGTTTTATTTATAACATACCATTTCTATGTTACTAAAGGAGTAGTGATCAAGTTACTCGAAAAAAAGGAGTAGTGATCATTGACAAGATCAAGACCTACTATAATCCAATAGTTGCACAGAAAGGTTTAATTAGATACTTCTATATGTTCTAGAGCATTAAACTCCTTCTGTTTGCTATCTAGAGGATATAATAAATCCAAAAAATAGCATTGCTACGACTAGCATTCTATTTGTTTAGGCTCTAATAATGGAAACGGTTTCCTTTTGTAGAAAAAATAATGAACTAATAATAAGTATACGAAAGTAAAGACTTCACGACAATCATCCGTTTGTTTGACACCGTGCACACACACTCCCATCAAGTGCATCATATGGCTTGCACATTCCAAATATATTCTCCTTCAAATGCTATATATCAACCCGGAGGTCATACCGAATAGTTGGCAACAAGCCTGCCAACTGCGAAACCCCTCTCTCCCCCAAGCGCGCCACAACAGGCAACTTGGGGCCGTCTCGCTGGCCGCCCTAGCACCCCTCCCCCCTTCTACCTCCTCTACGTCCACTGCTGCTGCCTTCCGTCGTGCGGTGGCGACGGCCAATTCCTGCACGAAAAAAGGTATCATCACAGCTCCCTTGGTTTCCCCAGCCCCCTCTCCATGTCCTCCACCACCATGCCTTTTTCGATGTCTTCTCTGGCGGCAGGGCCGGTACCAAATCTGCCCTGACCCTCATCGGATCTATGATGGGATGGTTTCTCGTGCTCGTGCTGCCCAGGTTCACTATGGTCATGGTGGTTATTAGCCACCGTGCATCGGCCGCCTTTCTGTGATGGCCAGGATGGCTGGCGGACGGATCTAGGCATCCCGAGGCTGAAACAGCCCTCCGCATTACTGGATTTACATCAAACGCTCATGCCACGTGTGGTGAGAAGTTTGTGTCGGGCACCTCTCTTTTGGCTGGCCCATGATGCCTCATCTAGTCGGTCCGTGCGTAGCTTGGAGCGTCTGTGGCTAGACTGGGAGAACTAGCTCCTACGTGTGTCATGGTCGTTCATCTGCCTAGGGTAGCCGGCCTCCCTTAGCCGTAGAAGGATAGGCTTTCCGTGGCTGTCTGCTAGGGCTTGCACTTGCAAGCATAGTGGCCGGAGCGTAGCTGGAACGCTCCCTCACCCAAATTTGGTGTTGCGTGAGTTTCTTGTTGGCACGTTGTCGTGTGGAGCTTGCTGCAAACATGGTCCAATTCTGCTGGTTTTGGCCATTTGCCGTCGTTGTCAGACTTGTGTGTGCCATGCTCCTATGTACGAACATCTGGGCGAAAACCATGCCCGGTATCCTCCGAGTCAGTGACGGTGGTGCGGGCTGCACCATCAACCTTCTTGAATGCGTCGTCAAAGTTTTGTTTGTCAGAGGGAGGTTGACGCCGAAAGACCTAATCGAGTGCTTCTCCAGCATTGTTGGCCTCTACGAATATCAATGTCCTTCTTGAAGGCATCGTTGGAGCACTTCTGCAGCCCATCTCAATCTACTCTCACTGGAGTCGCTCTATACTTCAAGTTCGTTATCGCAATAGTCTGTCCAACCTGCTTAATGTTGGTTTAAGACCACCTCCCCCCCCCCCCCCCTGGATTCTTTGTTGCGTTCACTATGGTAGATGCTTTGTCATCGTGTTGCTAGGACTGATACTTAGCTGCCCCAGTTGCGTCTCTTCTCGGTCCATGCTTTGCCATCATGGCTTTCACCTCCTTTGTCCGTGCATGGGGTCGGCACTGGACACGGGGCTCTTTTCTCGCGTCCACGTCCGGCTATACGGCAGCGACAACCTCAAGTGCAACGAGGCATTCGGCAGGTACGACGTGGAGAAGTGGGCGGCGAAGTACCCGGCCATCCGGGTGTTCGTCGGCGTGTCGGCGGAGGACAAGCATGGTGCCGGGAACCTGAAGGATCTCTACTATGGTGTTGTGCAGTACATCGACAAGCTGCCAAACTACGGAGGCATCATGATCTGGAACAGGTACTACGACAAGATGAACCACTTCATCGCCAACAGCTAAACATCCGTCGTTCAACAACATCCACCCGGTTCACTTGGGCTTCATGATCCTCCTTTTTCTTTTTCTCTTTTATTAAAAAAATATATTTTATTTATTATGTATTCCACATGTAATCCGCAAAAAAGGAGGAATCGAAATAAACTGTTTTGAAACTGGATTAACAAGCAATTATCTCTTTTTTATCTTGAACTAAAGAAAGAAGAGATAATCCTTCGCTCTAAAATGTTTGTCGCTCTCGCTACCGAGAAACAATTTAACAAAATATATTAAAAATATTAATATTTATAGTGAGTAATTAGTGTCATTAGAAAGATCTTTGAATCTAGTTCTTTTAACAATGCTATATTTAGAGATTCAAATGTTACACGTATTTTATATAAATCAAGTCAAACTCGTGACACGGAAATCAAAAGCGACAAACATTTTAAAACAGAGGGAGTACTCCGTATCTGCCTCATGTCTTGTGTGTTTAAGGTTTATTGTTCTCGTCTTCACTGTACCAGCTCTACGTGCTACAATGCAAAAAAACTCATGAAAAAATATCATGGATACAGATGGGTGGTGTGGCTGACCGATGGAGTCCTCCCTGAATTAAAAATATTCTACTATTTTCTTTAGGATTTTTATTTTGCAGTTTTCAAAAAATGATTTGCGGGCTGGGGGAGGGGGGCTGGCTTGAGTGGCGAATCTAGTAAATTGGGTCAAAGACTAATTGATGGGGTCCACTACGTGAAAAAAGCTCTATGGGGACGCCTCTCCATTTACAGTAAGGGAGGCTGACTTTGGAGCCGCCCTTACAAATAGGTTGTGGTGTAGCGTAACATGGTCGTCCTTTGGGGGCGGATACATCGTCCTCACTGCTGGTTTGCCTCTACATCAATTAACTTCTCTCTATTCAAACTCCTTATGCGCGCGTATCACCTCCTGATAAATTTCCACAATGTCCCTCCCATAATTCACACCTCTCTATAGATGTGGTCACAACTGGCCGTCCGGGCTGGATAGATTCCCAAACTCTTGTGTTTGTGTTGCCGTGGGCAAACTTATGTTTGTGAAGCAAACTTTCTGCAACCATACAGCTGGTTTTGAACGGGCTGTGAGACTCATTCTCACAGGTAGTTCTTGTTCTGAACATTGACCTCACTGCTTTGCCTGCTTCTTCTGCAAATCTTCAGTCACTCTGGTGGTCTTCATGATGTGATCTGTACGTCAACCTCACTGCTGTGTTGCCCTCTGCGTCACTCAGCTGCTATACCCTTAATTAATGACAACCTCGGTGTTTTGCCCTCTAGGCAAAGTTACTCTTGACAAATATTTCAGGGATGTCCGCCACACAATTACCTCTATATATATGTATTCACAAATCACAACTGCTAGGCTGAGCAGGACAGATTCCCCAACCTTTTTGTGTATTGCTGTGGGTGGACATTCTGTGACCATACAGCTTCTTCAAATGTTCAACCACGCCAGGTTTTGATTTCCTCTCCGCACTTGCACTTTACGAGAGCGATCATTGATTCTAAATCTTCTGAACAAGGACAATCTGGCTCATATATTTATGGAATATTTTTCCATCTTTCCGTGCATGATGCAGGACAACCGAGTGTATACAGGTTGCTTATCAATCTTAATGGCAGCAGAGATGGTCAGCTCAGCACTGGCCCAAGAGGCTGTTAACCAAGTCTTGTCAAGAATCAAAGAGGGTTATGCGGAGAAATCAGATGCAAAGGAGCACATAGAGAGGATGGAGATGGCGCACATCAAGCTAGAAGCTGCCCTTGAGACATCCAAGAGGTGGAACGTCACCAGCGCGCCACTGCTACGATGGCGGAGCAAGCTCAAGCGTGCCGCACAAGAGTGTGACCATACTCTGCGCCAGTGCAGGCAGCGACTTCAAGAAGAGGAAGAAGTGCAACTTGCAGTGCAGAGTTACTCTTTACCTAAGAAGGTTGCTCATACTGCTATGTCATTTGTTTCGTCAATCTTCAGCAGCGGTAACGACGACAAGATCAGAGGATCCACCACCGTCCGGCGATTCGAGCGCTTTGCAGATGGTGCAAGTGAGTTTATGAGGTACGTGGAGCTTGGTGGCACATCATGCAGATACATGTTCTCTGTGCCTCTTATACGCCATCTTCTCGCTGGCAAAAGAACGAAGCATTGCTTTGTTCGTGGGGGCCAACATCTCTCACTTATTCTACAGCCCTTTAGTCCACCCAACCGTGGTACGGAAGGGGCCCTGAAATTCTTACTTGAAGATAGCAATGCGCCCGAGAAAAATTTCATTCTTGGCCTCAACATAAGGCTCTCTGAGAGTACTGACATAGTTGGGGTTGCAGTCACATGCTTGCAGCTGTTCATTCCATACTTGAGCTCAACAACCGAGATTGTGAAGACAAAGCTAACCCAGGTACCAATGCAAGACTTTTGCTGGGTGTTTGATGATTATGGCTGTGACAAACAAGTTCACACCATGTGTTCTAAATGGTTTCGGCCAAATCCATTTTGTTGTCAACAACAAGACCATCCCCACGTCCAGAGCCCATCTTCAGAATCTTTACCCTGTGACATATACTTGGAACCAGTTATCCACGTGTATCTGCTAGGACACGTTGCACTGTCAGCTGGAAACAACGGGCAGACGGCAATTGTCGAGAGCCAAACAAGCACCACGAGAGACTTTCCATATCTGAAACTTGGAGCGCACTTCTGGCCTCATGCCTCTTCTGAAGATTTGTCACCTGCTGTCGGGGGTTCAGCATCAGAGATAATAAATGATAAAGTTAAACAACCTGGCATGTATGCAAACATTTCCTTTGAACAGCTTGGACAGATCACGATGCCAAAAGCAGTAGATTGCCTTCGCAGGAATGTGGCATCTACCTCGTATGAGATGCTGTGGAAGTCCAAGCATGGCAGCGCATACATTCGGGTCGAGAAGACCTCATGGAAAGCAACCACTAGAAAAGACAAAGTTGGAAAATGTCGTAAAGAACAGAGGGACAAAAAGGTTCCAGTTCATGGATGGACAAGTGGTAACAATGAGTTCATTGGCTCATGGATTGTGCACGCGCCTGCTCAGTTTCAGGACTCAGTCGTCAACTATTGGCTTCAGAAAGAGAAGCGATCAACAAAAGCGTTGTTAGAGCATCTCCAAGGGTTTTGCACTTTTGCTTTGGCATTTGTAGTTATTTGCCAACTCTCAAAACAAAATGCAAAGGAATAAAAGAGGACATCTTCAACCGTTTTGCAATTTTGACTTGGCAATTACCCAAAATAGGCAGCGTGGGTGGAGGGATGTGGTGCGAGAGTCGCGGGCGGGGACGTCGGAGGCAGCGCATGCGACAAATGCTAAGCGCGAGGGGCTTGGCATATATGCCAAGTCTCCCCCTCCAAATGCCAAGTTAATGAAAATGCAAAGGCTAAATACATAACTATTGAAGAGGATTTTTAGGTGTTTTATGCAAATTAGTAAATGTCAAGTCCAAATGTATAACCCTTGGAGATGCTCTTATTCAAAACTAATGGCTACACCCATGATTGTCCAATCATGTTGTCGTCTTTGCTAGATCAGAGATATTTGCCTAGGAAGCTCAAGTTGTCGAGCACGTTCAGTCCCTAAAGGATTTCTACTTGCTTGTATTACATTGATGATTGATGTACATAATAAAGTTAAACTATTGTTTGTGTGTTGCAAGCATAAGATTTATAGGGTTGACCTGAAAAATGTACTTTTGATACTTTTGAATATAGAAGGTGGTTCACTTACATGGATTTCTTCGGCCAGGTCTCAACTTATTACGGAGTCCCGTTTTATTTAGTATGATGATTTTTTCCGTCATTCAAAGAGAAAAGGCGCACTTAGTTTTCTTGTAGCAGTTACTTTTACTGGTTGTTTTCAGTTACTCCTTTAAGATCCTGAATTTCTGCACCTTTGTCTTTGAAGCATTGTTGCTTCTTAAGCCTTGGAATTACTTGCATTTAGAAGGTTGCCTTTTGCATTGGATTCCCTCTCTTTTGGTTAATCTTCTTTTTGTCATGATATCAAGCTGAAATGATATCAAGGTTTTAGGCACAACATATTGTTTCTATGTTGCACAGAAAGGTTGAATTTGAGATAAATTCTATATTCAAGATACTTCTGTACTCCCTACATTTTGTAATTAGAAGTCGTTTAGGACATGATTCCGTCTACCAAGGAGTGATTAATTAGTGGGTATTTTTACCTGTCTACCCCTATTAAAGAAGATTGTGGTGCACCTCAAACGAGAAATACCTCCTGGTTCAGTTGGCTACCGCAGTGATGCTAATGCCCTGAGCCCCGTGATGACCATTTTTTTTCTTTTTATTTGCTCGATTTTGCATGCAATTTTTAACATCGGAGACCCTGATTTTCCCAAAATTAACTGAGTCCAAATCTAAAAATCTCTTTCTCTTGCACTTTTTCATCTGACCCGAAAGAGTAATAAAATTTTTTTCTTCCCTTTTATTCTTCCTATCGTCAGACGGAGCAGAGGCCGACACGGCCGATTGATTTCCGTGGAGTCCATGGAGGCGAGCCGGCGATGGGCGAGAGGAAGGGAGATGAGCGTGCGATGTGCTATAATTAGATGCGGGCGATTAATGCTGTGATAAGCGGGTGGAAGGGCAGCCGAAACGCCAGGGGTAATCGCGTCCAAAGGAGGCCTCGATAGCGTGAACGACATCCTTTGCAGCAACCGCCTCGGCTCCTGAACAACTTCTAAAACTAATATGGAGGGAGTAGGTACTAAAGCTTTAAATTCCTAGGCACCTTGACCGAGTGGTTAGGATGTCTGGATGGCACCCTCCTGTGTAAGGATGAAAACGGTCGGAAACGGTCGAAAAGCTCCTCTATTATTTTCTACATTTATATTTAAATGCGAACGTGAAAACGAAAACGGTATTGTCGAAATGAAAACGAACTTACGGTATTTCAAAAACGAACTAATTCGAACGGAATTATGTCGAACGGTCGGCGTACAAAAATTCAAGACAAAATATCAACCCACTTTAAAGATGTGCATGACCGGACTAACAAGTGCATGATTTAGTTCAAGTGCACATAATAGAATAAGGGGTGCATGACATAGTCGCCGACACACAAATACAAGTCTAGAACAAGGAATTAATAGGACATGAATATTTACAGTTCATCGGTATCATCCGTGGTGTCTAGGGTTGTTGTTGGAGCCCCTTATTGCATATAATTTGACCGCCAAAGTAATCCAAAACGACCAAATCCATGGTGCATCATAGCAAATATATTACTTATCTAACAAGTTCCACGAGTTTTGGTTTTCAAACTTATTTTGTAGAAAATATAATATTTCATGATATAAAAGTATCTCAAACAATAAAATAGACTGCACCATTGCGAAGCTCTCGCGCGCTGATCAAAATACATATATTATTTGCTATATTTGGAGCTATAAATAAAACGATTTGGGAATAGAAAATATATTTTTGTGGCTCTACAGAATTTCTACCGAATTTCGAATACGGTTACATACCGAATATAATGTAAAAAAGTAGAAATTGTTCGAAATAAGCCCATTTCGAATTCCGCTCCGTTTTCGAATTGTCTGTCGAATTTCGCATTTTAGATTTTTTCGAAAAAAGTGAAAATGGTCAGATCAAATATAGAAAACGATGCGATTCGGGTCGGGAATTTTCATTTCCGTTTTCAAGCTTACTCCTGTGCAAGTTCACGGGGCAACCGTGCCACTGTGTGAGGGTGGAACGTGAGGTTCTTGACGGCTTTCTTGGCCTTCATGAAAAGTCTTACTTTAAGCATAATGCTCAGTGTTCTAGGGACGTCCCTCCCCCCATATTATATTGCTACAGCCAGCATTCTATTTGTTTAATACACTAATATTTGCTAGGCTCTGAAAATGGAAAGGGCGGGTTTTGTTTTGGACGAAAAATTAGTTTACTAATAAGTACATAAAAAGTAAAGACTTCCTAACAATCATCGCTTTGTTCGACACCCACTCATATGGCTTATATATGGAGTGCATCATATGGCTTATGGCACATTCCAAATTCTCCTCCCCCGTCTGCCGATGACACACCAAATCTTCGCATGCTTATATCAACCCAGCACTGTCCCCACATGTTGTTATTTTCAATGTAAATGGAAGTGAATCAATCAAAAAAATGGTATGCGCACCGAGTCGTTTCATCTTCCTTTTACATCTGTGTGTTCCTCAAAACAATGGGTACCGTGCACATAGTTTTCTTCTAGCAGTTACTTTTACTTGCTGTTTTCAGTTACTCCCTCTCTACTGTCCTGAATTTCTGCACTTGTCTTTTGGAGCATACTGGTTCTTAAGCCCTGGAGTTAGTTTTTGAAATTAATTAAACACAGAAAGATGACCGCTGGTCATCCTTAAGCCCTGGGAAACCTAGCTACATTTAGAAGGCCATTTGTATTGGAATCCTTCTCTTTAATTTGGCTAATCTTCTTTTTATCGTGATGGCCCCTACCACTCTGAACTGACATCAACCGCAACATACTACCAAAGCATCATTGGGAATTAATGCCCACTAATGCAATCAGACACTAATGTGCATTAGGCACAATACGAGTTAATAGACAAACTTATGGAGGTTCAATACGAGGGAGGAATAAGATGGGAGCTGCCGCGCGCACGAGCAGCTCTTTTTTGGGAGCCGCCGCCGCCACCGCGGGGTGGGCGGCGACGGCAGCCTGAGGATGCCAGGGAGGGGTGCCCCGGCGGCGCCGGCGTGGTTCGCCCCCGAGTCGCCCTAAGAGGGGGCGCTCGGGGGAGGGGAGGGGAGCTCAGCACAAGGTGTTTTTTACCCTAATCTCATCCGAACCATTTTTTGCTCTCTTCTTTTCATCCGAACAAAGGGTGGTGCTCTTGCCTTGCTGGCTGACCTATGGTAACCCGCCAATGTAGTTGCACTGACGGGATCTCTCCCAGACGGAAATTTTGATGGTTTCTTTGCTAGTTTTCCTGGAAACTAGCCGTTCCACTTGTTACATAAGTGTGGTAGCTATTTGCTAGTTTGTTAGTACACCTTGCAATTTTTTATTACCACAAACAATGTGTTGGTTATCCGATACGTTCTTCAGTGTGTTGTGACCTAAGCGTTTTAGCGCTTTGGGAATGGTACTGAGTACTGACTCTCACGGCATCATTGGCCACCAAACTTGTTCATTTCATAACAATTGGCTTTATTTTATTTGAGGATCACATTATTACAGTGCATAACAAAAGTAAAACAAAACAAACTGACAATTAAGCGGCTTATTAATCCATGGTTTGGCATCTCTTTTGGCACTTCCTCTTAATCAAAAAGGGGTAAAATACCCGGTCGCGAAAAAAAAAAGCAGCTTATTATAAAGTGGACATGTTGGATTGGATCGTACGTTTAGCTGCTGCTCATGTAGTTGTTCTTCTTGTCGTAGTACCTGTCCCAGATCATGATGCCACCGTAATTGGGCTTCTGCTGCGCGAACTGCAGCACGCCGTAGTAGAGGTCCTTCTGGAACATGTAGCCATGCTTGTCCGCCTCCGGCGACGCGATGACACCGACGAACACGCTGCTGGTCGGTTACGCCGCAGCCCAGTCCTCCCACGCATACCTGGGGAACAAGACGCAATTGGCGTCGCCGTACAGCCGGATGTGGACGCGTGAGAAGAGCCCCGTGGCGAGCGCTGCCCCCATGTGTGGATCCGGGTAAGCGCACCGGACCGTAGCTGTCAGCGTGACGCCGAGCCTGCCGCGGTAGTTCTTGTTGTAGGCGTAGAGGAGCTTCGCCAGATCATCGTAGTGCGCCGCGGGGCCCTGGTCGATGTAGAAGTCGACGCCGTCCAGCGCCGCGTCGCCGAACGGGCGATGCACCCCGCCGCGGGAGCCGCCGAGGTAGGCGTCCCACAGGTAGGCAGCGACGTCGGCCGCGGCCTTTGAAGATGGGAGGGAGTAGCTGCCTCCAGGCCCGCCGATGGAGAGGAGCACCAGGATGCCTTTCGATTGGCAGTGTTTGATGTCGTCGCCAATGCCGGCGAGCGGGTGGCCCGAGAGGTCCAGCGAGAACGTGCCGTGGCCGAAGCTGCGGAGGAAGGAGATGAGGATGGTGTTGTAGGTGCCGGTGTCGCAGGCCTCGCGCAGCGTGCCCTCATCCTTGTTCCGGCCCCAGAACACGGCGATGTTGCCCGGGCCGGCGGCCAGCGACCCGACGGCCAGCAGAGAGAGGACGACGAGAGCTAGGGGGAGGCTGCATGGACGCCGCGTGAACGCCATGGTTGTGTGGGGTGAAGTGAGGATTTGCAAGCCCTGAGGTTGTGTATTTATTCAAGGAGAGCTAGTAGAGAGGCCAGAGGGGCATGATGATTGGTAGCTTATTGCACATGCTGAACATGTGTGCATGTGTCTCTGATCGACGACGCTGTTGTCACCGTGGGTTTCCCATACTCTTCGTCGGCTGCTTGTGTTCACAGTCTAAACTAACACATGCTCCTGGATATCAGGACATAAATAATTCAGAACTGTTCTAACAGAAATCAGCATGTGTGTAGTTTAAGTAAACTTCAGTGACGACGATAGTACTTGAACTTGTCCTGCGTTCTTGTCCAAGTCGTCACAGTATTTTCAAATTACACATTCAGCTCTCTAAACTTTGTCCAAAATAAGTTTTGGTTTGAACCCATTCTATCCATGGAATGTTAGAAACACAAGAGTTTTGATCAAGAATATGGTGAAGTGCTTGAATTTTGAAACTGAAATATTGGCATCATTCCGGTTAGCTCAGCAGATATTTTTCCTTCGTAGTGTAAAGCATAGAGTATACTTTAGTTACCAGATCTCGCAGTACTCGTGCAGAATCACCAATAGTGAAGCCTGTTTAATTTCCTCAGTATGTTTTACCGATCAAGATCTGTAATACCAGATAGGTCCAACAGATTGGATATGGACATGTCAGCATATGAGTGCACCGCATCGGGCAAGATACGCCGCGTTCGCCCCTTGCTACCTGAGAGAGTTTCTTGGTCACACTTCGGTGCATGTTAGAGTTTCGTTTTTTTTAATTGCAGCGTATCTCCGCATATATTCCCACCATTTTAAATTAAGCACTCGATCACATGACAATATTACATAGATAAGCACATTGCAAAGCACTGCTGCATGCAGAACATGTTAAATATTTCGTGTCCGTTTTAAATTGTAGGGTAAGTTTGTCAAAAAAAAAAAATTGCATAAACATGTACAACACCAACATTTAAAAGCATCTGTATTCGAACATATAAATATGGCCAATTGTGGAGCTGCACCGCGAACAGCTACTACTTCACGCAGTGCACTATGTGCACTCGTGCGAATTCCACTGTCCTTGCCTCTAGAATTGGTCCATCTTGTCTATGGGTGTATTCTTCTGAATTCTAATGTTATTGTACGTATTTAAATCTCACTAAATGATTTCTCTCTTCATATAAGATGTTCACATCATTCTTTAATGCAATCAAACATTCGGTTGATTTTTCTTCTATTAGCTTACTCATTTTTTACTATATCCTATATAATAAACTAACATGCAAGTCAAATTTATATAGATATATTCATAAAATACAGAATATCATATAGTAATGTTATGTATGTAACAGATTTATTTTTAAGAAAAATTTGTGGCAACGCTCGGGCTATACTCCTAATTCGTTATATGAAAGGTTATGATGTTAGTGCGGCAAGTATAGTATCTAATGTGCAAACATATGACGATTACATTTCACAATTAAATTGCCATATTTCTTAAATTATATGTACCTGAACGATCTAAATTTCTAACTGTATCCCTCATCATATCTTCCTCGGTCAGCGTCGTCGATCACATCACCGACACATTGACACATGGATCTGCATGTGCAAGCTCGACTACGTGACACAGTCGTCTGTGTGACTGCGTCGGTGTGCATTGCCTTCTTTGATTATTATTAGTTAAACTATGCATTTATATTACACAATGGTCAGATACCATGTTCAAAAGCTCAACTGCTATCTGCAGTTCTGTCTTACACTGCAGTCAATCAGTCAGGAAATGATGCTGATGCTGATCTGTAGTATATGTTACAGTATATACATACATAATCCTTCTTATCAATAAAGAACATGTGCACATTTACAACACTAAGAGCATCTCCAACAACTTTGTAAATTTCACTTGGTATATTTCACGTTTTAGCAACTTGGCAAGTGAAAAAATGAGTCATCTCCAACAACTTGTTATTCCAACTTGGTAAACTAGAGGATGACAGATGGGACCCGCATCTCATTGCCTCCCACCACGTCCTCCACGCGACGTTGACCACCGGGATGAAAATTTTGACTCGCAATTTCTCGACAACGGCTGCACCAAATCGGGTGAGGTTCGATCCTACACGATCGTAACGAAAAAGTGAAACTTTTTAGTATTTCCCATCAAAATATTGAGCACCGTAGGGCGGTGGAGCAGCGGGCGGCGGAGCTGCGATACTAGCAATACGTACGATACGAACGAGCGAGCGATACGGACGAGCGATACGGACGAGCGAGGGAGCAGCGGGCGGCACGGCGCGCGACAGAGCAGCGGACGGAGCAGCCAGCGATACGCAGTGCCTCCGCGCGCGGAGGGAGATTTTTTCCAAGTTGGGAAAATACCAAGTGACTTTAGTGAGTTGTTGGAGAGGTGTTTTTGCGTTTTTGCCAAAAAAATAGAATACCAAGTGGATTTAGGGAGTTGTTGGAGATGCTCTAACGTGTGCATTAGCAGCTACCAATCACTTTCCCTCCCCCTTCCTGATCCTCTATAAATACACGAGCCTGGCACCTGCAAATCAATCTTCACTCAACCATCATCACTTCATCACCAATCATCCCAAACCACAACACCACAAGTCCACAATGGCGTTCTCACACCAGCGTCCGTGCAGCGTCTTTCTAGCGCTTGTCCTCGTCTCCCAGTTGGCGGTCGTGTCGCTGGCCGACAGCTGGGGCGACATGGCCGTGTTCTGGGGCCGGAACAAGAGCGAGGGCACGCTGGGTGAGGCCTGTGACACGGGCGCCTACAACACCATCATCATCTCTTTCCTCCGCACCTTCGGCCACGACCAGTACACGCTTGACCTCTCGGGCCACCCGCTCGCCGGCATCGGCGACAACATCAAGCACTGCCAGTCCAAGGGCATCCTCGTGCTCCTTTCCATCGGAGGGCCCGGCTACAGCGGCGGGAGCTACTCCCTCCCGTCCGCTCGTAGCCGCCTACCTATGGGACGCCTACCTTGGCGGTGGCAGCACGGCCGTGCGCCGCCCGTTTGGTGATGCGGTGGTGGTCGGCGTCGACTTCTACATCGACCAGGGCCCCGCAGCGCACTACGACGAGCTGGCCAGGCTCCTTTACGCCTACAACAAGAACTACCGCGGCCGGCTCGGCGTCACGCTGACGACCACGGTGTGGTGCTTGCTCCTGAACCCGTGCATGGGGCCGGCGCTCGCCACGGGGCTCTTCTCCCGCATCCACGTCCGGCTCTACGGTGACGACTTCAGGTGCAATGAGGGGTCCGGCCACTACGCCGTGGAGAAGTGGGCGGCGAAGTACCCGGGCAGCCAGGTGTTCGAAGGCGTGTCGGCCGAGGACAAGCACGGGGACACGAGCACCGGGGACCTCAAGGACCTCTACTACGGTATTGTGCAATTCGTCCAGAAGCTGCCAAACTAAGGAGGCATCATGATCTGGAACCGGTACTACGACAAGATAAACCACTTCATGGCCAACAGCTAAACATCCGACCAACAATAATATTCCATGCGGTTCACTTCGGCTTCAGTGCTCTTCATGATCTCTTCCAAAAAAAAAATGCTCTTCGTGATCATCTTTTTCTTTTTCTTTTTCTTTTACTTTTAATTTTATATTCCGCAAATGAAAAAGAAGGAATGGAAATAAACTGAAACTGAACACTGTAACAAGCAATTATCTTTTTTATCTTGATTCTAAATAAAGATGAGATCCTCCATATCAGCATCATGTATTTCGTGTGTTAATGTTAGTTATTTATTTATTTGAGACTATATATGCCAGAGGGGCCTTGTTGTAGAACAGCAGTAATGTGGAAGAACCACTACGTACATACTGCAATGGGATAATAGCTAGGGGAGCAGCTTAACTTCATACTCGGCTCAATTCTCTTCTACTTAAATACCATGATGCGTAAGTTTTTTGCGTATTCGAGAAAAAAAGTACATTTACACGGTCAACTAAGTTTTCAAAATGTGGTAGAGATGTCTGCCTCTCAAGGAAAAGCTGACGTCAATAAACCCAAACTATATATGAAATACTATTTCAGAGATGGATGACTCGTCATGTCTACCTCAGGAAAAAGACTAGAAACATTAAAAAATGCAGCCAATTCTTGCACCGCCCGCGTGCCACCTCATCGTATGGAAGTGCGCGCTGCCTTGATGGGGCACTCTTGATCCGAAGGAGACTGTATAGCTAGGAGAGTATAAGATACGAAGAGCTCAAAGGTGGCAGAATGTGAAGTCAAGATGAGAGAGTGTAATGATAGTACCGTTGGGCCGAGCAGATGTGTTGACGGCAGATCAGCGCGATGTGGTCCGCTTCCAACTGATGTGTGTTGTCATGGGAAGATCAGTCCAGTCGATGTAGGCTAAGTTAAAAGGCTAGACAACAAAGATAGTACTTCGTCAGATGCTTCATCATTTTGTACAAAAAGATAGCACAAATAGTCTTAGAGTTGCTCTTAGTCGTCCAAAACAATATATATTTTTACAAAAATGATGAAACATCTTTGCGTGGCGTCGTCATCTACAAGCAGGTCAGCAACTAGCAGCAAGCCGGATCGGGCGGTCAAAGGTGGCGGCCCTGCTTAACATCTAATCTTATCTTGTGCTGTTGCATGCCCACGCGCAAATGTTCAGAGTGCATATGTTCACGATCGAGCACGTGACATGTATACAAGCAGATGGCCAATTTATAATTGTGACCAAGCAACCTGGGGTGGCAGCAAATTTCTTAGTTTATTTGCACACGTATCGTGCTTGCCTGTTTAGATTCACCAACTAAACTTTAGCTTTAGCTAAACCGAGCTAATATATAAAGTTATTCGGGTTGATTAGCTAGAGGATCCAAACACCACAGCTAAAATTTACTAGGATAACTTTTAGCTGCGTAGGGTGCATCCAAAACACGACCTAAAAATAATAGCATGCATTTTAATTTTAACAAAATCTTATAGAATGATAACATGCATTGTATAGAATAAGTGTTATTAAATTAATCATGCAATATATTTATTGTAAACTATTAAGATATATTGAGATATAAATATTAATTTACTGGCAATCAATACCTTCTTTTATTTTTATTTTTTTGGTTTCACTAAGTGATACTAATTTATTGCATAAACATTTTCTAAAGAAATTGTAATCTGGTTCCGAAATGTTTCTATGACAGTCAATACGTCGTCGTCGATAGCACCGACACATCGGTCACAACTTCCACGCAAGGCGCTCCACTGAATATATGTTCTTTGTAAATCTTATATTTTTGAGGTTGTTCAAGGTCATGTGATCAGTTATATTTTTGCAGTTATATATATGCATTGTGAAGGATCGAAAACGGCAACTAGAGAGAGGAGGTAAATGGAAGCCATAAAATTTCTATATCAACTCGCTCTTCGATTCCTTAGTCCTTACTCGTAGAGGAGGCATAGGATGCGGGCGCATGGTATCATTCCCTGGTTTGTTTGGAACGTCTATAGTAGACCTGAGCAAATTAAGCCCGGCCCGACCCAGCCCACAGGCCCGGCCTGAGCCCAACGGGTTTTAGCCCGCCCATGAACCTTACTGGACAGGGCCTGGACACAGATCTCGCAGCCCGTTAAAAATCTTTGGTGCGAGCCCGGCCCGAAATACTATTTTGTGCGGGCGGCCCGCCCAAGCCCGAGCCCGGTCCGAAAAATGAGGCCCGGTCAAGCCCGTGGACAGATCATGGGTAGGGTTTTGTCTGAACGAAAAGCCCGAAATTTTTTTTGGCCTGGCCCGCAAAATGCTCTGGTATAGGTTATAGCTAGAGTCCGGCTACTACTGGGGAGCAAGTGAATTCAGAGTTTGATACTGCTCCAGCGACAAGAAGATACGAAAGCTAATATATTATGGCGTCAATGAGTTAGAAAAATGGGCCAGGTAACCTGCTGCATGATATGGATGCTCGATCATTTGCTCCTAATTAACCCATGGAAGTTTTGCTAGCTGTTGACCCTGAGCCAGCTGTCACGCACTGGTACGGTGGCGTCGCGTTCAGGGGGCGCCAGAAGTAACTTAAAACCTAGGGACCGAATCGTTGCTTCCGTCCTTGCGAGCGTAGCTATAGCCTATTAATACACGTGCGGGCCATGCGCTTAACACAACCACAATCCATATCCACATCAGTATCGTCCATCGATCTCCATTCTCACCAGCGACAACAATGGCTTTCCAGCACCCACTACCGGATCCACAGTGCCATCGGCAAACACCTGTAAGCCATCGGAAAAGAGGTTACCGATGGCAAAGTGACGTGGCCATCGGCAACCTCCCATCGGCAATATCGTCATCGAAAAACAATTTTTTGCCGATGGCAAAAGTGGATGCCATCGGAAAACTATTTGCCGATGGCCGTGGCCCCCATCGGCGAACACTCCACGTCAGCCTCCCCGCCGTCAAGCTGATGGCGGGTTTGCCGATGGCTGACGCCACGTGGCCATCGGCAAACAGTCTTGTTTTCCGATGGCCACGGCCGCCGGCTTTTTTTTTTTGAAAAAAGAATTCCCATTTTTTTTTTCGATGGCGGTGGCCATCGGCAAACTTATGGTCGGTTGCCGATGGCCACGCCATCGGCAAACTTGGGGTACGGGCCAAATTCCCCTGGTTTGCCGACGGCCGGCCATCGGCAAACCCGGGGAAAAATTTTTTCCTTTTTTTCCTGTTTTCTTCCATTTCCAGCACATTTAATCACAAACAATGATATCACAAGCAAGATATACAACATTCATCACATATATTCGCAATAATACGCCATTTCAACCATAATATAGCATCAAATCCATATAAAATGTCTGAAATCATCCATACAAGTCGAAATGGCTCCATACAAGTCCCAATTCATGCATACAACTCCAAATGCAACCATACAAGGCCAACATCGGCCAAACATGTCCGACGTGGCACAACAAGGTCCAAAATAAGGAATAGAAGGTACCTAGCTCGTGGCGCCGTCCCCTTGGGTTCCCGAGCCCCCAGAAGCATCCTCCCACGCAGGCCAACTCCCCTGCGGCTGCGGCTGCTGCTGCTGCTGCCACGAGTACTGCTAGTGGCCGAGCTGCTGCAGCTTAGGGAATTGAGACGGCCCGGGCTGCCCCTGCAGCGGCCACGAGTACCCCGGCTGCGTGGGGAACTAAGACGGCCCGGGCTGCCCCTGCGGCGGCCACGAGTACCCCTGCGTCGGTGGAGGACCCGGGATGAACGGCTGCGTGAGGAGGCTCTGGAAAGGACCCCAACCGGGCTGTGGAGGAGGAACCTGTGGAGAAGCACCCGAACCCTCCGACTGTGTCCGCACAAAGACCAAGTGATGGAATTAGTACCTGCAGACTGGCATCACAAGCTAAAGAAATAGGCAATGTAGGGACTCACCGGACGAGGTGCAAGAAAAGGCGGCAGTGGAGGTACTGGTGGTGGAGCGAAGAAAGCGGCTGGAGGCTCACTCATTCCCATGGAACGCATGTGCTGGGACATCTACGACCACGCCTGCTGGTAGTGCAGCGCAACTGAGGCCGCGTGCTCCTGATAGGCAAGCGCCATCTGCTTCTGGTTGGCTAGCACCTCCTGGACCGTGGCCTGCAATATTACACGAGCATGGTGGATTGTATTTGAAGGCAAGGTACATTATTTGTGAAACGGTCGAACGACGAATGAAACTCCACTTACCCGAAGACCCGCGACCGCTGCGCACCGGGGCTGCCGAGGCGCTATGGGGACCCGTGGTGCGCCCCTACGCTGGTCTTCCTTGCGGATCTCGGTCAGCGTCGGGACAGAGGACGGGTCAATGGCGCTGTGGGCCATATAGAACCGGCCGTGCTGCTTCCCTCCTCCCAACCTCATCACGAGCTGAGGGTCTATGGGCTCGGCGGTGACGTCGTAGGTGTCGCCATGGGCCTCTCGAGCTGCAGCGGCGTACTTGGTGAGCTTGTCGTACACGACCGGGCTGGTGTACTTCTCGGGCCCGTCCGAAGAGCTGTACGTGGTGGAGGGCACTTTCGCTGGGCCCTTGTGAGCAAGGGCCCACCCCATGTACTCGTTGATGGGCTGCCCGGGGTGGTGCTCCCTCTGCGAGGAAAACAGAAAACATGGTTACAAGTAGAGATATATGAAATCCGGTGCTTTAACAAATGGTTGAACACAAGCATACCCATGTTTCCATGAACTCGCTGAGGTTCTGGCTCCCCTGGTGGTGTGAGACCCCGGACCTCGCCATCTCTTCCAAGCGCTTTGCCCGACATGCTCTGTGCTCCACGTACGCCGCCGGCGTTTGCCACCCTCTGACAATCGTACGCCAGCAGTCGGCGTACTTGCTGCACCAGCCCGGAGGTGTCTGCATGACATTCAAGTATTAGATCTTCCAGATAATGAGTTGAATGTGTCACATAAGGAATCACAACGGATGTTTTCCTACTTATTTACCTGCATGTACTGCTCCTCAGTGAGGTCGGTCTCCGGCTCACATATCATCTCCCTGGCCTGGGTCTTATCCACCTTCACCCCCCTGAAGTTGGTGTAGTAGGAGATGACGGCCTGGGTGTACGCCTCGTAGAACATGTCCTTGATCCGCAACTCGCACACCTTGTCCTGATGCCGGTCCGCCACATTGGGGTCCTGCCCCTCCGCCAACCTATAGTACAACTGCACACAGGCATCAAACATCATTCCATTGTTTGAGAAAAGTCCAACAAATGCGTAGTATTGAGATATGCGTTGCGATTGAAAGACTCACCCAGAACTGCTTCTTGATCTTCTCAGCGAGGACTTCCCCATGTGCGTCCTTGATTAGGAAGTAGTATGGCCATTTGTCGGGCACGATCGTCCTCCCCTCGATGGTGACCAAGCCAGGGAAGTTTGCCTTAATCACTCGCCCCTGGATGCTAGTGACATGGGGCGAACACTTCCTGGCCGACACCTTTCTCCAGCCACTGCACAAGCACAACAATTGTTAGTATGCAGTTTTAATTCGAAAATGAAATAAGAACAAGTACAGAAATCAACAATGGATACTTACGTCCCAGAGATCACGATCTGCGGGCGGTCCTCAGGGCGCGGCAAGTGCTCAGGGAGCCTAGCGGGCCCGCGCTGGAAGGGCTTCTTCGCGGTGCCTGTGGAAGCCGAGGTGCCTGCAGTCTCCTCCTCCTCCTCGTCGTCATCGCCACCGCCGCCACCGCCGTCCTCCTCGTCGTCGTCGTCGCCACCGCCACCGCCACCGCTGTCCTCCTCCTCGTCGTCGTCGTCGTCACCACCGCCACCGGCACAAACAGCCTCGTCCTCAAACAGCCTCATCCTGGCAGTCCTCCGCCTACTCCCACCCCTGCTGGTCAACGGCTCCACCTCAAGCTCCTCGTCGTCGTCCTCCTCGTGGTTGCCGGCCTCCACGTGCTCCTCGTGGTGGCCGGCCTCCACGTGGTCCTGCTGGGGCCCGAGGTGCATGTACTTGGACCTGACATTCTGTCGGCGCGACCGTCCTCCGCCTGGCATTTTGTCGAGTGCCTGCAATGACAAAGATTAAAACAGTTAGTATTAGTAGATTGCAAGTACTTGTAAAGAAAACATAAATGTAAGGTAATATAAATAACGAGTATCAATAATATATGGATTAGAAACTATCTCCGCAAACGGCAATATTGCGGCGAGTGCTCATCCTCGTCATCGATCTTGTCGTCATCACTATCAATATTGTCGAGCTCTCTTAAGTCCTCATCATTAGGCGCCGCATGTTCCCCAACTTCTACATCGCGTCGCGTCTCGCCGAGCATCTAGGATTCTTAAGTCCTCAAGAGATCGTGCACCTCATCATCCTCGTCCTCATCGATGTCGTTGTTTACTTCCATACTCATCAACGAATCAATGTCTATCTCCAACTTACCTTCTAGCCCCTCGGGTTGATAGAACTCATCTCGCTCTTGGGTCAAAGTTGTAATCATCATCGTTCGGGACCGCCGCTTTACCACGTGGCGATACGAACCGCACAAGGCTCCAACCCGCAAGGCGCTTGTCATTCGGTTTGCCCATGGGAGGTAATAAACTTGCTTGGCGTCTCGGTTAGCCACAATATAGACATCGTCTCCTCCATATTTGGAATCCTGTCGGATTTCGACTTGCCCAATCTTAAGGTGCTTTTTTGTGACCTGGGGATCGAACCAATGACATTTGAACATCACAGGCTTACAACCTAGGAACTTTCCAAAGTCAAGCTCCAATATCTGTTCGACTACGCCGTAATAGTCCTTCCCATCCGTGCCGGGAGTCCGAACTCCGGTGCACGTGGTTTTTAGATTGCCCCGTTTCTCTTCGTAGCTTCTCGTGTGAAACCGATAGCCATTCACGTCATAAACGTCGAATGACTTGACATGTCGATCGAAGGTTTGGCCTACACATCTCAATGCAGGGCTCATTTTCGCATCACAATTAGCCTGCACGGTTAGGACAGGTGGATAGTTAAGTTAATCGCTCATAGGAGCAAAGTGGAATCGAGGTTAGGTAGATAGTTACCTTTTTGCTGAACCAATTGACGAAATCGGGCGTATTATGTCTGAGAAGATGGTCTTTCTCATCCTCGGTAGGAGCCCTACCGCAGCTCCAAGTGTTCATTAATAAAGTCCCCGGAGAAACAATAGACAAGAGGGGTCGGATCAATAGGTGGAGGATTGTGGCGACGTATGGAACAAGCTCATCGAGAACTTACTCTTGATAATCAATCGTTTCCTCAAGGTTCAACAACAAGTACATCATGATAGTGTGCCACTCATCATGCCGCAAGTAACGAGGGGTCCCCGCTCCGCTCTTTCGAGATCCCCCGAAAAGGCCGAGAGTGCATGAATTCTCGTTGATGTTGTAACGAGGGATTGGATCTCGTGGTCTCGTAAGTTTCTCGGTATAGTACGCCCGTGTGCATGTGGACACCTCCTCCGCAAATGAATGCCTCGCCACGTAAGCCTCAATTTTGGCTTTATTTTTACACTTTTTCCGAAGAAGCTTTAGACACCTCTCGATTGGATAGCACCAACGGTGTTGCACGGGTCCCCCCAACCGTGCCTCACTTGGTAGGTGCAAGATCAGATGCTGCATGGACAGGAAGAAGCCCGGTGGAAATATCATCTCCAACTTGCAGAGCAACTTAGGTGCAGCCTCCTCCGCTTCAAGACAAATGTCCCGAGACAACTCCTTGGAACAAAGCAAAGGAAGAAAAGCTCAACTCGCCAGACGCGCCACACCGGCTCGGGTAGGTATCCCCGGGTCATCGCAGAAGGAGCCGCTCAATCCGGATGTGGAAGTCATGACTCTTCATCCCTAAGACTTTGCCGATCAGCAAGTTCACTCCCGGCTCGATTCACCGCATACCCATCGTGGAACCTTAGCTTCGACAACCACTCCGGTGCTTCCTTCCTATGCGGCCTTTTCGGATGTAATCGGCCGGGCCCTTCTTCCATCTCTTGCCTCGGCGCAGGGTCTTCATCACTAGATTTGGTCTATCGCAAATCGTTTCAATATCCATCTAGCCTTAACATTGTCCTTTGACTTCTTGCCAATGTCCAGGAGTGTTGCCCAAAGTGCCTCGGCGATATTCTTTTTTGTGTGCATTACATCGATGTTGTGTGGAAGAAGAAGGTGCTTGTAGTAGGGGAGTCTAGTCAAGCCCGATATATGAGTCCACATGTGGTCGGTACCATATCCTTTGAAACCACCATTGTCATCAATTTCGAGAGCCTCTATCTCAGGCAAGGATGTCGGCTAGGCTCTTTTCCTTAGGGACGGGCCGGTGACTTGAACACCTTTCGTGAAGTGCTTTTTATCAAATCTCGGGATCATCCTCCTTTAGGAATTGACGATGTTTGTCGAAAGAAGAATACTTGCCACCCTTGGCCAGCCAGGTGAACATCACATCTGCCTTGCATGTTGGGCAAGGGAACTTCCCGTGAACACACCACGCGCTGAACAAGCCATACGCCGAAAGTCATGCATTGAGTACCGGTACCACACATGCATCGTGAAGTTCATCTTCGTAGCTCGGTCATACGTCGCACCCCCTCATCCCAAGCTTTCTCGCAATTCATCCCACACCGGCCGCATGAACACACCCATTTTGTTGCCCGGTGTCCGTGTATTATCGGCGTCAAGAACACGTTCTTGGGGTCGAACATGACACCGGGGAAGATTGAGGGGGATCACAAACACGGGCCAACAAGTGTACGGGGCCGCCATCATTCCAAACAGGTTGAACCCATCTCGTTGCCAGGCGCTACGCGTACATTTTGAGCCTCCTCGGCCATGCGAGGATTCATGGCATCGAAGTGCTTCCATGCATCACCATCCGCTAGGTGCTTTGCATCTTGTCACCGTATCTTTTGCCATTCTTGTGCCAAGTCATTTGTTTCGCGGACTCCTTCGTCATGTACCGCCGTTGCAGCCTCGGTAGTACCGGAAGGTGTCGTATGACCATCTCGGGGATCTTAGACTGTTTCTTAGTGCCATCATCGCTTCTACCTCCACGTACCTAGAGGCTTTGCACTCCGGACGGTGTGTTGCTGCCTCGTGGTCTCCCCGCACAGACACACCCGTTCTTACAAGCTTGGATCGGGTGGTAAGGCATCTTGAGTGCACGAAGGAGCTTCGTGACTCGGTCGTGTTTTTCGGGCGGTGCTCCTCCGGAAGCGCCCGCCAACAAGCTTGCCAACACGAGATCAAAACCTTCCCGACTGATGCCCAGTGACGACTTCAACCCAATTAGGCGTGAAATGGCATCCAGTTTAGAAATGCGGGTCTTCTCATGAACGGGCTCCTTTGCCGCCTCCATCATGTCATAGTACGCCTTTGCGGTCGCCTCTGGATCTTCTTCCACCACCTCCAATCCTTGAACGGCTTCAACGTCTTCAAGCAAGTCTGCCATTCCGGCATCTTGATCAAACCCCTCGAGGTCCGGTCTCACCACCGCCTCCGTAACTGTTGGGGTTCCCCATGGAGGATCCGGCGGGTATAGTTTGGAACATACCCGTTCGCCCAAATATCATTCCTCATCTCGCCGTTGCTCTTTCCTTGTCCGGTTCTTACACTTGCTACGGGGACAAAACACCCGAATCACCCCTTTAGAAGCTGGGCCAAATGCCTTCTCCAGGAAGTCCCCGGTCCCCTTAACCCATTCATTGGTCTTGTCTTTGGATCCCGTGTACATCCACTCACGGTCAGCCATCCTCTGTCATGCGGCAACGTAAGCGAGTAATAAGACCAACATCTGCATCTACAAGGCGTTCCTACCATCTACTAGGTGAAGGATAGGTCCTAATCCCACCCGAGGATGCGTAGATGAGGTTAGCTTCCATGCTCCGCTCCCGTCCGAGACAGAATTTCGGCAGCACCTCCCCGCTGTTCTCCCGATACACGTCCCGACAGGGAGAGTGTGTATCCGGAGAAGAACGGGGAGGGGCTGACGAAACTCCGACTCGGACGGGGGCGAAACATGGAAGCTAACCCATCTACGCATCCTCGGGCTGTCCAAAAAATGTGGACAATCCGAAAGAGAAACCATCGCAGATATGCACTGATCCGCATACCAATGACCGCGAATCTCTTTCGGACGGGAGACGCCTAACTCGGTTACGCAATGTACTTACAACAACTATAAGGAAGAGAGGTGAATTATACCTAGGGTGGCGGCGCAGAGGCGGGTAGGTGCACGAACACGGTCAAGGTCCCCTCCGACAAGTCCTGCTCTGCAATGCAATAAAGATATCAATATTTGTTGAAAATTTTGGCAGAACCTCCCCTATACGGGGAGGTTCCAAGGCCTGCAAGAAAACCGCCGGCTCGAAGGCCGGCGTCCACATTTGCGGCACGATAGCCCACACAAACACAAACCGGGCACGAAGGCCGTCAACACACAAACGGCGCGATGGCCGACAACCCTAGAGCTTTACCTTCTCCTCCGGTGTTGCGCGTGGACGGACGATGTGGACGAACGGCGTCGGACGACGTGGACGAACGGCGTCGGACGACGTGGACGAACGGCGACGGACGACGTGGACGGACGGTGGACGAACGAAGCCGACCTTCTCCCGCTCCTCCTCCTCTCTTCTCCTTCTCTCCTCCTCCTTTCTCCTTCTTCTCCTCCTCCTCTCTTCTCCTTCTTCTCCTCCTCCTTTCTCCTTCTCCTCCTCCTCCTCTCTTCTCCTTCCTCTCCTCCTCCTTCTTCCTCCTCCCTTCTCCTTCCTCTCCTTCTTCCTCCTCCCCTTCTCTTCTTCCTGCCCTCCTTCCTCCTCCTCCTTCTCCCCTTCCCTTCTTCCCTTCTCCTCCTCCCCTGGTGCTATGGCCGGGCTAGGGGCGGCGGCCACAGCGGGGCCGAGCAGGGGCGGCGGGGATGCGGCGTCGGCGGACGGGAGTGGCGGCGGCGGCGGTCGGCCGGCGAGGAGGCGGCGTCGGCGGACGTCGGGCGGCGGGGGAGTGGCAGCGGCCGAATAGGGGCGGCGGGGGAGTGACGACGGGACCTGCGCCGGCGGGGAGTCGCGCCGGCGGCGGCCGAATAGGGGCGGGTGCGGCGGCGGAGGGGAATGGCCGCGGCGGAGGTGGGGGAATGGCGGCGGCGGATGCGGGGAGGTGGGCGAGTGGTGGCGGGGAGGTGGGGCTAGTGGCGGCGGCGGATGCGGGGAGTTGCGGGGAGACGGGGGAGTGGCGGGCGGCGGCGGGAAGTGGCGGCGGCGGCCGAAAATGGCGGCGGCGGCCGGGAGTGGCGGCGGCGGCGTCGGGGCGGGGACGATAGGGTTTGGGGGACGGGGCGGGGCCGGCTCTTTTTTATTTTCTTTTGAAACTCGGTTGCCGATGGCCGTAGCCATCGGCAAAGCCGGCCACGTGGCGCTGCGGCTCGGCCGGCCCACTTTGTTTGCCGATGGCCGGCCATCGGCAAACAGGCATTGCCGATGGCTTTCCAAGGCCATCGGCAAACAAAAAATTTTTTTGATTTTTTGCTTCCCATTTTTTTTCTGGTGTCTTGCTACACCAAATACAACCAACCTCCGAATTTGGGACAATTTTGAACTTCGAGCTATATTTCGTTAATTATTTTGGTTTCTTTGAATTTTTTCCGCACCTCAAAATTTGAATTGCGGGTACATGAAATAATGCAGACTTTTGATTCGAAAAATGATATTCATGATTCTTGGAGTATGTTGAGGCCGTATCTAGGAGCTCGCATGAAATTACGACCCTATTGGCCTCGTAACATGGGTAGCGACGTGCTGGGAAAGTGTTTTTAAATTCTATAAAATCCAAACGAAGTCCGAAATTGACGAAACTTGACGAGTTGTCTCGCCATCGCATATGTACTTGTGTGGTAAAAATTTCAAAAAGTTTCGAGCAAGTTGTGACGTCGCTTTGGTGATCAGCCGGTTCTCACGGTTTCACAACAACCGTTTGAATCGCGGCGTGGCATCACCAAGCAAGGCTGCTTCGGGTGTGGAGATCCCGACCACTACATCGCCAACTGCCCCAAGACCGACAAGAACTCCTACAACAAGAACGACTACGGCAAGCGCAAGGACAACCACGAGTCTTCTTCCCACAAGTAAAACTACAAGTACAAGGGAGGATTCGACAAGGAGGCCATCAAGAAGAAGTACCTGGAGAAGCACGAGGCGAAGCAGCGAACCTTCCTCACATCGCTCAGCGACCTCGACGATGACTCCGACAGCGGCTCACCCCCAAGTGATGATGAGGCCGAGCGGAAGGTCGAGAACAAGTTCAACGGGCTGTGCTTCTTCGCCGACTCCAAGCTTGGAGGCTACTGCACCATGGCACTCGACGAGTCTACCACAAGCACCGAGAAGAACGACGACCCCGAGCCCGAGGTAGAACAAAATCTCGAGTCTCTTCTTTGCTGAGCTAGAGTCCATGGGTGATGCTTTGCTTAGTCAAGATAGACTGCTTAGACTTGCTGCTCGTGAGAGAAAAGAGTTTAAGGCTAAGTGGGAGCTTGCAGTCAAAGAGCTTGAGTTTGTTAAGGGGTCTGTAGCTATCTCTGATGAGTCTGAGTGTGATGCTTGTGCTATTCATATGGCTAATCTTGCTGACCTGCAGTCCAAGTATGTTGCTTTGGTAGATGAACTTGATGAGGTTAAAGCTAAGCCTATCATTTTGAGTCCCTGCAAGTCTTGTGATGAGTTGAAGTCTGAGCTAGGTGAGAAAATGACTAGGATTGCCATGCTAGAGAAAACTAGTCAAGTATCTAGATGTGCTTGCTGTGAGGCTTTCGAGCTAGAATTGAACTCTTGCAGGCATGACAAGAAAAGGGCCGAAGAAGAAATCACAAATCTTCGGTCCATGCTCAGTTGGTTGTCTTGTAGTGAGCCACAGCTTGGCATGATGATGAGTCAGTTCAAGAGGGGAACTGACACAACGGGATTAGGCTTTGCTACAGGGGGGAAGGGTGAAAATGTTTTTGGTAAGGTTGGTGATCACAGTGGTATGAGTGCATCTGAGAAATCTACTAAGCCTTCCACTACCCCCAAGTTGATCAAAATCATTCCACCTCAGCCTAACAAGCACGATGTGAGAAATGGTGTGTTTGAGGAACCTCCCAAAGCTCCACCTCCAAAGCAAGTGTGGACTCCAAAACCAAACCACCTAAGGAACCCACTTGACACACTTCCCGACATCTCTATTAAACCCCCTCCAAAGAACAAGCAAACCCAAAGAGTGAACCATACCCATGAGAGAGTGAGTCAACCACCACCCAAGAGAGAGGTGTATCACTGTGATTATTGTCACCATGATGGTCACTTGTTTGAGTTTTGCTTTCGGAGGAAGAGAGATGAGCGGCATGAGTATGAGCTTTTCCATAACTCTACTCATGGTGTGTTTGCTCCACGTTTCCAGAGGCACAGTGCTAGGCCAAGAGGTGCAACACCTCAAGGACCTAGGCCTCAAAGTGTGAGACCACGAGGTGGTCGTGCCCGGTGGGGTTCAGGTCTTGCTTATGACCTTGGATCTCGTGACCGTGGCTTTCAGTCTTACAGTTTGAGCGGACCACGTTTTCCTCGTCGTGGTGATCGCTCCACTCAAATGGGACCCGGCATGCATGGTGTTTTTGCTAACACTTCTCGTGAGTGAATGAGCCAACACTGGTTTTCTCCTCAGTTTACTAACCCCAGTGTTGGATCATTTGCTCATCCCATGCCTTACTATTGATGCTGGACGAAGGTCTGGAGAACGCGTGGCTCGTTAATTCCGGTTGCTCTCGACACATGACCGAAAACTCAAAATGGTTCTCCAGCCTCACCCAAATGAAGTGTAGTGAGTACATTACATTTGGGGATAACAGCAAGGGTAAAGTGCTTTCACGTGGGTCCATTCGCCTGAATGAGAACTTTGTGCTTAAGGATGTGGCTTTGGTATTAAATTTGCACTTCAATTTGCTTTCCGTTTCTCGGCTACTTGATGATGGTTTTGAGGTTCATTTTAAGCCAAGACTTTATCGTGTTCTTGATGCCCGGAAAACCTCGTTTGCAAGATTGTGCCTTTTGGGAAAGTGTTTCGAGCTGATTTTTCTCGCTCATTTGGTCTTTCTCGCTTGTTTGGTGGCAAGTTCCTCCTCCGAGCTCGGAAGTGGCATCGCAGACTTGGTCACTTGAGTTTTGACTTGCTTGCAAGATTGAGCTCACTTGATCTAATCCGAGGATTGCCCAAGCTCAAGTTTGAGAAGGATCTTGTTTGTCACCCGTGCCTTCATGGGAAGATGATTGCAGCTTCTCATCCTCCAAAGAACCAGGTGATGACCAAGGGGCCCGGCGAGCTTTTACATATGGACACCGTAGGTCTAGCTCGGGTTCGGTCCGATGGTGGCAAGTGGTACGTGTTGGTTGTGGTTGATGACATTTCTCTCTATTCGTGGGTCTTTTTCATGGAGAATAAAGATGAGGTTTTCACTCATGTTCATGACCTGATCTTAAGGTTGCAAAATGAGTTACCAAAGCATGCCATGCGAGCTATCCGCATGACAATGGCACCGAATTCAAAAATACTCATTTTGAGACCTTCGCTCATCCATAGGTCTTGAGCATCGGTTTTCTTCGCCGTATGTCCCGCGAACGAACGGGATTGTTGAGCGCAAGAATCGGACCCTTGTTGAGATGGCCGGGACGATGCTTGATGAGCATAGGACTCCTAGGCGCTATTGGGCCGAAGCAATCAACACGGCATGTCATGTTTCAAATCGTATTTTCCTTCGAGCTTTCATGAAGAAGACTTCTTATGAGTTGCGGTTTGGCCGTTTGCCTAAAGTGAGCCATTTTCGGGTGTTTGGTTGCAAGTGCTTTATCTTGAAGAAGGGAAACTTGGACAAATTTGAATCGAGATCTTCAGACGGAATTTTTCTTGGTTATGCATCTCATTCACATGCTTATCGAGTTCTTAACCTTGAAACTAACCGTGTCATGGAGACTTGTGAAGTCACCTTCGACGAGACCGCACCTTGTTCCTCTCCTGTTTTTGAGCATGCAGGTGATGAGGAGATGAATGAGAGCATTTTTGTGGAGGAGGAGCAGGACGATGCCAATTGGGGTGATCCCGAGCCGACTCCACCGGCTGCCCCAGTTGACCCTGTGACGACTACTTCGGTTGACGGCCCCACTCCCACTCCTTCTACCACTTGGGGGCCGTACGACCAGGCTCCTCAGCTTGCACCAGCTACACCTGAGGGAGCTCCAGCTGCTGTTGAGGGGGAGGCGACTTCAACAAGGGAAGCACCTCGGCACATTCAGCATCGCCATCCTCCTTCAACCATGATTGGTTACATAAATGAGCGTGTCACACGCAACAAGTCTTATGAGATTTCACACTTTGCACATTCTGCTTTTGTTGCCGATTTTGAGCCCAAAGAAGTGGTTGAGGCATTAACTAATCCAGATTGGGTCAATGCTATGCATGAGGAACTTGAGAACTTTGAGAGAAACCAAGTTTGGGTTTTAGTGCCACCTCCACCTCAGTGTCATCCCATAGGAACCAAGTGGGTGTTCAAGAACAAGCAGAGTGAGGATGGGGTTGTGGTGAGAAACAAGGCTAGGTTGGTTGCTTAGGGGTATTGCCAAAAAGAGGGGATAGATTATGAGGAAACCTTTGCTCCTGTTGTCCGTTTAGAAGCCATTAGGATTTTTCTAGCCTTTGCAGCTTCAAAAGGGTTCACGCAGTATCAGATGGATGTAAAGAGTGCATTTCTAAATGGATTCATAGATGAGGAGGTGTATGTGAGGCAACCCCCAGGTTTTGAAAATCCCAAGCATCCCGACTATGTCTATAAACTCCATAAAGCCTTGTATGGTCTCAAACAAGCCCTGAGAGCGTGGTATGAGCGACTGAAGTCCTTTTTGTTGGGCAAGGGTTTTACCATGGGGTCGGTCGATAAAACCTTGTTTCTCCTCAAGCATGGAAATGACACTCTCTTGGTGCAGATTTATGTCGATGACATCATTTTTGGTGGCTCTTCACATGCTCTTGTTGCAAAGTTTTCAGATATGATGAGCAGGGTGTTCGAGATGAGCATGATGGGTGAGCTGACGTTCTTTCTCTGGTTGCAAATCAAGCAAACCCGGGACGGGACATTTGTACACTAAGGCAAGTACACGAAGGATCTGTTGAAGCGCTTCAACATGGGTGATGCCAAGCCACTTCAAACCCCCATGTCGACCACGACGGCGTTGGACGCCGACTCAGAAGGTGAAGTCGTAGACCAGAAAGAGTACCGCAGCATGATCGGGTCATTGTTGTAGCTGACGGCGACGAGGCCCGACATCCAGTTTGCGGTCTGCCTCTGCGCACGCTTCCAGTCTTCACCGCGCACTTCGCATCGGCAGGCCGTCAAACGCATCTTACGGTACCTATGCTTCACACCTGAGCTTGGTCTTTGGTACTTGACCTCTTCAACTCTCTCTCTTTCGGGTTATTCTGATGCTGATTATGCGGGTGATCGAGTCAAGAGGAAGTCTACTTCGGGTACTTGTGAGTTTTTGGGTTTGTCTTTGATCTCTTGGTCTTCTCGCAAGCAGTCTTCTATTTCTCAATCCACTTGTGAGGCTGAGTATGTTGCTGCCGCTGCTTGTTGCTCTCAACTGCTTTGGATAGTCACTACCTTGAGGGATTATGGCTTAAACTTCAGCAGAGTGCCTCTTTTCCGTGATGAAAGACACCGGTGCCATAAGCGTTGCCAAAAACCCAGTACTCCACTCAAAAACCAAGCACATTGAGATCCGTTATCATTTCTTGAGAGACCACCAAGAGAAAGGATACATAGACCTTCACCCATTCGAACCCATGACCGGCTCCTTGAGATATTTTCACAAAGCCCCTCGACCAAACCCGGTTTGCCCACTTGACAGCGGAGTTGGGCGTTTGCTACCCTTTTTAGAGTAGGGTAGCTGTATCTTGATGTACAGTTCTCTTTGGCTTTCTCTTTTTGCTTTTGGTTCTTTGGCTTTCTTTTTATTCTTTTGCATCATACTGCATTTCATCATGTATCATAGTACTTTTGTTGAGCTTCATGATTATAGCACTTTTGATTACATCTATGCTCCTGCTAGTATGCCTTGTTTATACATAATGGTGCTTGCAACTTAGGCTCCTTTTGATCACTTGTTACATATTATGAGCTAAGCCTGCTTTTTAGTATGTGAACTTGATTAATACATGATGAAACTTGAAAATGTTCACCATCCAGTTTGGTCCTTAGCATGCATAGGTTTGTGAAGTCCCTTGTTCTACTTTGTTTACGCTAAGCGACTATGGCTCATGCTTTGTTTACTTGACTGGTTAAGCACCTATGTGACCTTGTGGCAATAATAGAAAGACTCTTTTTATGGTCATTAAAATAAAACAAATAAAAAAAACTAAAACAAGGGGAAAGAAATGACTGAGTGCATAAGGGACTGGCAAGTGCCTACGTGACCTTGTGGCAAAAGACCGAGCATAAGGGACTGGTGGGCCTTTGACAAGGCAAATGCATGAGATAGTCCCTTGGGGTGCACAGGTTAGAACCGGGTTGGCTTTCGGCTTATGCTTGCTAGGCGCTAAACTTGATGGTGAACCCCTGTTTTTATGAAAATGCTTAAAACGTGTCCAAAAATTGCTTATGTATCATATTTCGTTTCACTTGATCAGTTTGAGCAATGGCTCTGATATGTGCTTGTTGCTATACACTTGCCATACTTGCTAGATCATCTATGTACTCAGATTGCTACACTTTTGAAGCTCTACATTTTGTATTTTTTTCATGGCATGTTTTGAGGGGGAGTTGCAGTCTCTTTTGCTTTGATCTTGATAAGTGCATTTGCCAACAAGGGGAGAAATATCTACAAATCTAGAGAGTTTATTTGTGAGGATGCATTTGTCAAAGGAGAGTTGCACTCTGAGTGGTTTTGAATTGCTTTTGCTAGATGTGTTGAGCCGTTGCCTCTTCTTGAGGGTCTAGCCTTTTTTCAGGTGTTCTGTGCTTTGCTAATGGTGTTGAGCCTTTTGCCTCTTCTTGAGGACTAGCTTTGGTTTTCTTGGTCGCGTCGAGCCATTGCCCATGTCTTTGGGGACCAAGTTGTGATCTTGCTTTGCTCATTACAAATGACCTGTTTTCTGCTTCTCTTTGGCTCTTTGTCATTTGGATGAGTTATCTCTGGTTTGTGTTGGTGTTGACAATACACTCATCAAGGGGGAGATTGAGGACACTTGGTTTTTACCATAACCAAGTGTGGACTTTTTGTGATGAGTGATTGTCAACGTGCCAACACAATGGTGTGTGTGCGTGTGTTTCTGCTAACCGATGGCACGCGGTTCGTGTCAAACAATGGTGTCTCTTGGCTTGTGTTGTTTGCAGTGTCGAGCTCGGAGACGGTGGTCGACGGTTGGTGAAGATCAAGTAGGGCGTGCCGTGCTGACGGACCGGGAGCGGTGAAGGGCGGACGTGAGGCTTGGATCGAGGGACCTGAGGACCGGGCGGCCAGCCGTGGTGGCTGATAGCTGGGACATCGACAAGCGCAAGTGTACACGGCGGGGGACGCGTACGGGCTACGCTACTCGCGGAGGGTTTGGTGGTTTCGCCTCAAAACCATCGGTGGCGGGTTTTTCTGGTTTGCGTCTCAAAACCGGGGTGGTCCAGCGCGGACGGACGGCACGTGGCGGCATCGGGGAGATTGCTTGGAAGCAAGGCTACCGGTGAGGAGGTGCGGTGGCCGTCGGATCAAGAGAAGTCTGAGTTGGACCCTTATGCCCCTGGCTAAGTGGTTTAGCTCTTCATGTATCCAAGGGCAAAGAAGGAATGTAAAATAGGCTTGCCCCTATAAATAAAGGATAAGGGTCTCCCTTCCCCTCACCTCTTTCATTTTTTATTTCTCCTTTTAGGATTTCCCTTCCTCTAGCTGCTGTGTGTGAGAGAGGTCTGCAAGTCTTCGACTTATACTCGAACCAGTGTGCGTGGCAAGCTGAGCGCCTAGTCTCAGCTGTTTCCTCCGGGTTTAATCATGTGTCTGTGATTCTTGAATTGTTTTTTTTTGGTTTTCGAGATCTCGTACAGTCAGCAGGTGTATACAGCAGACTGTTCGAGCTCTCTTTTGCCTCTTGTGTTCAATCCAGGTGTCTTGATTTTGGATCTTAAGTTCCTATTCTTCTTCACTATTTTTCTTGGATTTTTTCCTTGATTTTTGTTGAGTTGTTTTGTGGTTTTCGAGATCTCATACAGTCAGCAGGTGTATACAGCAGACTATTTGAGCTCTCTTTTGTCTCTTGTGTTCAATCATGGTGTCCTGATTTTGGATCTTGAGTTTCTGTTCTTCTTCACTATTTTTCTTGGATTTTTTTCTTGATTTTTGTGGTCAGCTAATCCCTGTGTTTGCTTGCTGGACAGATAGCTAACCACTATATTGTGCTGATGGATGAACGAATTTTCTGCTTTTTTCAGTGAATTTTCACTAGCTCTGATTTCCTGTTTTGCGTATAACTTGGTTTTCTGGACTCCGATTTCAATTCCGTCTGTTGCGTTGGGTTTCTATCGCTCTAAAGAATTTATCTAGATACTCACATCACCGGTTAGTGCGAGTATCTTAGACTTAGAGATTTTATTTTTTGGTGGTGATTTTAGGACATAGGCCAAATATTTCAAAAGAAATTTGAGGCTCCCATTCACCCCCTCTGTCGCCGTTTCCGGTCCTTCAAACATCTATAGTTGCCATGTGATGAGATCTGGCAACGTGTATAGTGCTAAAAGAGACGGATATATATCCATCCCAGTCCACACGAAAGAGACGCGCTAGTCGTTTGGCCGCAGCTTAGCTTCTGCGGGAAAGGGTTTCTGTAGCGAAAACTTTCTTAACTTTGAGTACGTAGAAAATATTAACAAACATTCATGTCTCTAAATAAGTTTATTATATGAAGATGGATTCAATGATGGATCTACTGATACAAGTTTTGTATGTCCTATAAATATTAGTATTTTCTTGCATATATGTTGGTTAAAGTTAGGTTTGTTTGGCCTCTCCGAAAGCGAAAACGATAGTTAAAATGGGACTGAGTGGTAGGAATTTTTTTGACCAGTGGCGAAACGAGACTTTCATTCTCTTTTGAGACTGAGGAAGAATCCATGTCAAGATAAGACGACACCCCCAAGACAGTTGAGGCACGCAAAAGAACCAAATATATTTAAAATAATTGCTTATTAAAAGATCTATCTCCAAGAAAACCTAGACATGATGATGTGTCACATGTTGTGTACAATAGAAAAATAGGACAAATATAGCCCAAAAACCACCTACCGGCCCACCTCGCTTTCCCTACTCTTTTCTTTTTCTCAGCAAGCAAACCGAGAAGCCCAGCAAACCAACTAGCTGGCCATCTCTTCTTCTTCACTATTTCCCGCACTAGCCCATCTCGCTTCTCCTATCTCTTCTTTTCTTGCTCAGCCCACGACGCCTACCGGCCCAACAAGCCAAAGCCGACCAGCGGCCAACCTCCTAGCCCAGCATAGCCGGCCCAGTGCGGCCCGTTACCGCGGCCCACTCCACCTCGCGGACGAAGCCGCCCCCACGTCACGATAACCACCCGAGCCACTTACAGTAGGGTCCCGCACGTCATAACCTCCACCTGCTCCCTCCCTCCTGCTCTGCTTTTGACCAAAGGGGGAAAAGCTTCACCGCCACGCCTTCTCGCTCCCTCTTCGCTCGAATGCGCGGCCCTGGTGCGTCCACGACAACCACCCGCACCAGCCGGACCGACAGGGACCCGACAACCCTGCCACAACGCACCCACGGCCGCGAGCCTTTTGCTCCGTGCGCCAACTGCCGTGGCCAACACATGGAGCTGTTGCCATCGGATTCCTTCCACTCGCTTCACCGCGAAGGCAAATAGGCCTCCCTCGATGACACCTGGGACCCACCAAAGCCCTGAAAGCGACCCGTCAAAGCCCCGGAGCCACCTGATCACGCAGATGCCGAGGATCACCGTCCGCCGGACATGATGCCCTCCCCACCCGCCTATAAGTAGTAGAGCGCCGCTCTAGGGTTCCCCAACCTCGCCGCCACTCCACGACCTTGCCAATTCTCCACCAGCACCACCAAATCGGAGGGAGAAAGAAGGAGGGAAGGAGAAGGAAAGGAGGCAGAGAGAAGAAGGAGAGGGTAGCCACCACCGGAAGGACAAGCCACCCCACCAGAGTGGAAGAAGACGATGTTGTACCACGACGAGGCGCCCGTCCCTACTCTGCCCCGCATCATGGGCTGCCTGCGTCGCCCTCTTCACTGTGCCATGCTCATCTTCTTCACCGACGCCCCATGCAGGTGAGCCGCCGTGCCCCCGCTCCTCCCTTGACCTGCTTCTGCCATGGCGCGTCCCAACCACGGGGCGCATAGGCAAGGGCCATCGCCGGCCTCTGGCACACTAGCACGCACACCCACGTCCCCTAGCCCCAGCCAAACGGACTCCGGCACCACCAAACGTCAACTTGGACTCGCCCGCCATGCCCGCCGCCGTGGCCGGACCTTGCCACGGTGCGCCGCCGTCCCCGGCCTGATTGATGCCCGACGGACACGCTGGACCCTGCATCCTTGACCGCCGTGGTGGGGCGCACCTCGTACGCACGCCACCGGTGTGAAACGATCGCGGGAGAGACCTTCCCAATGCTCCCACTTTGGGAGCGCCACCGTGGCGTGCTTACGCCGGCCGGCTCTGGCCGCCTCGACTGACGAGGCAGCGCCAACAAGCCGCGCCGCGGCCTGCTGCAGGCCGCAGCGCCCTCGGATGGTGACGATGATGCCATGAAGACCGCCTTGACGCCGTGCCGAACGCCGCTGTGTCGCGCCGATTCCGCCCGTTTTCGGCTACCTCGATGGACAAGACTACACCGCCAAACCCCGCCTTGGACCCCTGGACTCAGCCGCGTGGAAGATGGAAGCCGAGAAGCCCCGTGTTGCCCGGCCGCGTGGCCGCCAACCTCGCCGGAGCTCCGCCACGTGCTCGTCACTCGCGCGAGCGCCGCCGTGCGTATCGGTCGCCGCCGGCAAGCCAAACAGATGACCCAGGACTCCAATCGAAGAAGCAAAACACCAATTAGAAGAAACGGCCGCTCCTTGCCCTTGTTGCCACGCACCGCCGACGCCGGTAGACCGCCGCCACGGCCGGCCATGCTCCAGTGAGCCGCTGGGTCTCCGACCCACCTCAACGGAGTCGCCTAGAGGCCCTGATGCCCGTGCGCTCTCCCGTTTTAGTCGGAGGTCACCACAGCGGGCTCACACACAGCGCCGCAGCTGCCGGCCATGCCAACCGCGGGCACGGGCATGCCCTGGAAGAAGACGAAGACGCGGATCAGGAGATGGACGCGGTGCACGAGAGCCGAGTCGCTGACAACCGGACCCACAGCTACTTGTCCTCCGTGTGCCATGAGCCATGAACCCGAGCCCCTTAGAGCCATGCTTCGTGAACCCTGTCTGTGTGAACCCAGAGGAAAAGAAGAGAAGGTGGACTGGGACCACGGCAGACCGTGCCTGCGGTCTTTGGACCAACAACCGCGCGTCCACCATGAGCCAGCCGGGATAAAGGCGCGGTGGACCAAAGCCCATAGCAGATCCAGTCAATGATGTGGCGCGCACTGATGCTGCCACGTGTTGGGCCCGGCCCGGCCCAACTCAGCCCAACTCCAGCCCAGTCGGCCCATTTTCGGCCCATCGCGGCCCATTTAGGGTTGACCGGGTCAACGCTGACGTCATCATGACGTCATGCTGACGTCAGCGTGGTCCCACCTGCTGACATCCGCCGCCGCGTCAGCATGCCACGTGGCCTAATGACGTGCTGCCACGTGTCGGCTCTATATTATTCAGCCTTTTATTATTTTCAGAAAATGGTATAAACTTCAAAAATTCATAACTTATTCATACGAGCTCCGAAAATTATGATCTTTATATGGAAATTCATCAAAAATCGAGCTCGACGCAATGAGACTATGTTTGAGTGCATTTGGTTCTTCTATATTTAATTTGCTTCTTTGTGGCTTCTATAGGAGTCGTTAATGTGACTATTACGTTTCGGTTTCAGAGTCGATTCGGGAGAGGAACGGCCTGAGGATGGTGACTACGAACTAGAGGGAGTGAACCTGTTGAACAACTATGGAGGAGGACTTGTACCACTACTGACGGACTTGTACCACTACAGACGGACTTGTACCACTACGACCGGATTTGTACCACCACTTCCTCGACATCGCAGGTGTCATGGCAGCACCTTTATTTTAGAGAATCCTATTAGACATTGCATGTTTAGAATTGCTAGTGCTTTATATTTACTCCTTGCTAGTATATGATGCATGCTATTGCCTGAGCTACATTTACCTTGTTCGAAGCCCCTTTTACCATGTTACCCAGCCTTGCGCTCGCACTTATTTATTACCGCCTCTCTGCGTGCTTGCATTTATCATCACCTTACTTATTATAACTCCACTTCGCATTGTATATGGGGTGCGGGTGGTGAACCCTTGGAAATGGTTTGGCATGGGATGCCGGACTTGGTGATGAGCGGTGTGCTGCGTGAGTCTTAGGTGCGTGGTGAGGGTTGAGTCGGCCGGACAGGGATTACGATGAGCTTCGAGCGAGTCTTGCCGAGGGGACACGGCCTGGGTGCCCCGCTTTATGAGAGTACCTGGGTGCCCCGCTTTATAAGAGTACCTGTGGTGGGTACATGTGAGGATTGAGGAGTCTCATCATGCGAACCTCTGGGAGGTGGAGCCTTGGGAGTGGGGTGCTGTGGCGACACGTTAAAGATTAGCCCATACAGGGAAGACATCGCTGTCTGGCCAACACCTAAGGACTTGAGGGCTAGTGACCGGATCATTGAAAGCTTACTTTCCACTCGCTCTCTAATGGGGGGGAGACGGTCTAACCATCTGGTAGAACGAATGCCATCACTGCCGGCAGTAGCGGATGTGTCGGGAGGTACGGGCCGAGAGTGCTCACACCCTCCTTAACCAACATAGTGACCCCGATGGCCTGGTACTATGTCTCACAGTCTCGGCGGCCAGGGTCGAGTGGCAGGATGGTATTCGCTCTAGGCTTATGGCGATCGATATCTGCCTAGGTAAATCGATGTACCGATGATGGCTATCTTGTGGAATAGTGAAACCTCTGCAGAGTGTATGGTTGATCGATCGATACATATGCCGACTCGTCGGCTATGGACCAGTCCCGTGTGATGCTCGCTTGTCTAGGAGAGGAGTCTTCTGCCTTCCTTGGGATTGGGTAAGTTACATCCGGCCGTGAGCCTAGGAGGCTGCGGGTCATTGAGGCCTGATGAGAGGGAGTCGTCTTGCCGGCCACGTGAAGCGTGATGGGGTGTGGTGTGGGTGTGGGGTGTGGTGATGTGTGGATGGGATGGATGGGATGGTGAATGGATGTGTGAGTGGGATTTGGGAATGTGTTAAACTTGATTATTATTATTATTACTATTATACTTGTTGCTACTCCGCATGCACTAGGATGCAAACCACAGCCAAATATAGGATCGCCAGATCCCTTTATTTTCTCTTTTCCACTAAAGCTCATTCGGTGTTGACCATGGCCTGCACACATCTGGCGGTGTGCAGATTTCCTATGATGTTAGGGGTGAAAGGATTAGATGGTCTCGTGCCTACGCTCAAGTTGGAGAACGAAGCTGCTTCCGCATTTTTACTTCCGCCTTCACCAGCTATTCTGGATGTTAGAAATACTCTGATTGCGCCTTGTGGCGTTGTAAATAACATTGTAAACCCTTCTACTTGTACTCTGTATTCTCAGAATTCGATGTATGGAAATGATTATCAACTATTGTATATCATTCTGTGGATTTCCCCTTCGCGGAAAATTGAGGATGTTTCACGCACCCACCCACCCACCGCAGCCGGAGCTGCCCAGCCACGCCCGCCGCCACCGCGCGCCCTGCAGTAGCCGCCTCGTGCCGCCGCCGTGCGTCGCTCCCCGCCACCGCGCGCCATTGCCCTGTCGTCTCGCCGCTCTCCCGCAGCCCCGCGCCGCCCAGCCTCGAGCGTGGCGGCTCCAGCCACACCCTAGGAGATGCAGCATGGCCCCAACCTCTCCCCCACCAGCGGCGGCGCGGCCCCGACCATCCCACACCAGCGGCGGCGTGGTTGGCCCCTCCCCGAGCCGCGGCAGCGCAGCCCCGCGGCCTCCCCCACCGGCTATGGCACACGGCGGACAGGATGGCGCGACCCCAGAGCCCCCAACCGGTGGCGCCGCGCGTCCCCTCTCCCTCACCGGCGACGACGCGCGGCGGACATGGACGGGGTGTGGCGGCGGCGGTGCGGCCGGCCCCTCCCCGATCTGCGGCTTTGGCGAGCTCCCATAGCGCCCGGCTCTCTCCTCCCTCCCCTAGCGGATCCGCGCCGCCCGTCCTTCCGTAGCCGCGGCTCGACCCGTCCCACCGTCCGCCGCACCGAGCACTGCCCGTCTAGGTGCGTGTCGCGTGGATCCATCCCGCCCCCTTCCCCTTTCCTTTTCTCTTGGATTCGGATTTGTGCGGTTGGAGTGGGGGTCCGGACTTGTCAGCCATGGCAAGCAATCTATAGTCTGAATTGTCCCCCTCCCCAGTCGCTGCTGGTAATTTTACTAGATAACTATGCACTCTCTGCTTGCCACGCTAATCATATTCCTTGACTATACTTACATAGATCCTATGCATTGTATCACAGCATCTCCGGAACAGGTTTATTATTAGAATATGAATAATGAATACATGAATAATTTGGCTGGATAATCCTTGTCTAAGGTGGATAATCTTACTACTCATAGTATGCATTTGTATGTCATGTTCACTCTTAGAATCTTCAGTTTTGAAGAAGCAATGATTTGGTTCATATATCAGTCTCTGTAGGGTGTAGGCTACTAGCAGTAACACTAGAACCTGACCAGGAAGATATGTCATGCTACTGTCTTTCTGATATCATACATATGCAGATTATGGTTTCTCTCTAATTACGCAAACTCTCAAGGAATACTCCGTATTGAGCTAGTTATTATTACTGTTACTAGAAACTTAAAAGTTACAGAACAAAGCACTAAGGGTGCTCAGAGCACTAAGTTCAGTTTATCCCCAAAGTAAACATCTGTCCTTTACAGATTCGCGACATACTGAATGGGCTCACTGAGAGATTTAATTGCAACAAGATAATGGAAGAAAACAATGTTATTAGCCTCAAGCTGGTACGGTTACATTTGCTCCTTCCCTGATGTGTTTTGACAGGTCACTCTCACTCTTATGTCTTCACAGTAGCTACAAGATTTTGGAAAGTTGCTGCTACACAAACTAGTAGAGTATCCAATATCTAGAATTGATAAGTCTAAGATCAATCCGTTTCAAGTTACCTCTGTTTTGTATTTATATTTTCCTAGAGCATACTTTCCACTTCGTGTTTCATTGCTTATGTCTTGCTTTTTTGTGACAAGTATTTATCATATTACATTTTCCTTCTCTTCTTTCTTTGCTGTGGACAGAATGCCAACGTGGCTATGAGCGTGACCTTCATCTTAGTTGGAATGTTTTTTTTTTTTCCTCAAAGAATGGTAACATTTAAGTGGTTGCAGTTAGAAACTGAAATTATGTAAATAGCTTTTAGCTTATTAGCAGTGCACTTTAAATTATATTTTTTTTCAATGTGTGTTCAGGTCAATGAGATACTCTCTCACTATCCAAGCAACTACAAGCAATCTGGTGTTATTCTGCTGCTTGATCTTGCTCAGCAGCAGCATGGTGGATGGGTGCCAGTTGCAGCCATGGATGCTGTAAGTTCTGCTTTGTAAAAACTAGGCAACTATCTGTTTTCTACATTTCAATATGTTTTGTTATGACCCATTTCAAAAAAAAAAAAAAAATGAAGAACTTGTTTACAGACCTGTGTGCTTACAGAGTTGTATTTCAGTTCTAATATATAGCAGAAACTCCTTGATTTGAGATTGACACTTGCTTCATGTTACAGCTGCTTTCAGTTATCCTTTCCAGTATAATCTTCACCCTATCCAATTCTTTAGGAATTTTGCATTTTAGCCTAGTGAACTTTGTCTAGGTGACTAGCATGGTGGTGTAAGACTAGATGAAGGAGTGTTTATGCTAGAGCTGATAGCAGATGTGCCACCATCACAATATTATGCATAGTTACAGAACTTTGTCTAGGTTCACAACGAAATAGCATGAACATATTAGGAGATAGGTTTATCCAATGACTTGCAGCTAGTGCTTCATGTAGCTTGAACAAACTTGTGTCTTTGACAACCTGAATGTCTTTGAGCTGGGCAGCTAGTGCTTCATGTCGCTTGAACAAACTTGTGTCTTTGACAACCTGAATGTCTTTGAGCTGGGTACAGTTACATTTTAGAGCTGGCTCGGTGTGTTGATGTGCTTAGTTCAAATTCATGGTAAATATTTCTTTGAGACAGTACACTAACAACAAGTTATAAGTTTGTTCTAGTCTAGCAAAATGATTCAGTGGGTATCAGTATTATTACCTCTCAAAGATTAAACAAGTATGCATGCCCATTGCCTACTGACTCTATCATGATTATCATTTTTCAGGAACTTTTGGATACTGCTAGTAACTGACATGTCCTATGCTAAACTTTGATCAACTACTAGGATTAGCCTTTCTTATGATTATTAGATAATTCAAACAAGGACTAGTTTTATGTTAAGTGAGTCCATGTATAATGTACTTGTTCGATACATGAATCAATGTAATGTGATCACTTTTATGTATGACTAAAGTTTTTTATTTTTTTTAAAAAAATAATTTCTTTGCCGAGTGCCTTGCACCGTGGCACTCGGCAAAGATTTTTTTAAAAAAAAATAAATTTCTTTGCTGAGTACCTAGCTCGGTGGCACTCGGCAAAGAATTTTTTTATTTTTTTTAAATAAATTCTTTGCCGAGTGCCATCAGCAACCGGTTACGGCGCGGCGCCGTGTCGTCCGCTTTTCTTTGCCGAGGGCCAGAAATTGCCCTCGGCAAAGGCTTTGCCAAGTACCCGAAGAAAAGCACTCGGCAAAGAATCTTTGCCGACCTGATTTTTGCCGAGTGTTGCACTCGGCAAGTGCATTAGGCACTCGGCAAATTGCCAGTGTCCGGTAGTGATAGATCCAATATATATTCTCACTTCGAATGAACACATACAGCAAAAGCTACATCGGAGAAAATGATGCCAACCCTGAAGCCCTATAAATCAAATGACCAGGATGCAATCATACAACTGTTATCATCGCCTTTTCAAGGGTGAAAGAAACACCCTAAATGATGTAGCAGAGATATGTAAGGATAAGGAGTAATCTCATTAGGTAAAATACATATTAATTATATAGGAAGGGTTCTATTACTTAAAATTGCCATGATTAACCCCTGCGGGAGCACGGGTTGATGGACTAGTATACATATGTGTGAATTTCTAATATGTAGATCTCAATTAAAGTTAAATTTGTGCGTGGGTCATGTGCTAGTATCGTAATTAAATTTGCATATGCACCTAAACTCATACACCAGATCTGATCTATTAAACAGTTGCATTTCGGATCGAAATTAGATCCTAATTAAAGGAATGATCCGGAGACATTTTAGATCCTGCAATAATAAAACCACGCACCTTTGCATTTGCTTGGTCGCTCGTGTCTTGGTAGTCTTATGGCAGCAAGTTTCAGCCGCTTCAGCCATAGCCGCACCAGCTCCTCTTTAACTGAGTGCCTCTCAGCATCCACCAGCACAGCTGAGATGGTCTCAAGGTGATCCCTCATCTCCTCCAGGTCCTTGCCGAAGTTCCAGAGCAAACTGGCCTTTCCACCGATGGCAGAGACCAGCTTACCTATGGCGATGCGGACGAAAGGGGATGCCAGTAAGACAGCTACTTGTGCTCCGGCCATGGCTGCAGAGCTCTGAAACACTCTCACTGCTCTTGGGCTCTTGAGTGTAGAATGGCGTGCACAGACGACCGACAAACAAAGGTGTTGGGGACGGAGATCAGCGCAGCGGAGATAGCGTGCTTGAGCTAATTGCTAACCTCCGATGTGTCTTTTTTCTTCTAGCCTCAGCCGGGCCTGTGTTTGCAGGGACACGGCGGAGGCTCATATCACCGGTCGGAGACCCTTGGTCAGCCGGAAACAGTTTTCACCTGCAGCCTAGCGGAGGCCAGCCACCTCGGGCGGAAGTGCCAACCTCTCAGGCGGAGGTCTTCAACACCTGACAACTGCGCCCGGCGAGGGATCAAGCGGAGGTCCCGACCGGATGAACGGAGGTCCCGATCAGTCAAGCGGAGGTCTTCTCCGCTGGTGGATCGCGCCGGGCGAGGGATCCAGCGGAGGTGACGAAGTATCGAGCGGAGTTGAGCCCCAATTCAGCGGAGACCTCTGAGGGCCCAAGGAGAAGAAGATCAAGAAGGCCCAGCGGCCCATTAAGCGTTCTTGGGCCGCTGGGGCGCCAAGAAGACTGGTGGCCCACGACTCCCGGCGCAAACTAGGAACACAAGTAACCCTCCCGGTCCCACTTGTAATGGGGTAAAGATTTAGGGTTTTAGAATCCCCAGAGGGGCTTTTAAGTCTTTTCCTATCTAGCAGGCGAGTCACTATAAAAGGAGACGACCCCCACTGTTGTAAAGAGAGTTGTCCTCTGGTAGTTGCGATCCTACCTACCCAGGACTCAATTTGTAATCCGCATTTATTATTAATATAAATCTGCTGGAACCATGTTCCAACAGTTGGCGCCCACCCGTGTGTCTGGCCGAGGATATCACTCACAGATGCCACCGAGAAAACAGGCCTCCGCGCGGAGACGCACCGCTGCTGAGGCGGAGGTGCCAGACCCTCCACCGCGCGGAAGGCCAAGAAGATCAACACGAAGCACCTATGCCCCAGGATGGCGGAGACGAGGACAACAATAGCAACGAACCCACAGGCAGAGAACAGCCTCTGGATCAACCACAACCAAACCAGAACCAAGAAGATGAGATGAACCAGCTAAGGGCAGAGATGCTGCGAATGGAAGCAGAGAGAGATAGATTGAGAATAGAACAGGCTGCAACTCAATGAACGATCCAGGCATCTCAGCAAGCCGAAGAAATCAGACAGCAGATGGCGATCCTACAGGCCAAAATTCAAAGCTGCAGCCGTCGACAGCCCATCAAAACAATGCAACTCCAACACCTCAGTCAAACCAACACCTGACAGCAACGCCGGTGGGAATGCATAGCATAGCAATACCTGACAGCACATCAGAGAGTTTTTGACCCAAAGTCTCCGCTGTCCGAAGGTCTCCAAAGCACACCATGGCCTTCGACTTACAAACCAATGGCACTGCCACGGTTCAACGGAAAGACAGACCCGCATCAGTTCCTGATGAGTTTCAAAGCGGCTGTAGCCTCCGCAGGTGGAAATGACAATGTACTAGCTAACTCATTCGTGATTGCAGCCGATGGGGATGCACTGGCATGGTATTCGATGCTGAAACCCAGCATAGTATATTCTTGGGAGAACCTCCAGGACAAGATAATGGCAAACTTCAAAGGGTTTTCTAGCGAGTCATTAACCTCCTCAGACTTATTCAGTAACAAGCACCTCAAGGGCGAACCACTCAGGGATTACTTCCAGAGATTCCTTAACCTCCGGGCTAAGGCGCCGGATGTCCCTGACGAAGTAGCAATAGAGGCAGCAATCAAGGGACTCTGCATCAGGCCTTTCGCTAGCCACCTAGCAAGCAAGAAACCAACCACAATGGCAAAGTTACATGAAGAGTTCAAAAAGTACTGCAGGTCAGACAACGACCTCCGCAAAAGGCTAGATGAATCAGAAGGCCAAAACAGGCAACCCTCAAATAGTAACAGCAGGAGAGAAAACAGACCTCAAGAGAAGCAGAGCTATCAACATCAACAGAGGCAAGTTTTTAATGTGCATAGCTAGCATCAGCAACCCAGCGACAAGGCACCGCAAAACAATCAAGACCAACGGCAGCAGAACAGCCAGAGCTATAACAAAGGCAACAAGTCTAAGAACTAGAACAAAAATCAAAAGCCAAAGAAACCATATTGTCTTTTCCATGGAGAAGACAAGGGGCATGTCACAAGAGAGTGTCCGGAGGCTCTCGAGACAATGGAGAGGATGAAGATCAAGCAGCCGCAGCAACAATCAAATCAGCAAGCAACCAGAGAAGTCAATCACGCATACACACCACAATGGCACCAACAGTATAACCCGAGCTTTCCAGGGTACAGCGGTGGTCCTTTCCCGCAGCAAAATTTCGCAAACCAATACTATCCTACTTCATTGCCAGCATGGAGGCCAATCCATCATTGGTCAGCACTGTTCCCAAACCATGTAACAAATAGAGCAGAACATGGCCTGACCTATGTCAGCCCAAGACCTCCGCACATCACATTCATTGACACACCACAAGCTTCACAACCTCCGCTACCACAACAAAGGCAATATGAGGCCTTGCCACCACCTCCGCAGCAAACACCAAATTCGATGATGATGCCAAAGGCTGAACCTTCGATTGAGAATCAGATGAACCCGCACTCTGCCCTACCCACCATTGGAATGATACTGCCAATCACTGAAGGGTCAGCCATGGAATTTGAAACAAAAAAGCAGAAAAAAGATCACCTCCTCTTAGTCAACAACGTGGCTGTCCAAGGAGCTTATCGGGTGACGGAGTGGTCTAAGGTGCCGCTCACTTTCACAGAGCAGGACCTCCAAATCGAAAGCTACCCTCATACAGACGCAATGGTCATAAAAGCAAACATCGCAGGGGGAGAGATCAATAGAATACTTGTAGACTCTGGGAGCCCAGCCGATATCATCTTCACCAATGTATTTGACCAAATGAAACTAAGCAGAACACAGCTGCAGCCACCAGATACACCCTTGATTGGATTCGGAGGCAGAAAAATAGAGGCCTTATGGAAAATCTCACTACGATATCTTTTCAGGACGGACAAAATGCCAGGACAGAATACATCACCTTTGATGTAGTCGACCTCTATTACCCATACAACACAATCCTAGGAAGAGGATTTGCAAACAAATTCAACCTAGCTATTCACATGGGGTACCTCTGCATGAAGATGCCAGCCTTACATGGGACAATAACAGTTCGCGGCAGCCAAAAAGAGGCCAGAAACATAGAACGGGCAATCTACAAGTCCCATAGAAACATAAACACAGTAGCTGTCGAGGAACCACCAGATATGCCCGTCGGCAAGACAAACATGGCAGATCAAGAAGACACATTAACAATACCTCTGGAAGAAGCAGTTTCCAATAGGAAAGTCACCATAGGCGCCAACCTGACAGAAATAGAGAGAAAAGACCTCCACAAACTCCTAGTAAAAAACAAGGATGTATTTGCATGGTCAGCATCTGACTAGAGGGGAATCAGCCGAGACATCATCGAGCACAACGTAGACCTAAACCCAGACATGAAACCAAAGAAACAAAAACAGAGGAAGATGTCCAAAGAGCGTATACGTGCAGCCCAAGCGGAGGTCGACAGGTTGCTCGACGCCAATGTCATAAGAGAAGTCAAATACTCAGAATGGCTAGCAAACGTGGTGCTTGTACCAAAGAAAAATGAAAAAATGCGAATGTGCATAGATTTCACAGACCTAAACAAGGCCTGCAAAAAAGACCTCTTCCCACTACCAAGGATAGACACATCAGTTGACAAAGCTGTTGGGTGCAAGCGATTCTCCCTTCTAGACTGTTTCTCCGGGTACCATCAGATATGGTTGAGAAAGGAAGACGAAGAGAAGACAAGTTTCACAATTCCCTCCGGCACATACTGCTATGTCACGATGCCAGAAGGCCTCAAAAATGCAGGCTCAACCTTCGCAAGAATGGTACAAGCTGTCCTCAAGTCCCAATTGCAGAGAAACATCATTGCATACGTCGATGACATCGCAGTGGTCAGCAAGGAAAAAGAAGACCATCTTGAAGACCTCAAAGAAACCTTCGCCAACCTCAGAGACGCAGGGCTCAAGTTGAACCCAGAAAAATGCATTTTTGGCGTAAGCGGAGAAAAAATGTTGGGGTACATCGTCGGACTGAAGGTCTAAGTGCAAATCCGGACAAGACAAAAGCGTATTGACAATGCCAGAGCCGTCCAGCAAAAAAGAAGTCCAGAGACTGACAGGTAGACTGGCAGCTCTAAATAGGTTCATCTCAAAGGCAGCAGAACGAAGCCTGCCATTTTTCAAAGTACTCAAAGCCCCAGATAAATTTGAGTGGGGCAGCGAACAATCAGAGGCTTTCCAACAGCTCAAGAACTATATGGCAAAGGACCTGATGGTCACAGCCCCAGAAACAGATGAACCGCTGTTGTTGTACATATCAGCCTCAGCACAAGCAATCAGTGCCATCCTTGTACAAGAAAAAGAAGTGAACAACAAGCAACTTCAGCAACCAATATATTATGTGTCAGAGGCCTTGCAAGGAGCAAAGCTAAATTATACAGAGATCGAAAAATAGCATATGCAGTTGTCACCGCGTCAAGAAAGCTAAAGCACTATTTTCAAGACCATGAGATCCTCGTGCCATCCTCCCAACCATTGGCTGATATCCTGAGCAACAAGGAGGCCTCAGGAAGAATTGGCAAATGGGCAACAGAGCTTTCACAGTTCAGCATCAAGTTCATTTCTAGGACGGCAATCAAATCACAAGCGCTCGCAGATTTCCTGGCAGATTGGGTATCTCCACCCACCTCAGAATCAAAATCGGAGGTCCTCGTATGGACTCTATACACAGATGGAGCCTGGGGTCTCCAAGGAGCAGGAGCCTCCGCGGTGCTGATCTCACCCTCTAGCATAAAGACAAAGTACTCAGCAAGGCTATACTTCAAAGCAACAAACAATGTAGCAGAATATGAAGGCATAATCTTGGGTTTGAACAAGGCAAAATCCCTAGGGGCAAAACACATTCCGATCAAGACAGATTCACAAGTGGTCACAGGCCAAGTTGAGAAAGACTACAAAGCCAGAGAACCCGAACTGGCAAGATACCTAGAAGTGGTCAGAGGCCTAGAGAAAAGATTCCAAGGATTCACCATTAAACATATCCCAAGGGGGAGAACATAGAAGCTGACAAGCTAGCGAAAGCAGCAGCAAACAACACGGAGATACCCTGCGGCACATTCTACCAAGAGCTGGCACAACAAGCAATAGCAAAGATAAGCAAGGCATTCGCAGAGGTACTCCTAGTACAAATAGAAGACTGGAGATAGGAACTGATAGACCAGATCAACGGTGACCATGTAACATCAGATGAAGGCAGCAAGGCTAGCAGCACGCGCAAGAAATTGCACCGTCGTTGATGGGGTCCTATAAAAAAAGGCATAGTGCAACCATTGCTCAGATGCATAACCGAAGCAGAAAAAGGCAGAGACCTCTTACAAAGCATTCACTCGGGGATGTGTGGATCACACATTGGGCCACGAGCATTGTCAGCTAAAGCAATCCGACAAGGTCTCTATTGGCCTACTCACATCAAAGACGCACTCCAGATAGTGAAGACATGCAAGGCTTGTCAAAGTTTTGCTCCACATCAAACTGGGCCAGGGGGAGGACACAGCTCATACCTCCGACCTGGCCACTCCAGAGGTGGCGCATGGACCTCGTCGGCCCATTACCACCAGCTCAAGGCGGAAGTAAATACGCGGTGGTTGCAGTAGAGTACTTCACAAGATGGATAGAAGCAAAGCCTTCATCAACCATCACATCGAGACAAAGTGAAGAAATTCTTTTGGCGAAATATAATCTGCAAATTCGAGTCCCAAGGACCCTAACAGTAGATAATGGAAAGCAATTCGACTCTGAAAAGTTCAAAGAATTTTGCAAAAGCATTGGAACTCAGTTGGCCTTCGCTTCCATCTACCACCCGAGAGCAATGGGGCCGTTGAAAGATCAAACAAATAATATTCTCGGCAATATCAAAGACACTCTTTGACCTGAAAAAGGAAAGTGGGTTGAAGAATTGCCAAAGGTAGTGTGGTCACACAACACAAACATATCCAGAACCACCGGATTCACCCCATTCAAGCTCTTGTATGGCGAAGAAGCAATGATGCCAGAGGAAATCAAGCATCAAAGCCTCCGAGTGATAAAAAGTACACTTGCGGAGGATGAAGAATACAGCAAAGAGATAACGGAGACATACAGATTGGAAGCCGTGGACAACATCAAAAAATACCAATAGCAAACCAAAAAATGGAGAGACACCAAGGTTGTCAGCAAAGACATAAGAGATGGTGATTGGGTGTTACGAAGGAAGCCAAACGCACAGAACACATGCAAATTACAACCTAAGTGGGAAGGCCCTTACTTAGCAAAGCAAGCAGCAAGGCAAGGATCTTTTCACCTGCAAGACGAAGATGGGAAGACAACAGTCCACTCTTGGAATGTGGACAACCTGAGAAAATACTACACATAATTTGTAAAGAGCCTTCGCAAAAATATAAGCGGAGGTCTCCGGTATTTACTTTTCTTTACATTTACCGCAAAAACCGGTTTGCACTCTTTTTCTCACACAGGGGCTCCAAATCAGAGGTGAGGTTTTTAACGAGGCAAAACTGCTGTAATCAACCTCTGAATATATAAAGAGGACCCTGAAAAAGCATGAAAACGGTCGAAAGCAGCTAGCAACGGAGCTACAATATTCGACGAAAGCTACTTGCAACGTTCGAGGTCACTTCAAACTTGGCCTTAATAGGCAAACACAAGATGTGAAGCAACCTCCTAGTCCGCTACAAGCCCTTGAAAAAAGACCTGTCGTTTCACGCATCAAGGCAAGCAGACAGGCCACAAAAGGCCGTACCAAAATCAGAAAAAGACCTGGCAAACACTCAAGCACCGATAGCCCAACAAAGGGCCAAAATTTCCAAAGATGCACCCACCGCTCCGGCTCACCTCCAGAAATCCAGCGGAGGTAATAGAAAAATTTGCTATGCTCAAAAATTCTTCAAAAGTCTAAACAACGAGCAAAGCCAATAATGGTAATCCCAAAGATTGAGGAGGTAATTGCAATAAGAACGGGGGCAATAAGGCCATTCAAAGAGCACAATGTAGAAATTTTGTTACCTCAGTATAATTTATGAGTTTACATGGAAGAACACAGCTCAAAATTACATCGGGCACTCCAGTCATAGCAATGAAGCATAGCTGCTACCAGAATCCCCAAGAACCTAGGAGTACAACCTAAGATATCTCAAAAAATCCTCAAGTCTAACGCCTCAGCAATAGAGGTCGAAGCCTCAATAATAATTGCCCTAGCCTGTAAAAGAACAAAGAGCGCTGCAATTCTCCATCTCCGAGAGCCTCAGATAAATCACCACCACCGATGGACGGTTACTGGTGACCAGACTCCACAAAGCCACGCGAGAAACACTCTACCATCTTGTACAGCTAAGAAGCCAAGTGCTGCGTGGCACCCTCCGAAAGCTAGTGTGTTAGCATCAACATGACTGTAGACAACATGCAGCACCAAGCGAAGACGCACGCACAGACGACAGACACATCGCTGCACAAAGTCCATTACGAGCGCTTACACAGCACCAAAGTGGTAGCAGCTGATAGGAGCAGCTATGGGCACGAGCTACAAAAAATTAGAAATACAAAGAGCAGGCCACAAACATAGAGTCTTATATAGGCACTACAGTAACAGGCAATAAATGCCGCAAGTACCTCAGCAATCAAGAATAGCAGATCGTGGTTCAACGCACTAACATCCTGTGATACTCATTAAATGTCGCACAACATTAAAAGCACAGCCATTCCAATGGCTATAAAAAGGAACGCCAGGTTCATAGCTTTTCCTCACATCTGCCTTACAACATAACCAACCCGTTGCCCCACCAGTCATAGCAAGTTCAAACCAAGGAGCAATGGAAGCCGGCGTGTCTCTGGCTGCGTAAGAATTCGTAAAAGGAGGGCCACAGACAAAGAAAGAGAGGCTACAATGGACTTGAGCACCACAAACACAGAAACCTTCGTAGCCACAAACAAGCCTTTCCTCAGAGCAAAAATCGGAGAAGGGGGGATACTGCGTAAGAACTCGTAACATCCCCCCATCTCCGTCAAACTCGACTACGCTCCAATGCCGCGCAACATCCAAGACATGGTGATAGCACCAGGAGCCCAAGCCGGAGGACAGGTACTAGCCCCAGCAAGGTGAGTGTCACTACTAGCAAGGGTCCATGTCCATCTAGCTAAAAGGCTGAGAAAAGGAGCCACCTTGTAACCATAGTGAAACCATAAATAAAGGAACTGGAGTATATTACAAATTGAACTGCCATGGGTGTATTACAAAATTGACAATCTCAATGGTCAATGACCTCCGGTAGTCCATGAAGGCCTCCTTCTGAATATCGGAGACCGACAAAAAGCATATCTAACAAAAACCTCCAAATCGAAGACCATCAATTCAAAGGTTGCACACCATCTCCACCTCAAACAAAAAGGCTATCTTGGTTAGGCGGAGGCACAGAACTAAAAATTGCCTAGCAGAACCTCCGATAAATCAAACGTTTACACAAAGCAATAAGCGGAGGTCTCCTAGACCCATTATCAAGTAACCCCCGTTTCTATCACAAAGAATCTCCCGGGAAAACTGAGACAACAGTTTTGCAAATTCAACGTAAAAGCTAAATTTCAACGTAACCTCCGAGAAAAAGACCCCTAGGGGAAACATAGCCAGTTTGGGCACCTCGCCGTTCTCATCAGACTAAAGTCTCCGAGAAATAGAAAGCCCTGTCTTAGTGCACAAAGGCATTAATCAAAAAAGGTTACAAACCTTGACGGCGGCAACTATCCCATGGACATCAAAGCCTCCGACACGTGAGCAGAGGCATAACAAATGATCATGATTACAGCACCTCATAATCAAAGGTCCTAGAAACGGAGGGACAGGTACACCTCCGAATTAAAAAATGCATTAACCAATTAAAAGCGGAGACACAGTCGCAAGAATTATAGATATCAGCCCAGTTTAACAAAGGTAATTCCTCCAAATAGCCAAATGAAAACACGACGAAATCACGAGGACCAATCAGGCCCTCGCCAAGCTAGCGACCTAGTGAAGCCAACGCGTTTATCATCTATATCATAAAGGACAAAATCGAACATCTCATCAATGCTACACCTAGGGAACGCCTGTTTCCAATAACCCCATAATTCTCCGCTAACATAAACGCCATTGTGCATAAAGGTAACTGGGTCAACCTCCTGCACAGGCCCCAAACTGCAGACCTGCGCAGGAGGATACGACCATAAGCTTACATTAAAAGACGTCCGCAACATATTTACATATGCTTGCCACCAGCACAAGTCAAAAGAAAGCTAGAAACAGCTAAGATCAATCCCTAACTACCTCCTCAGCGTCATCCTTCGGCACCTCCGCCTCCTGTTGAGTCTCCGGCTACGGCTGGGAACCTCCGCCACTCGCGCCTTGTTTGGATGACTCGGCGGGCCGACAACCACCCTCCATCATCACGATTGCCGAAGGCGCACGACCTCCGGCCTGAGCCTGTTGTTGCTCCTTCGGTTCATAACAGGAAGCAAGTAAAAAACATTGCAAACCAAAGACAGCAGATAACAAAATGGAGATGAAAATTCCATAAGAAAAATAAGCTTACAAGCTTGCGCCTAGCCTCAGCCATAGCAATAGCCTCCGATCGACCAAACTTGGACCAAAATGCACTTATAAAGTTCTTTGCGGTCTTCTTAATAGGCCTTTTTATCTCGCCAAGCTCGGCAAGATCCGAAATCTTAGGAAACTCAAAATTGCCCACTTCGTCGCAGCCTCCGTTCATGAAGAATTTAGAGATGTAAGTAGCGGAGGCCAATGCGGAGAAATCGGAGACACCACCCAAAAAGGCAGGAAGCTTGGTCAGATTACTCTTGATCCAAGCAACCATGCCGAAAGCTGAGCAATCCGGAGGCAACGGAGACGCCATGCCCCCAAATTGATGAAGGGCGGCCACGTAGGATTCAGCAACAGCAAGACTAGCCATCTTCACTTCATCCAACTCTTTCTTAAGGCTGTCAGCCTGAGCCTTGAAGGCCTCCGCAGATTTCTGTTCAGCTGCAACCTGATTGCGGAGGCTCTCAGAAGTCTCAGCAGCTTTCTTCGCGTGTTCGATGGTAAGGGTCTCCGATTCCTCGGCGGCCTCGAGTTTATCCTCCAAGGTAGATACCTGTTTCTTTAGCTGACCCACCACCTGTTGCACCACCTCCAGGTCGGAAACCTTCTTTGCAAGAGCTTTTTCTCCTGCTCGAGCGTATCCACCTCCGTCTTCAAGGCATTGATCGCCTTATTACGCTCTAGCACTTCCTCGAGGCCACGATGCTCTACGGCCTGCGCCAAATGATGACTCTGCAAACAAAACAGAAAACCACTTTAAAAATATACAAACCAAACGAAAACTTATCGGAGACTGCGCTACAACATAAAAAGATACAAACCACACAGTGATGTTCCAGTTGAACCTGCATGAGCTGATTTTACGGCATCGTCACCAAATGGTCACTCAGGCGAGCTAAAAACAAAGCAAAAGACAGAACACAAGGTAAGAACATGTTAGCCAAACAAACAAGAAAACGGAGACAAGCAAGACTAAAAATAAAAACCTCCGTAGGTATTATAAAGAGCAGCAAGGCCGTCGGCCCACGCACCAAGTGTGCCAGAGGAAGAACCTGCGCTAGCAGAGCAACATAAATAAGAAAATGACCAAAACAAAAAACTCATAAAGCAATAGCGGAGGTACGACCTTCGCCAGCACCGGGAGGAACATCCAAGCCACCGCCAGGAAGCGGAGGTTGAGGCATCCGTTTGAGCCCAACGCAGCCAAGATCGACGTCAACCGGAGACATCGGGTTCCCCATAGCCCATGTCAACTTAGCTGCAAAATTTAAGATAGCAGTTTGTAAGTGAAGCGGGGAAAATGAGAAGACGACAAAATAATGCTAGTACACTCACGTAAAAACAAACCACCATCCTCATCTTTGGGCTCACCAATTAAGGCCTCTTCCTCAGCAGAAGCCTTCCCCGCGGCGGCTTTCGCTGCAAGCATCTCCGGGTACGTAATGTTGCGGATCAACTTGTGAGGAGGACTGGAAGCAAATTCATCATCAGTGATCTCCTCCCCACCAGTAACCCGAACTCAGGGCACCGGAGACCCGGCGTGGTCGCTTTCAGCAGTTTCGTTGTCCTCCGCCGCAGCCTCCTCCGAGCTAGAGAAATCATCGTAGATGTTGGGCATATGGTTCACAGAGACCCCAGCCGACTCAGTAGCTGCTGGGGGCGAAGGCCACTCAGGGCTGATGTGTTCAACCCGAGCCAGAGAATTCAGTGGCCGCTCCATCTCCGCATAACCCTCATCCCTCTATTCTTCAGCAAACACTTCATGCCCAGCAGCCTGTCCTTCCTGTTCTTCTTCAGAAGCTGCCAGAGACTGTGCTCAAGACCGGCCTCCAGTTTTAGCGGAGACACCCTTGTGTTTTTTTGGTAGCAGCCCGTGTAATGTCCGAGCACTAGCTCTTCTTCGATTCTGCTTTAACAGTGGCGGCAGCGGAGAGATTTTTGAGTGCTTTCTTCTCAAGCTTTCGTATGACGTTCACGGGGATAGATCGCTCAATGTAATGAATCTCCAACTCCTCGAATACCCGGTTTAACTGGGGCATGGTCCCAGCCACAGATCTCCGAGCTAGGTACTCATGATTGGAGACCTCACCAATGATATCACAGACCTTCCACTCAACCTGTTGCACAAAACTTCCGGCAGTGTCATTCTCGGGCAGAGCCAAACGAAAACGAGGACAGGGGATTCCTGTCACCTCCCCAAAGACTGGTAGCTCAGTCATAACAATATTAAACTAAGGCCTAACCTTGGCCAATGGCCAGCAGTCGGATGCCATGATCTCCTCCAATAGGTCACGCCCTCCAGAATACCGGCATGCAAGCGCGAAGGCTTTTGCACATGATTCCCTGCGAGCGGAGGTCCTTTGACTAGGCCTGAGGTTGGTATGGGGATTCATAGGCGTCATCACGGACACAAGCGGGAACCGAGTCACCTTCTTGCCATCATCTTCTACGCTGGTAACCCCAGTGGTCTGAACATAGAATCAATAATCCATCCAGTCCACAGGCTCCCACTTGCCCTTCTAGCACCAAGAAATTTTCTGATGATCAGTTTTTTGATGTCTCTTCGCCATGAAGGTGCAGCCTCCGAACTGAGCCTTTATCTTATTCGGACCAAACTGCTTGGGTTGTTTCTGCAACTCGTAGTATTCGACGAAGGTATCGATGTCCACTTCTCCGCCATAAGACTCAATGGCCCACACAAATTTACTGAGGTTCAGGAAAGCGTGGGGCGTCAAGTGATGAATCAGAGCATTGAACTCCTCCAACACCTGTCGCAAAAAAGCGTGGGCACGAAGGCGGAGACCACAAGTGAAGTAATCTCTGAAAACAATAGCATAATCCTTTCCGGGGGTAGGTTTTGTCTCCGACCCTAGAGCCTTGGCCCGACCAATAGGAATGTAACCTAGCCGCTCAAGGTCGGCTATCATCTCCGTCGTCATACGGCTCAGGGCGAACTCGTTGATGATCGCCAACATCCTCGCCGGAACCTCCACTGGAGTCAGATCCCCGACTGAAACTTCAATGTCGGACAAAGATTCTCCAAGATCACGGGCCTCCGCAGCAGCGACCATACACTCCTCGTAGAGCGCAAGCCAGCCTCCGACCCCCACCCTCTGAACGCGAGAGTAAGGACCGGTATAGCGGTGGCGAAGACAGGTCTGGAAACGAAAGGGGGCCACGGCGGAAGTCGAAAAAAGAGCCAAGGAAGCGGAGGCACGAAAGCTCTGGCGTAGCAAAAAGCGCAGTCTAGCAAAATGGCTTGGGAGAACAAGGGGGAAGTACGGGTTGCCCTCACCAACCACCCCCTTTTTATAGGCGGCGGACGGCCGCCCCAACGACGGCGCCCAATGGTCGTGTCGATTCGGAAATCCAACGTCAGAGATCACCCAGACAGCAATTCAACGGCTGAAATAAACCCTAATTCAAGCAAAATAATCGGAGGTCTCGGCCCAACAAAGACGGGCCAGGGGGCACGCTTAGCCTCCGCGGCACGGCCCGAATTGATGGCTAGGGCCCGCCTCCGCTGGACCTAACCCTCAAGGGGGAATGTTGGGGACGGAGATCAGCGCAGCGGAGACAGCATGCTTGAGCTAATTGCTAACCACCGATGTGTCTTTTTTCTTCTGGCCTTAGCCGGGCCTGTGTTTGCAGGGACAAGGCGGAGGCTCATATCACTGGTCGGAGACCCTTGGTCGGCCAGAAATAATTTTCACCTGCAGCCTAGCGGAGGCCAGCCGCCTCGGGCGAAAGTGCCAACCTCTCAGGCGGAGGTCTTCAACACCTGACAACTGCACCCGGCGAGGGATAAGCGGAGGTCCCGACCCGGATGAACGGAGGTCCCGATCAATCAAGCGGAGGTCTTCTCCGCTGGTGGATCGCGCCGGCGAGGATCCAGCGGAGGTGACGAAGTATCGAGCGGAGTTGAGCCCCAATTCAGCGGAGACCTCGAGGGCCCAAGGAGAAGAAGATCAAGAAGGCCCAGCCGCCCATTAAGCGTTCTGGGCCGGGCGCCAAGAAGACTGGTGGCCCACGACTCCCGGCGCAAACTGGGAACGCAAGTAACCCTCCCAGTCCCACTTGTAATGGGGTAAAGATTTAGGGTTTTAGAATCCCCAGAGGGGCTTTTAAGTCTTTTCCTATCTAGGCAGGCGAGTCACTATAAAAGGAGACGACCCCCCACTGTTGTAAAGATAGTTGTCCTCTGGTAGTTGCGATCCTACCTACCCAGGACTCAATTTGTAGTCAGTATTTATTATTAATATAAATCTACTGGAACCGTGTTCCAACAAAAGGTGAAGTACATATATTAATTAATATTTTAATATATGTTATTATTAGTTGGTAAGTGATGTGCATGTGCTCGACTGTTTGCACCCGTGACTGAGATTGACGCGGTTCTCCATCTCCAACGAAGCAACAAGGAACAAATTAACGGAGAAAACAATGGAGATGCGCTGAGGAGACAGGATGATGTGGAGGAGCAAAATATAAATCTGCATTTGGTACCGCGCATGCCAGGGCCACTGCATGGGAGAACCCAACATCTTTTATTTCCTTTATTTATCCATCACTTTTTTATTTTCCATTGGTTTTCGTCATCCAATGCGTAGGCTTTCTCACAAGGGATAATTCGTCGCTCCATCTTATCACCAAAACTATTAACAGGGCATGTATATGTATGCAAAGGATGCATATACCAGTATAAATGTATGTACAATAAAAAGTTTTAATGGCGGAGATTATTAACTGGTGGGAGGTTTACATGCCTGCATCGATATCACGTCATTGCAATGATGAAGACAACTGAACGTTGTCAGATTAGCGAGCTGCTTTTGCTTAACACTCCAGTATAATCAATCAGCTCTGGGCAAAAGGGAGGATGGAATCCCGCCATATACGGCACGCGTGGTGTAAAAATATGGTGGACGCCCTCACCAAATACACGGAAGCAACGCAAGCTAATTAGTCTTTGCTGTGCGCTGGTCATTATGTTCACACACACACACTATGTGTACAGCTTGTTTATTTAGTCGTCAGTGAGGGCATGCTTTTCTTGGACCGAATTCCAATGTACCTTGATGCTCTAAATTACATTCGACTAGTACAACCAGCACATGCAACCCGTAATTCGGATCGCAAATCACCCATGCACTTTCATTGCTGGAATCTTCACCTTGAGATCTGTGTTCAGATCACCAAGTGGTTGAATAAAAAAGGTGCCCGCCGTGCATCGATTGCACGCAGGGAGGCTAGCTAGATAAATGACGGCATCAACACTCTCGCGCCTCCGCACACGAGACTAGAGCGCATCTGCATACGGCGGCTTGGCTCACGGGCCACGGCGACCGGCCGGCGGCCGGTATCTGAGCCCCTTTGTCTTGTTTCTCTTCGGAAGGCCATGCGAAATGCTCTTTGTTGATGAGACAGCTAGGAGCTCGGGCAGGAGGTGGTCCATCACAAAATATATATAAGATTTTTAGTGTACAGCGAGTGGAGTTCGACAAAAATTATTTGGGGCTGCGGGCTGCCTACTCCCAAAGGTCGCATGGAAGTGAGGAGATTTCTGCCCCTCGATCCGGTGATGTCTTGGAAAATGTTTCAATGCTTTATCGGAGAACGTATCCACGAGCATGGTAGGACACATTTCACTTATACAATTATATAGTCCAAGGTTTTGCGACCAATGCATAACAAATAAAGCTATACTACTAATTTAGCCCAGCAGCGGGCACACCTCCTCGCTGTACCCATTACAAATCTTAGAGATCAGCTCCAGCAACGCCCATGAAAATGCCAACCAAAGGTTTCGCCGGCAAACAATGAAAATGTCCTTCAACATGCCCAACGCGGGAAGGAAGCAGTAGTCAACAAATTAAGAGCATTTTGCAGGGCTCCAGCCTCCATCAGCAGCTGCCATGATTTTTTTGTGTGCCTGGCTGCCTGCCGTGATCGGTTTGCCACGCCTGTTGTTTACCAGAATAATATCGCTACTCCACGAGCAGTTACTGACGCCCGTCCAACATCGCATAACAAATAGCAACCTAACTCAGTTATCTCTTCTCTCTTTCTTTTGTTTGTGTATTTTCTTCGAAAGCTTCTCTTATTCTTCTTTAGGGACGGTGTTTTTTTTTTTTTTTGAATCTCTTTAGGTACGGTGTTTCCTTTCACAGTATCGAGGTGCAGCGGCACAGTTGTCTTCTTTTACTTTTGAGAGCCCAAGGAATGCGCATGCTGGACATTGGTTACATTACACATATGTAGGCCACGATCGCAGTTTGCCACGCCGCGCCGCAGTTTCCATGCCGAAGTTTGTTTGGTGCAAGGCTGAAACTTGCGTGCGGCATCCCGCACCACTCACCGAAACAGCGCAGTTCATTTTTGATGCCACAATCTGCCTAAGATGCGGCGAACAAATCAGCCGCCGAACTAAATTAGAAGAATATGTCTAATACTTTATCTATAAATAAAATTTAATATTAATATGAAATTTGTAAATTTAAATAGCTATTCACTGGTTTTCAAGAGAAAACTTTTAAATAGGTTCATTATACCGTGTTCTTTGTGGTTACAGATAAATATCACATATTTCAAATTTATCGAATACGGACCTAGAACCAGATACGGAAAAATGCTGAAAAAAAAATCGAACGAGTACATCCATTTAGTATCCATATATTATAATTACTAGCAAATATGCACATGCGTTGCAACGGGAGAAAAAATACTAAACATTAATGCAAAGTGATAACGTCAATGGTACTTATCTTGATGATTGTGGCATTCGTAATATAATTTGTGCTGACAATAAATAACATGTCATATTATACCCGTATCAAATTAAAATACATGTGGGTAATTTTTTCATTCTATTACAAACTAAATAATTATTTAGATATAAATATTCTATACTACCTAGGTGTTTCCATAAGTCAATATCAACATTGTAGCTTTTGACACATCATATCAATCTTCTCGGCCTGTCCACCAATGATTAGGACGGGATACCTCTCTTGATTTTCCACTTGTCTATCCTCATTAGAAATTATATAAAATTCAGTGTTTGTTATACTATATACTAATTCATATTTTAATAAAAAAGTAAGATTAGTTATGGCTTTGGGAACACTGACTATGAGAACATCCTCCCCAAACTCCTTGGCCACCTCTACGTATTGTGGGTCTATCTTTGGTATGCTCTTGATTATCGTGGAAGCTATATGCATGCAACATATGTATGATAATTTAACACATCTATAGCACAACCTAACAAGATCATAATATCTATGGATAAATCAGATTTTTTTTTTTTGAGTAACAATAGATCCGGTTCTTATGAAGCTAAAAAATGTTTTGATTTTTTATTTTTCTATGATTTTTGGTGAATTTTTAAGGTATTTGTTTTAATAGAACAAAAGGAAAAAAAAAAAGGCTTGCATGTGCTTAGTTCAGCCCACAGTTAAGCCCATCATGAGCTTGATAAAAAAAGCCCATCATGAGAGACCCACTTGGATCTGGATATTTACATCACGAACCCCGATCGAACTGATCGTAGATCAGCCGGCTAGGGTTACTTGTGGTGGAACATGCCCACCAGGGATCAAGTCCTCGACATAGCACTGGTGCTCACATTTTTCTGGATTTATTCCAGAAAAAATTCGGCGTTATGCTTTAAGTGTTAAGCGATCTTACCATCGATAACGACGCACCAGTGGTGACTTGGGGAATCTCTAGATTTGCCGGCTCAGTCCTTCTGAGGTGCTCATAGGGGTAGGTTTACGTACGTGTATTCATAGGGATAAGTATGTGTACGTGTTGGACGTTTGTGTTATACTATGTAATCTAAAAAAAATCAGGAACCTCGATTTATTTCAAAAACTATTAACACATTTTAACAAATTCTTTCTCTCTAGCATTTTAACATCTAGAACCCCGTATTGTTTTTTATTCTCTTTCTTGCTTCTAATCTGACTTGTAACGGTTGTAGACTGAGCCGTGTGCCGGTGCCGAACAAAAGAGGCAGACATAATTTTGGCAGACTGAAACTTCGGTGTTTTATTATTAGGTAATACATATAGATATATTGCTATATGCAGTCCTATTTGTATTGTATCCTATAGGGACGGTGGAGGACTATGGCTGGATCAATCGAGAAGAAGTTCTATATGGACTGTAGACTATGAAATTAGTTTTGGTATTGTATAAGGACAATTCTATACGGACTATTGATGAAGCAAAAATAAAAAAAAATATTTATTATTACCATCATCAACCGGACTATATATGAAGGGCGTACAGAAATATACGGTTTATTACCATCAACCGGACTATGAAGGGCGGACACAAATATACGGTGGACAGAAAAGGTGCCAGAAACTTTTTTTGTGAAAAGATATAGATATATAGAGATAGAGATAAAGATAAAGATAAAGATATATAGAGAGATACTCTAAATTACAATTTGCACATCCAAGCTGTGCCTAGCTAGCTGGAAGCCTTAATTCGGATCGTATATCACCCTGCTGGAAGCATCATCTTCAGATCTGGGTTCAGATCACGAAGTTTGTTGAGATAGTTGGCACCTGCACATTGTGATCTGAGGTCAACCCCTTGACTTCGCATTATGAAGTCTCTACTCCGTAGGAGCACGCGGTGACCTTCGCTCCCGTCTCCAGTCTCCACCTATCGGGAGCGCTCCCAAATTGCGGTGGCCAGAGAGAGAGAGAGAGAGAGAGAGGGCCACTCCGATAGCCGCCGCCGCGGAGCAGCGCCGTCGCCGATCGGAGGCCCTCGCTTCTCCCGGTGGGCGGCGCGAGCAGGGAGATGGACGGCGGCGCGGACCGGTGGAGCATCTCCTCGACCACCGGATCCGATAACGGGCATGGCCACGACGCCCCGCCGCCCTCCAGACAATTCTCCGTCTCCCTCCCCCGTGGCCACACCAGGTACGTGATAAGCCGCACCCGCCGTGCTCATTTCGTTGCTGCTCTGCTTTGATTATCCGTACCTAGCGCTTCAAGACTTCAAGCGTAGCTCGCTCTGTTTGCAGCTGGGAGCTTCGTTAGCCTAGATTTGGCCTTGCTTTATGGAATCGATGGATGTTAGTCTAACTAGCAAAAATGCTCGTGCGTTGCAACGGGAGAGAAAAACTACCAAACGAGCATATAAACAATAAATGTCTATAATCTCTAATTAAAGTCGGCAAAGCATTAGTTAACATGTCAAGTATTAATTTTTTATAACACAGCTAGAAGCACTGGCATATCATGTAAGAGTACAAGTGGACAGAAAGCAACCAAAATACCTTATGAGCTGTTCTTCATCAAGCTTGCGCAAGCAATTAGTCCCCTCCTTTACAAAAAAGAAGATTCGCATCTCCTTCTGCGGGTAGGCAATGTACTAATGTATATAGTAGACGCAGTCCGGTCGCAACCCATATGCTCGCTGTCGCCGCTGCACGGGCACAAGTAGAACCAGGACGGAAGGAATGTGCGGTCTCCGAGGTCCTCCACGCCGTGTGCCCTCCTAGAAATCCCAGTTGTCGGCGAACCCATACGTCGTCGATCTCACGGCCATATAGGAATACAACAAGGTAACCATATAAAGCTCGTCGCCAGACTCCAGCAGGAACACCACCTCTCCCCAATTTACTTCCTCGTCCTCCTCCGTCGACTCTTCACTTCCACCACCGCTCGAGTCGTCATCGTCGTCCACCACAACGAAGCAAAACACCGGGTCAGGCTGAACTCAAGCACGCCCAGCTCCGTTGACCTGGCGTTGAAGTAGAACTTGCCTCGGCATGCCGCTATGGCAGATCGGTGTTATCTCCTACCGCTCCTCTTCGTCCGGTTTGGAACACATCTGAGTTCGTATGTCGTAATCGTACTTCACCCACGCGTCTCTAGGGCGGTAGTACCATAGGAAGGTATCGTCGTCTTCTCCCGCGCCTCGACCAGTAGCACGACGCATCCTGGGGTAGAAATCTCATCGGAGAGGAGGTAGTGGCTCTACATCAGCGTGCCATCCTTGAGCCCTTGAAGCGACGGGAGGTAGACATGGCCTCCAATCCTTCCTGAGGGTTCCACAGGAAAGTGGAGTGTGTCCAGCCAGTCTGGGTCACGAACGAGAGCAGCAGGCCGCGTGCCGTCAGGCTGATAGTCTTGTTCATGCAGATGCTTGTCGGTGTTGCCGTCGACGCGATGAGCTTCTCGTTGGAAGCGCTGAGAATAGCGCCGTCGAGTGTTCGTGGCAGTTTAGGGCGAGCCGGGGCAGCTCCATCATACTGTGCGTCGGCAGACGACACGGCCACGTTGTTGCTTCCTGATGATCCCTAGCTCTATTTTCTTTATCTATATCCCTTAAAAAGCTGCATAAGCACAGTCCCAATCGGAATCGATAGCAAAAGAACGTCTGAGAATTCCTTCCATAGCTCCGTACGTATGTGTATCCGATGCTGATTTAGCGGTGTGCCTCACGTAACCTGGCTGGCGGAAAGAAAGAAGCGAAACAAATTATAGGATGCTGATACGTGGTGTGCCTCACGAAACCTGGCTGGCAGAAAGAAAGAAGCGAAAAAAATTAGGCAGATAGAAATTTTGGTAATTAAGTATTAGGGTATAGATAACAATACAAAGTACGATTCCTTTTTCTGTTACAGCAGAAAGTGCTGAATCTGAATCCCATTCAGTGCTGAATCTGAATCCCATTCAGCTTTTACTACCATGTTGTACTACATATGCATGACTCTGCTCTGGAATTTTTTCGTGTAATGACGTTTCACTAACACATTCAAGCTTGGCTACAACACGGCATCGATTGCTGTCAAGCTGTGATTGGTCAACCATGCCTGCGCTACCAAATGGACAAGATCAAAAATCGGCTCCTCTCGCTGCGGATTTCACAAGCTGAGAAACACTACCTCGTGGGATTCTTTTCAGGTCACTGACTGGCGAGAGGACCGTGAAAAAGATGAGGTTGTCCAAGGCGCTGACTATACCGGATTGCACGACCGTGTACCAGGCTTGTCGGAGGATGGCAGCACGCAGGATCGACGCCGTGTTGCTGACCGACTCTAACGCATTGCTCTGTGGGATCCTTACCGACAATGTGAGGGGATGTTGTCAATCGCCTTTTTCCGTGTCTCTGCTGCCTTAGACTTTCCCGATTTCTCACTATACGCTGTATTTTGGCAACGCTGGTCAGGACATAACCACAAGGGTGATTGCCCGTGAGTTGAAGCTGGAAGAGACACCGGTCTCCAAGGTCATGACCAGAAACCCGGTATTTGTTCTTGCGGACGCGCTTGCAGTCGAGGCGTTGCAAAAGATGGTGCAAGGTCTGTGAATGCTCTGACCATTTCTGCGTGCCTTGCCTATATTCTTTTAAATGTTGCCTGATGAAAGGTACCCTTTGGTTCCAGGTAAGTTCAGACATCTGCCTGTTGTGGAGAATGGTGAAGTCATTGCAATGCTGAACATAGGCAAGTGCCTATATGATGCTATTGCACAGATGGAGAGGGTGGCCGAGGAAGGAAAAGTAATTGGTGCTGCTGTTGAGAGAGTTAAAAAGCACTGGGGAGCAGCTGTATCTGGTCTGTAGTTGAGATATTCCCTACCCCTTCTCATCTTCATTCTACTTTTCAAAATGAAATTATGCATTGAACTTCATTCTACATCTTTTGAAAATGAAATTATGCATTGAAATTCACTCTACGCCTGTAACCTTCGTCTTTATGTTTCAAACGTCTTATATACTTTATGTATGAAAAGTTTTCCTTCATGGATTTTCTAGTCTTCCCCTTTAATCATTTCTCCTTCTATTTTGCAGGTCCTATCAATTTTATTGAGACTCTTCGAGAACGGATGTTTAGGCCATCACTCTCGAACATTATTTCTGAGAATACAATGTAGGTAATATCCTTTCCGTTTCAAATTAAGTGCCTTCTTGACTATTCATATAGTAAGTGCCAGTCAAGAAAAACTTACGCGCCCACTTAATTCTTTAGAGTGGTCACTGTTGCACCATCAGACACAGTTTTGACGGCATCAAAGAAAATGCTGGAGTTAAAAGTGAGTTCAGCTGTTGTAGCAATTGAAAACAAACCTGGTGGAATTCTAACGTGAGTACCTTTTCTTATTCTAATCACAGTAACAGCTAAGCTTTTAACTAAAAGCCTTGCTTTAATTTTTATGACAGATCTAGAGATATATTGATGCGTGTCATTGTCCAAAATCTTCCTCCTGAGTCCACTACAGTCGAGAAGGCAAGTAACATTATAATCATCTTTGTATCATTATGCAGTCACATCATGCTAGAAAAAATCATGCTTTAAAAAATTATGCAGTCACATGTCTGTATTCTCTACCTTTCACATTTTTCAAACTCCTTTCACCAGGTCATGACTCAGAGTCCTGAATGTGCCACAGTGGACACACCAATCCTTGATGCTCTTCACACAATGCATGATGGAAATTCTTTGCATTTGCCTGTTCTTGACAGGGGTATATCTATGAACCATGATCTAATTAAATTTAGGCAATGTCTTCTATATGACCGTTAAAACGGGTATGACTTGTTGTATTCATCCAGATGGAAATTTTGTGACTGTTGTTGATGTTCTTCACATAACTAGTGCTGCAATTGCGACGGTGAGTGCCACCTTCCTTCTATGTGAATCTAATGCAGATATTTGTGCTTCCAACTTACCGCTTACCCCTATGCACATAATATTGGGGTCTGAAGTTAGAAACCATTTTTGGCTATATGTTAGTGCCCACAACACTCAATTTTTCAGTGTGCACAATAAAGTTTCTTGAACTCAGTTGTCATTTGTTGTATAATCTGTAACTGTCATTCGTACTGCAATTTGTGCTTTAATAACTTATATACTCCGTAGTAAGATGTACGTCTGCCAGTTTACATGGTTGATTATGTTATTGTACTTGATTTCTCAACTGAGCATGCCTGATTACCTGATTACTTTTTTTGTGTTTAGTTTGGAAACAGCGGGTCAGCCGGATCCAAGGCAGCATCTGCAATGATGAAGTGGTTCTGGGATTCAGTAATGTCCACTGGACCTCTTGATGATGATGATGATGACTCGAGTGGTTTTGTCCAAATTCGAGCTTCTTTAACATTGACCAGGTTTGTGGAAAACTTACCAACATATGTAGCATCAAATTAGTTTCATTATGTTCTCCATTTAATGTGTTTTGATAGAGCATTTATTTGAACTTGTAGATGTTAATATTATTTTTCAGAAAACTTGGTCAAAGGTAGAGAAATTTATTTAGCAAAGCCAAAGTGATCTATGGGCCCACACCTTAGTCCAATATGGTCACGAGATCAAGTTAGCAAACCAAGGCAATTTTACACTTCGTTCAAGAAAAAAGAAATAATCATACTTAGTTTAGGCCTCGTTCTGTTGGCTTAAATGTATGAATGTTACCTGTCATAATTCGAAATAATGTCCTTTTTTTACATAGAAAGGAAATTATTGACACGGAATTTGATTTGCTGGAGTCTATAATTGGTGGAAAGGCGAATCCAAGCAATCTAAAATTACCATTTTTGCAATTCATCACAAAAAAATTCTCTGATGAGCTAAAAATTGGTAATGGTGGCTGCGCAGTGGTTTACAAGGTAAATTATTTGCTTGTTGCACAAAGCAGAGGTAACATGATCTGATTTTCATTATCATTCTCACACGGAAGTTTAATCAGGGTATCCTGCGAAACCAGAGTATAGCTGTGAAAAGGCTATTGAACAGCCATACAATAGAAGACAAGATGTTCCATGGTGAGGTTAAAAGCATGATGATGGCGAACCATAAAAATGTGGTACGATTTCTAGGCTACTGTTCCCATACAGAAGAACGAGCGCTCAAAATGGAAGGAAAACTTATTATGGCCCAGGAACGGGAAAGATTGCTCTGTTTCGAATATTTAATCAATGGAAGCCTTGAGAGCTACCTTACCGGTATGATAAGGCACATTTTACTAGAGTAGACTTTATGATCCATGTATTTCACTTATTCCGTTGTCCTCCCTTTTTCCATGCTAGTACTATGCACTTATTACTAAGCTATGTTGCATGATCAATTGTAAGGAACACATTGAACTAACCAAATGTCTCATCATTATGTATACATGCAGTTTAGCACAACAAATCAAACATCCGAGGATTATATGCTTCCATCAGGCTCTTATTTATTTTGTTGCTTCTGCAGATGAATTAAGGGGACTTGAATGGCAAATTCGGTATCAAATAATTAAAGGGATATGTGATGGTTTGCATCATCTTCACAATGAAAATCATATTATTCACATGGATCTCAAACCTGCCTGCCAAAGATTACTGATTTTGGTTTATCAAGACTGGACATCATATCACAAACTATGAGCCCAGAACGTCTTGTATCTCTGTACGCTAAAAATTTTCAAGAAACATTTTTTCTATTCAGATATTTGCGCACTTGAATTTTTATAGACATCATGTATTGAACCTTTGGCCTTTCATGTAGAGGATACTGTGCTCCAGAGTACATGCAAGATGGCAAAATGTCAGCTAAATCGGACATATATAGTTTGGGTGTTATAATTCTAGTGCTGGTGACTGGAAGTAAGCAGGAGCCCAACATTACTAAAGTAAGTTGCCTCAGTATCCATTGATATTTTGATTCAAACAACCATGTGGGGGGGGGGGGGGGGGGGGGGGGTTCGGAATGAAACTGTTTTATTTTTTTTTATTTGTGGCAACCTTTGGTTCTCAAAGTTGTAGAAGGCAGGGTGTATTTAAATAGAAAAAATGCGTCGAAGTCGATGCTGCCGTGTAGTTTAAAAAAAAAAGAATTGATAATTGAACAAAGAAATTCCTTTTTCTCATTAACGATGAACAAAATACTCCTAATTTCAAGTAGACTGGGTAACTCATAGGTTCATACATAATTCAAAATCACATTTACATGTGAATAAACATTGGCAGGTCCAAAGAAGATGGAAGCATAGGTGGAATAAAACAGCAAAGGATGCACAATTGGGGTACAAGCAAGTGGTGGCATGCCTCGATTTGGTGGGAAGATGCACACAGAGAAACCCAATACATCGCCCTGATATCTATGATATAATCTGTGAACTCAACAAACTCGACAGTAGCGACGTGGATACAAGCGATGGCACTGAATGCATGGAGTTGGACGACATGCTGGGAATTGAGCCACTAGAAATCCATTTACCGTTTGAGCGTAACAAGCGGATATCATGCTCCGTTGAGCTGATCAATGATACGGATGATCACTTTGCCTTCAGAATCTCGACCACCAGTCTACGTCCGTATTGCATAGAGGCGAACAGAGATACTGTTCCACCACGGTCGAAGCGCAGTGTTACGATATCGATGCAGGCACTGGACAAGGCACTCCCGGGTCATCAATGCAGGGACGAGTTCTGCGTCCAAAGCACCAGGGTAGATGGGAGTCTTGTGGCTACGAATATACTAAGAGCTGGTGGAGACATCTTCAATGAAGAGCCAGGAAGAGTGATCGATACCGTGAATTTCAGTGTTGTTCTTAGTGAGGCGACGTCACCATCTGCTGGTTAGTACGTGTAACCTCAGAGACAGGAATGCAAGTGGCTTAACCATAAATAAGCTCAATTTTACAGGCGGCAGTCTAACCCGCTTGCATCCCGAGGCCCAGATTGAATTATACAGTTTAGACAAATTATATACCCCATAAACTGTTTATGCAATTTATGCAGATATGTATCCTTTTTCAATTTTCTCTGGACAAGATGTGCGAAGTGTTACCAAGAACATCAGCTGTCATCAGCAATGATAGAGGTGTGGGATTTTTTTTTTTTTTTCACAATCATATGCTGTAGCACCCTTTTATTAAGAGGTGGCGATGGAGGTACCGTGTGGTGCATGTATTGAACTCATAAAACTACGAAAATTCAATGTTTTGATCTTGCCCTAACGAACCATGGTGGTATTGCCGTATTGGAGCAGGACAACAGGGCCCACTCCTGTAGTCGTGTGGCACCATGAATTTCAAATCTGCAGTTGTGGGTGCACTTCCTTGTTCCTTCTTCTGCTCTGATCGCCAGTCGAGACAGCCGCTGCTCAGCCAATGCTGTGGATGAAATGTATGAGAGATGATCTCGTGTGTTCGTGGTGTTATTCAAGATTAGCTGGTGTTGATTGGTTCTAGGCTGTTCTCTTCAGCAAAGCGATCCACTTAATCGGCACCGCCCCGATCCTCTGTTCAGACCACTACTTTGACTCTGTTCTTCTTCCTCTCTTTTGGCCAGCACCACAGCAGAGCAGAGCACAGCCATGCTAGAAATACGTGCCAGGGTGCCAAGCATTTTACGGTCCCAGCTACAGTGGCAAGGCGGACCTCGGAATGTCACGCTTTTAGTTCACTCCCCCATCTTAAAAAGAGTATAATTCTAGGTTGGGAGAAAGTCAAACCTTTCTAAACTCGATAGACCAAATTTATAGACAAAATATTATATTTGCTACCATAAATATCGGTGATGTTTTATAGATTTGGTTAAACATAAAATTATTTGACTCCTTGTGAAACGAAAACTATGTGTTTTAGGACATACTCCCTCTGTCCCTTAATATGTATCTTTTTTTCCGAGAAACAAATTTGACTGAATATATTAAAAAATATTAATATTTATATACATAATTAGTATTATTGGAAAGACATTTAAATCTAGTTTTTTAAAAAAATATTTGGAGATAGAAATATTGCACGTTTTTTTATATAAATTGAGTCAAACTTACTACACATCAACGGTGATAGTTATTTAGGGACGCAGAGGGGTAGGGAGTAGTAACACAGATGAGTGTGTTACAATTTATATATGGCTGGACCCCTATGCTCATACTTCATATGTTTTCTTACATGTCATATTATGTTTGTCCCGTGTTAAACATTTTTATGTTTGACCATTAATTTTTAAAAAATCTATGTATTGTCACATCATGTGACCTATATATTACGAAGGATTTCTCATAGTGAATCCAAAGTACTATAAATTTTATATTGTCAACCTATATAATTTTTTAAAAACATCGATGGTCAAAAATAGAAATATTTGAATTAGGACAAAACTAACAAAACATAATTTACCAAAGAGAGTATACAAAGGTTCTAATGTATACACTCACAAGCGGAGTTAGAAAAGGTGTAAATTTGAACCACGTCCCTCCAGAAAAAAGAATATATTATCTATAAGCTTGACTAGGTTTATATATAATATTATCAATATTTGTATCCTTAAATATGTTTTATGAAAAGGTATTTTATAAGTAATCTAATGATACTTATTCAGAAATCCTATTGTGCAAACGCCTGGGTTGTGGCCAAACGGCCAGGCGACACGCGGCACACGCGGGCGCGACGCGTCGAGCTGCTGTTTGTCGCTGTGTTTTGTTTTGGTTGTTACCGGGTCCGCTATTTTTATTGGGTACTCAAGTCCGCTACCACCACTCTTCTGTCTCCCTCACCCTCGTCTCTCCCACTCTCGATGGCGCAGCCAGAACTGTCGGCTCCTCCGACTCACAACCACCACCCTCACCCCCACCCACTCGAGCACGGCCCAGATCAAGGCGTTCCCCGGCGGTCTCGTCAGTCCCCACTGGCAGCAACGCCTTCTCCATCGCGCACGGCAGGCCGCTCGCGGCGCACACGGCGGTACAGTCCCGTGTGCCGGCGGGTAGAGTGCTGGCGACGCCCCCAAGCCATTGCGTCGGCTGGCCCTCACCCTTGCCATTGATGAGCATCACTAGGGTGAGCTCACCTTCCTTCCCTTCCTCTTATGGTGTGAATCTGAGCACTCGAACCCTAACTAGCTACCTGGGGGTTATTTGTGTTCAGATCTGATCCATTTATTCCTATCCTGCTAGTATGCACAAGCTCCAACACAATGGCTCCCTCGCCCTGTCAATTATTTTTGCTTGTTTTCTGTGTTTTCTTATGGAAAAGGGTGACAACTGGGACGCAATGTTTTCCTATGGAAAGGTGTGACAACTGGGAAGCAAAGATACAGACTGGGAACTAGGAAGCATAGGCTCCACTGAGTTGTCGTAGGCTCCACTTATGAAATCTAGTATTGGTTTATTTGCTTGTGTGCAGCTGTATGTGTGCGGTGGAGGCACGGGTGTGTCAATGTTACCACGGTTTGCTTGCTTCTAAATACCAATTGACCACATTCTTTGCTTAAGCTGAAGTAGTCATCATGCCTAATTGAGGTTGTTCCCTCCAGTGATGCATGGTTGAGATTTCTGAATTTTTGTATGTCCTCAGTTCTAGCTTGTTGTCTGTTGTCTGGTAGTATTTTTTCAGCTAATGCTATGCTTGGTCTGAGCATCTATAGGTTCAGAAATTAGTAGGCTGAAACAACTGTGGTTATGCTAGCATTGCAGTTAGTTTAGACCTCAGCGTCATAAAAATCATGTCAGACAGAAGTTCAGAGCACCAGCAAAAAATTTCAGTTTTATGCATGGACTGCTCTGTGCTGCTAGGTTCAGCAAAAACAAACACATCACCTCATGCATTTTTGGCCCAAAGAATCTAAGGACATTTATGATTTGCCTCTTTCTTTCATCGAGTTTCAGTAGTTTGCTTGTTAGTTGTGCGATGTGAAAATCTATCTGTCAGTATAGATTCTTCAGATTTTGTCAGGCTAATATTCCACTCTCCCATCTTGAAATTCTTGAGTTGCCCTCAACAATTATTGATTGGTTTGAAGTATCATCTACCAATGAGATGCAGTAGCATACTGTTTCTGCTTGGTAACCCAGGTCGTAGTAGCTTATTTGGGGTTTTTCAGTGGAATGAAGACCAACATGTATATCACTGTAGCCTGTGGTACATGGTCTGTCTTCTTGGAACTATTTGCCAAGAGCTTTGTATTGTCTTCGGAAGGTGTAGAGAGGCACCAGTATTTTTTTTTAACAAATGGCATCAACAAATTATAACTAGCGAAGTACCAAAACTTCTAGGTACATTTAAATCACTTCAAAGTTAACCATTTGCCAAAGGTTTTCTTGGTTTCATGAGCCAGTGAGAAATGATGTCAATTGATCACCTTTCTGGTTTGAAATTGGGATGTTTGGCCGTGTCTGTACTCAATTTTTTTTAAAAAAAAAAAAAAAAAAAAAAAACTCCACTTCAGACTTTTTTTCTCGAGGTGTTCCTGGAGGCTTGTGGTTTTCCTCCGCTTGCGGCCTGCGAGCACATCTTTGGGATTTGGATTGGATTCCTTCTTGTCGAGGCCTTGTTCATCTGTGGGTTTGTGATGTTTTACCTAAGTGAGATGCACTCCTGTCTTATCTGTCGTTAGTCCTCAGATGAACAACCCACCGCATAACTGAGAACCATGGCTGGAAGTTCAGATTCGTTCAACTGTCATTGTGTGTTTCGAGTTCAGTCAGGTTGTTCCATTAGTACAGCTCTACCTCTTCAGTTTACTATTTCTGTTTGTCTTTCAGTTTGAGATACGTTGGTTCATGCATCACATGGATTAGGCCTTTGTTTGTGAGCAACCAGGTGTTTGTGTTTTAGCCCGCAAGCCTTAGCTTTGTTTCTTACCTAAAATGGCGATTCTCGTTGTAGTTTTGTCTAGTGATTCAGTATTACATCTGAAATACACTTTTATGAGGAGATGGCGTTTATGATTTTACAAGGCGACTGAAATATAAGTTCTGTTTCGTGGCTGGTTTTGAGTGACCTGGGGATGCCGAGGTGCTTTATATATAGGTTCATTGTCAATTTGCTATTTAGGACAGAGTTGTTGTTCTGACTCTAGAGTACTAATGTGTTTTTCACTCAACCTTTGTCCATCTCCTGAAACATTCTATTGAGGCTGTAGCTTGTAAGATAAATTAGGTTCTTGCAAAAATCACAAGGTTCCAGAGAGTTTTTCTCTGGAACTTGTTCTCTTCCTGCTTCAGTTCCAGGCATCATCCTATGTAGTAGCTGCTCTCTGTAGCGCTTCTATGAGCTCATCACTCGTACAACTCTTTGTGAAATCAAATGGAGATGTCTAGGTTTTGGAAGCAAACATGTTTTAAAAAAGAATTCAAGAATTTTCTCACCCATAAAGTTGTACTGTAATTTTGATTTTTCATTAGATCAGTAAAACTTTTCAAGTAAACCACACAATTTTTACCTTCAGTCTGGATTCTACCGGTTGCCAATTCTCTTTTGAAGTCTAAACTTTAAGATGTCTTTCTTTCAGTAAGGTGTTATGGATGGATGCAACATCTGTTCTAATGATCTTGCTACATCTCTCAGCACTCTCCGGTCTCTTGAGGCTGTTGTTGGGAAAGGTAATCATACTTTCACTATTTATGTGTCATAAGATTATGTTTTGTTACTGTTGGCAATATCACATAATCTCATGGCGGTGCTTTTCTGAACTAAGTTTAATTCCTTTTACATTTAAGCATAATTCTCTTTTGTGTAGTTTGTCATTGTTTCTGTTCATGTTTGTTTGTTATTATATTCTACTTAGGTTTTCTATCACTGTACACCGTGTCTTTCAGTGACTTGTCATATAATGATCTCCTTAATTTGGTTCATATCTATTGTCTATTGTCTGAGCACTATAGTGGATTGTAATCAACAGTGCATCCATTATTTTGTTACTGTATGTCTCCCAAGAAAATTTCCCCCCTAATCAAACTTTGAACAATATATATGAACCAATAATTGCTAACTTCTGTTATCTTTATTCCAAGACACAGACCAATTATTATTTTCCCCTTTTCCTTCTGTAGGAATCTAGCACTTGTGAGAGAAGATATTTCAAGGCCGCCTTCTACTTCTTGTTCAGTAGATGCCATTCATGCTGGAGCGGCTATCCGTTGTTGGCCCTCACCTTCTAATGTTCATGATTTCTTTGATAAAATGAGGCATCTACACACCAGCAGCTTGATTAGTACTTACTGATGTTCAATCTACCACCCAAGATCCTATGTAGGATGAATGCCCCTTTGTCAATACATAGTGAGTTCACATTTTCACCATTGTGCTTTTCTTTGTGTTTGTCTTTCATCAGGATAAGTTTAATGTTCTCAGTACTCATAGCAAGCTTCAAATATATGAGTCAGATTTTCTAATTATATACATATACAATATAATTGCTTTATGAACAAACACTTCTTGCACTATCTTAAATGTGCAATTTTCATGTATTTGTTCTGTAAGTTTTCAAGATCATATATTTGTTCCATAGAAAAAAATGTTCTTTTTGTCTTTGTGCTTGTGCCAATCTAGGGATAAAATTTTATCTTTTGTTCTTTCATAGAAAAAAATTGTCCTTTGTCTTTGTGCTTGTGCCGAACTAGGGAGAAATTTTTGTCTTTTGTCCTTCCTTAGAAAAAAATTGTCCTTTGTCTTTGTGCTTGTGCCGATCTAGAGAGAAAATTTTGTCCTTTGTCCTTCCATAGAAAAAACTTGTCCTTTGTCTTTGTGCTTGTGCCGAACTAGGGAGAAAATTTTTGTACTTGTGCCGATCTAGGGAGAAATTTTTGTCCTTTGTCCTTCCATAGAAAAAAATTGTCCTTTGTCTTTGTGCTTGTGCCGAACTAGGGAGAAAATTTTGTCTTTTTTTCCTTCCGTAGACAAAAAATTTGTCGATTGTCTTTGTACTTGTTTTCTGTGAGATTAGGAAAAATTGTGTTCCTTGTTCTTTAAACTTGTATGGGTAGAGGATAGGATTCCTAAGTAATTAGAGTATAGGTGGCCATGTTAACAAATGAAGAGAATTTTATTTTGTCAAGAGCTTGGCTATTCGATTGGTTTGCTGATATGTGGTTAGGAGAGAGCAGGTGGATTATGCAGCTAGTACCTATTTATAAATTGCATTTTTATTAACAGTAAATTACATATATGAGTTACTGCAATTTTGGTATTTGACATGTGCAATATCTATTCCTATCACTCAGTTACTTGGCCATTGGAAAGCGATGCAGCACGCGCCGTGTTAATTGGACTCGTACAACAATTACCACAGCTTAGCTGCTGCCTGCCGCTCCCCGCCTGCCTCTGTGTGCCTAGGCCAATCATTTAGAATGAGACTTCTGCATTTTCTTCCCTTTCAAAGTGGGAAGTAGTATTATCTTATGGTTGGTGATCAGCTCACGAATGGCATAACATAGTCTTGCTGCTGGGTTTATTAATGTACTAACCAAAGATCTGCTTATGTTTCTAGTGACCAGTGAGAGATTGTGGACTGACCATTGAGGTTTTGTTTTTCTTTTAGGTCATTAATTGAGAGCTGGGAATGGAGGGTCTCTTGTGTTTATTATTACGACTAGTTCTGACTTTGTGCTATGACTTTTATAGTCATAGTGTACCTTCATTTATGTTGTTTACACCTGAATTACATGGCTGGTTGCTTCATTTCATGACTTTTTTTTTGTTATCTAATGCTTTGCATAAGGTTAGTAGTCATTTATGGTTTGCTGACCCTACCTAACAGTGTATAGCTATAGCCCTTCTTGCCATATTTGTGTTTTTCACAATGTTGCTTTCCTTTTTGCTAATGGGCTAGATATACAGATTTGTTGTGGCTAACTATACTATATTTATTACAAGCATGTGAATACCTTCATTTACCCCTGTATCGATAATGTAGTGGTATTGGATGACTATTCTATTTATATATATTGCTGTTTGTATAGTCAACAGGCTCTTGATGCATGAGTCGGAATTTGTAATTATATAAATGCACAATTAAATTGCATTAACAACAAATACTATTTTCACTACCTAAAATATGCAATTTTGTAATTTCTAAAGATCTATTTTTCACTAATTTCACTATGATCTATATCTTATTTAAAGAATCCAAAACAAAGCACTGGTTTTTGGTATTTTTGTGCTTTCTAATATGGTATTGAATACTTTTGATTGGACTTCTTGCAGGATGAGTTTTGAAACTCAAGTTATTCTTTTCTGAAGAACCAAGGATACAGAAAAGGACAGAAGCAAGGAGGTGAAGGCTATAGACATGAGCACAATCTGCAGATAAGTACATTTTTCTTCCACGGATCATCTAATTTGTCCATTTTCTTTTTTTTTTTTTGTTCGTTACTCTTTGTTGTTAGGTGCTTTTCTAGGCCTCCAGTTCATCTAGACCTGTTTCTTTGCTATTGCAGGGTGCAGAGGTTCGGGAGAGCATGATCTGCATGGACATTTGTTGCTTCTTTATTTTAAATTTGGCCCAATGTGTAAAGACAACTCGGTAGTTTCAGCACATAACCGTTTCTGTAAAACCCACTGTTTTTGGCCCATTTTTGTAAAGCCTAGTATGTAAAGCCTATTGTAAAAGCCATATACATTGAATTAACGGACTGTATGTGTTAGTAGGTTTCGGAGCATGCATCCGATATTGTCTCATGGGCCTGGTATCTGTTATCGGGTCAATTCACGGACCCGTTTGTGGACAGTAACAGAGACGATTGGCACAGAGGCAGATCTGGACGTTGGATCTTGATCCAACAGTCCTGGACGTCGCCTGGGTTTTTTTAAAAAACCCAGGCGACTGGATTTTAGCAAGTCCCATACTTATTATGTATCATAATCATACTAGTATTTTTTTTTATAGGTACTATCAATGTATGTATCCTGAAATAGGTTTATCATGAAAGTGTATTTCATGCCTTTTGCTTTTGACAGAGGAAGCTACAACATGATATGGACTAACGAAGAAAGGCCTCTCCATGGGCCGTGGCCGCGCTCTTCCCCGCATTGCCTATCACGGCGTCCAAGGGCGCATCTGGGTCCGCCTCTCACACCACCGTATCTTTCTCGAGACAGAGCTCACCGGGCACCGAACGCGCGACCGACTACTGGTGGCCGAAGCGAGCCCAGCTTGGAGATGGTGGTGGTCACTGGTTAGGCAAGTGAGTGGACGGAGATGTGGCGGCGCACCTCAACACGGTGTGATCATCATATCGTTTGTTAAATTGCATTGTGAGGTTTCTAAGCAATCTCTTCAATCGTGGGCTTCTTGGCTCCATCTGTGAGCAGCTTTGAAGAACTTTGCTCGAAGAATCCATGAAGGTCTATTGCCTACCCAAAATAAGTTTGGAGCCAAATTCTGGAAATAGCGAAAGGAGAAAGCACGTGAAAGGCATTTGTATTTTTTACTAGCGATTTTCAAAATTTTCGTATAGGTTCGTGATATAAGATTTATATTTTATACTCACCATGAGAAATACTTCCACACTATATAATTTTTATGCGGTCAGACTAGAAGAATTTTTTGAAATCAATAATCAAAGAATATTTGAGTTAGAACAAAGCTAAGCTGGTGATCTGGGGTACCCAATTAACCATCCATGCATAATGTTAAAATATATTAATTATTACTGTGTTAATCATGGCATTACTGGTGTCTGATATTAGAGGTACAACACCTTTACCAAATGTGGAAAGAAAGTTTGAAGCTGAGCGATTGCCAATTCTGTGTGCGCCTAGGCATAATAACATAGCTAATTAATCCTCCTTGTAAAAAACATAGCTCAAACCATTTTTACGATAAACAGGAATTCTGTTTTTAAGCTGAAAAAAATCTTTTTTTAGAAAAAGTCTTTTTTTTTTTTTTTTTTTTTTTTTTTGGTCTCTGGCAGTGGTGGTACCCATGTTTACGGCCCGTGTCGATGATTTCTTGGGTTTGCAGTTGCATCGTCCGCTTCGTTGCCACTCTTCAGTTGCATCGTCCCGGAATTTCTTGGGTGGACCTGGAGCTTCTTCTGCTGCCGGCCGGACACTCATAGGGTCAGTGGAGTTTTCTTGTGTGGCCACTTCGATTCGCATTGCAGACACGAGCTTCAGATGAGAATGGACCGTCGTGGGCCAATTGGAAGTTTGCGGGTGTTTGACGCTCAAAAATGGCAATAGAAAGTCAACGCATGTCAACGCATCGACGAACGGCGAAAACGGCCGACTTCGGCACAGAACAACTGCGCCGGGCGCGCCCTGGGGTCGCGCCGGACGCGCCAGGCGCGCGCCGGACGCAGTCCAGTAGCGATCGAACGGCCTCAAGCGCCGGACGCCGTGCGCCGGACGCGGCCAGAGGGCGCCGGACGCGCCCACGAGGCGCCGGACGCGGGGTGTGCACGCGCGCGCGCGAGCCCAACGGTGCTGGACGCGGGCCTTCGGGCGTCCGACGCGCGTCGGACGCACCACAGAGAGGCCTCACACGCGCGGGGGCGCCGGACGCCGCGCCGGACGCGCGCCCAAGGAGCGTCGGACGCGTCCGGCGCAGACGGTTTGAGGCCAACTCGGCCACGAGTCGCGTTTTAGGCAATTTTGCTCGTGGGAAACTTGATGGACGAGTTTTGGAGAGGTTTCCTACTGGGATAAGACCACCCTCTCCATATATATGCGAGGATTATGGCCGATTGAATCCATCCAATCAATCGACAAACAAACACAACACGATAGAGACGATCAACCTATCTTCTTCTAGTTCTACTTCTAGTTCTAGCTCTAACCCTTCTAGTTGCTGTCTGGCGAGTCTCTCCGCGAGTTCTTCGGCGATCCTAGGCGCCATCCGCTGGTTCCTTGGAGATCCCCTATGTGTATCCTCCCGACGGGTCTTTCCGGAGGTTGTTCTAGGGTTGACCCAGCCGTCAACGAGCTCTCCATCGGCTTATCGATCTCTAGATCGGTTTGTCGGCCACGCTACGTTGTCGCTACGTTGCAGGTCGCTTCAAGGCACCTCTAGGGCGTCCAAAGCCCACTACCGGTGTGCTGGCGGATTTCCTCGTCAACACACTTTTTGGCGACTCCGCTGGGGACGGCAAGGCGTCGACTCCAGTATCCATCTACTGACATGGGGAGCAGCCGTGATGGATCTTCCGATGATGATGAAACTCGCGCTGAGATCAACCCCAAGAACATCATCTGCCCGCAGAGTATGGACGAGCTTCCCAACGAACTCCATAGCAAGCTTCAATGATAACTTGACGCCGTTTGCAAGGCTTTCTTCGAGAGTTGCAGCAAGGGGCGCAAGGACAAGGTCAAACAGTACAAGGAGCCGGACTACACTGGGGCGCTGGCGTCCTCGTCATCCTCAGGGGATAAGGTAAGCACCGAAAAACCGCCTAAGTTTGATGACCCTTATCCTACGCACGCTGATTTTGCCGCTATGCTAGATGGACAGAAAAAAGTTGTAGATAGTAATTTAGCTACTGCAGTAAATATGATCATGGCTAGATTTGATAAGTTAGAAGGTAAAACACCCGATTCGGACGAATCGGATATTGAGGAAGTAGAGTATGAGTATGGCATTCCTTCTAATTATTATGAGAACCAAGCCCTTTATGCAAAGGCGAACAAGAACAAATCGGTCTTCAAAACACATAAAACAAGTAAGGCCGATTATGTTGATCCTAAGTCTATAGTTACTTTTGCTAGAAATTCGGGTCGTTCTAAGCGAACCGAATCCCATCAAACAAGTAAGTCTTCAGCGGGAGAAGCAATCCTCCCAAACCCGTCGAAGTCGCCTAGTGCTATTCCTCAACAAACTAGTTCTCGAGCAGCCTCTTCTGCCGATTATACGGACACATTTATTAGGTTTAAGGAAGATTTATCCAAGTCTCTTGAGGAAACGTTAGGTGTATCCATTAGGCCTAACAAAACTAGTTATCACAAGCCATACCCTGTGCACTTTGATTTCTTGAAAGCTCCCATAGGTTGGAAAGTGCCGGATTTTCAGAAATTTAGTGGTAGTGATGATAAAACATCTATGGAGCATGTGAGCATGTATCTAGCTCAACTAGGTGAAGCATGTGCCTTTGATTACAAGAAAGTTCGTTGTTTTCCTTTATCTCTTACTGCCACTACTTTTGCTTGGTTTACTTCATTACCTGCATGCACCAATGGTTCTTGGGCCCAATTAGAGGAGAAATTTCATAGCCACGTTTATATCGAGATCCAAGAAACTAGATTGTCACACCTCACATCGGTTCGTCAAGGGCGAGATGAGCTTGCGCTTGATTTCTTTAAAAGGTGTAGGGAGATTAAGAACCGATGCTTTCAATTGATGATCTCCGAGAGAGATTTGGTTGATATTTGCTTTAGTGGATTACATTCTAGGATTCGTGAGAAACTTGAGAATGTTCAATTTAATAATTTCAACCACCTCATCGAGAAGGCCGTTTATTGGGAATCGCGCCTTAAAGAGTCTCGCGAGTCATACAAGTCTCATCGTTCGAACATGCATATTTGTGATGTTGTTTCAGGTAGTTCGGAAGGTGAAACCGGTGAAAGCAATGCTGCTGAAATTAGGTGGCTAGCAGAGAATAAGCAAGTTACATGTCCTTCTCTCAAGCCGATTAAAAAGAATCGGAATGAGGAAGTTACATATACTTTGATGTTTCTAAATATGACCGCATTTTTGATGAATTGCTGAAAATTAGACACATTAGAATTAATTATACTATTTGTTCTCCGAATGAGATTAAGAAGAGAGCTTATTGCAAATATCATAATTTTTATTGTCATGCCACTAATGATTGCAATTATTTCCGTTGACAGATACAATCGGTCCTTAATGAGGGACGATTAAGTCTTGCAGAGATGGAGATCAAGCGGAATCCCTTCCCCACCAACACCAACACTATTGAGGCGGGGACTCTGGCTATTTTGATTCGTCCCGAACAAGCCGATGGAGCTAAAGGCAAGAATGTCATCATCGGTGAACCACGTCCTGCACCGAATGTCCAAAAGAATTTAGGGCAGCAAGTGGTGATGGAGAAGAATCAAGATGGCAAGAACAAGCTCACAATCACCGCTGGATCAGCGTAGACATTGAGAAGGCAAAGATGGTACGAAACTCAGGCAGCGCGACAATGGCCGGCCCGGCCGACCTCCCCGGTCGGCCAAGCCGACCCTTCAAGCAAGGTGGAGATGGTGCCCAAGGCTGCTCCCACCAATGGTGATCCTGGTACTTCTAAGTCGGCCAAACCGATTGATACAATTGGTCAAACCGGCTCACAATCTCCTAAGAGTTCCGTTACTTTCGGCATCCATGTGACCCGCACATTCATTCCACACAAGCCGGAGGTGGGAGTTTGGAGGGAGAAGGAGCAGAAACCTAAGAAATTCGTGGTGAAGCCACTTTGTACTTTTGATCGGCTTATGGCGAAGTACAAACAACAAAAGGCTGATTCCGAGAAATCGGCCGATAAAAAAAGAGAGTCTATGCCTCCTAAGCATGATGATGATGATGACAAGAGGGAAAAGGCTATGGCTCTAGAAGTTGGTTCTTCTTCGCAGGTTGTTCGTTTGCGGCCATCTCATTGGGGACCACCGATCACTCCGGCTCCACCGGTCTTACCTTTGCCACAATGGGGCGCCCAAGGTTGATGGGAATCGGTCTTACCCAAATGCTATATCAATGCATCAAAGGTTTGGAGGTGCTGCAGGATATCAAGTCAATCCATCCATCTTTAGCCGATTGGTTCACCAATCGAGCTATAGCGGGAGGAGACAAGAGCTTCTACCCAATGCTCAATCTTCACAGGGGAGGGGAAAGATGCCCGTGCAGAAAGCTTATATTCCCAAGAAGGTTGAAGCCCCGAAGATGGTGGAGGCGCCCAAGGAGGTTGCTCCAAAGCAAGCTCCCACACCACAAATCACCATCGGGTCAATGTCAGCTCCAATAGTTACCGACAAAGAACCGATTGTGGTTGATTCTAAAATTCCAGCAGGTGCACAAGGTAAAACCATGAAGGAAGCTGCTGGAGAAGAGAAGAAAGAGAAGCCACCAAGGGACCCGAAGTATACACAACCCAAGTGGTGTCCACCCAACTTGGATAAGACCCAGAAGAGAAAGTTGCAGCGCGCCCGGGCCAAGGAATTGAAGAGGCAAACTCTCAAGAATCCTCAAGGGAATTTACCGAAGAAGGACGACGGCGGTGCTGCAAAGCCAGCGCCGGCTATGCTGACTGTAGAATCGGCTAAGCCGGTGGAGATGGCTCAAATGGTGGTTGATGAACCGACCAAGCCGATTGAAGAATCGGCTAAGCTGGTGGATGTTAGTGCGGATGGTCTAGAAGTTGTTGAATCGGTTGCAACTCTTTCCGAGGTGACGGAACTGATTCCTTTGATTTCTAAGAATATTGGGGAAGACCCCAAAGAGTTTGCTGCTGTGGTTGCCGATGTGCTAGGTATGGAAGCTCCGGAGGAGCAAAACGATGAGATGGTGGACTATGAGCCATCTCTGGAGCATATCAACGTAGTGTATCTATCTTGGATTACTACGTGATTCGTCATGATGAGGAGGAGCCACCAGTAGCGGAGCTAGTATTTGCGGTGGAGGACGCCGTATTCAAGAAGCCGGGAGTTAAGGTGGATCATCTTCGGCCTCTCAACTTGAGGGGTCACATCAATGGAACTCCGGTGCACAGCATGCTAGTGGACAGCGGTGCAATCGTCAACGTCATGCCATACACGCTATTCCGCAAGCTTGGGATTAAGGAAGAGGAGCTGATCAGGACCAACATGACCATCACAGGAGTGGGTGGAGATACTCCAATTCTGGCCAAGGGAATCGCTAACGTTGAGTTGACCATCGGGAGCAAGACCTTGGCTACCGCTTTCTTCATCGCCGACATCAAAGGGAGCAACAATGTGATACTTGGGCATGATTAGATACATGCCAATGAGTGTGTTCCTTCCAGTCTACACCAGTTTCTCATCCAGTGGGTCGGCGATGCTGTGGAGATTGTCCGTGCGGACTCATTGGCTGAAGTTGCAGTTGCCGATTCGTTCGAGCCTGGGGGGCATGGCGCCTTGGGATGCTTGTCAGGTAGAGATCTTTCTGCCTATGATTATGTTGATTATGCTAGAGGCAGCTTTGTTCCCATATCTCTCAAGCCGATTGACAATCGGCTTAACACAATCATTTAAATGGATAATCACGAATGGTTAAAGCGTCGTTTGGAGCAATATCTGGCTGAAAAGACCGATACTTGTGAAGCAATTGATGACTTTGATGAGCTCAATAAGTTGGGCCAAGGTTTTACATCGGCCGATCCTTTGGAACAAGTTGACATTGGGGATGGTACTACGCCACGGCCGACGTTTGTGAAAAAACTTGGAAGTTGATTTCAAAGCTGAATTAATCGCGCTTCTCAAGGAATATATTGATTGTTTTGCATGGAACTACACCGAGATGCCGGGATTGAGCTGAGATCTTGTTGAGCATCGACTTATCCTCAAGAAGAACTTCAAGCCTGTAAAGCAAAATCCGAGGCGCTTCAATTCAGCCATCCACGACCGAATAAAGGAGGAGATCGAAAGGTTGTTGCAGGCAGAGTTCATACGTCCATGCCAATATGCGGAGTGGGTCTCTAACATTGTGCCGGTTGAGAAGAAGGACAGCAGTAAGATTAGAGTGTGCATTGATTTCAGAGATCTAAATAGAGCCACTCCCAAAGATAAGTACCCTATGCCCATAGTCGATATGTTCATCAATGATGCTTCGGGGCATAAGATGGTTAGCTTTCTTGATGGTAACACGGGATATAATCAGATTTTTATGGCGGAAGAAGACACATCAAAGACGGCTTTCATTTGTCCCGGTTTTGTTGGCTTATTTGAGTGGATTGTTATGACCTTTGGGTTGAAGAATGCAGGTGTAACCTATCAAAGGGTGATGAATTTAATTTTCCATGATCAAATTGGGGTGATTATGGAGGTTTATATTGATGATATTGTGATTAAATCGGCTGCCTATAAATCTCACTTAGCCAATTTGCGTCTTGCTTTTGAAAGGATGCGCCGCTATGGTTTGAAGATGAATCCACTCAAGTGTGCCTTTGGAGTATCGGCTGGAAAGTTTCTAGGCTTCATTATTCATGACAAAGGCATAGAGGTTGATCCTAAAAGGATCGGGAAGATCAAGAAGGTTGAGCCGCCCAAATACAAGAAAGATGTGCAGAAATTCTTGGGGAAGGTCAACTATTTGAGAAGATTTATTGCTAATCTGTCCGGGAAGATTATTTCTTTCACCCCCATACTCAAGTTGAAAGATGAATCTGAATTTGCTTGGGGGCAAAGCAGCAAGAAGCATTCGACAAGATAAAGGAATATCTATCATCACCACCGGTTCTTCGTGCACCAAGAAGAGGAGTACATTTCAAGCTATATATTGCTGCTGAAGAGAAGGTGGTTGGCGCCGTGATGACTCAAGAAGATGAAGGCAAGGAGTATGTTATTGCTTATATTGGTCGTCGTCTTCTTGATCCCGAGACAAGGTACACCCACATTGAGAAATTATGCTTATCACTGTACTTTGCATGCCATAAGATGAGACATTATTTGCTGTCAAGTACATGTGTTGTAGCATGCCAGGCCGATGTCATCAAGCACATGTTGCATCGGCCAATCCTCAGTGGGAGGTTAGGCAAGTGGGCGTACTCTTTAATTGAATATGATTTGGTTTTTGAGCCATTACGAGCAATCAAAGGCCAAGTACTTGCTGATTTTATTGTTGAGCATAGCATAAATCTTGATGATGATGTTAATTACATCACGATTGCCCCATGAAAATTGTATTTTGATGGATCGGTATGCAGCAACAGTCAAGGTGTTGGCATTGTTTTAATATCTTCTAATGGCCTTGTGGCCGAGATGTCTAGCTGATTAGATTTTCATTGTACTAACAATCAAGCTGAATATCAAGCTTTGTTATTCGGATTGATCATGTTAATTTCTATGGATGTGCAGCATATTGAAGCTTATGGTAATTCATTGCTAATAGTGTGACAAGTTAATGAAGAATTCCAATGTTTAGATGAATCACTTCTGTCTTGTCTTGATACTTGTCTTGGCTATATTTCTAAACTTGCTGAATTTAAGATTTGGCATATTCCTAGACATGAGAATCAACAGGCCAACATGCTAGCTCAATAAGCATCCGGCTTCGATGTTACTAGGCGTAATTTTCATATACAAAAGGAGCCGATGCATGAGGGTATTGATTTGATTTGTGCAAGAACAAGTGAATTGGTTCAACTGTCCAATATGATCGGATTAACTAATTCTTCTGAGGCATATGCCACTGATGATGTCTCAAATCGATCTAATTCAGATTTTAGTAATCCTAGCACCGATTTAGAGGATTGGAGGACTCCCTTGATTAACTTTTTGCAGGATCCTAGTACTAAGGTTGATCGAACCATCCGACGGCTTGCGTTCCAATACACATGGCAGCATGATGAGTTGTATAGAAGGACAGCCGATGGTTTATTGCTAAAGTGCTTAGGACCTGAGGATGCAAAAGTGGCTACGGGAGAAGTCCATGAAGAAGTTTGTGGTATGCATCAATCGGCTCACAAGATGAAGTAGTTGTTAAGAAGGGTTGGTTTTTATTGGCCTACTATGATTGCCGATTGTATTCGCTACTACAAAGGATGTGAAGAATGCCAACGGTTTGGGAATGTTCAATTGGCACCCGCTTCGAAGCTCCATTTTATTATGAAGCCGTGGCCATTCAGAGGTTGGGGGCTAGACTTCATTGGCCAAATACATCCTCCATCTTCGAAGGGACATAGGTTCATCTTGGTTGCTACAGATTATTTCACAAAGTGGTGTGAGGCGGTTCCTTTGAAGAACATGACACATACGGAGGTGATAGAGTTCATCACTAAAAATATTATTCATAGATTCGGCATCCCTCAATCATTGCATACAGATCAAGAGACATCTTTTATGGCTAAAGAGGTGAGGGCTTTTGCCGAATCATATAAGATCAAGATGCTTAATTCATCTCCATACTATGCTCAAGCTAATGGCCACGCTGAAGCTAGTAATAAAACCTTGATCAAGCTCATCAAGAAGAAGATTGAAGAGACTCCAAGGAGGTGGCATGAAGTCTTGTCAGAAGCTTTGTGGGCGTATCGCACATCAAAGCATGGTGCTACAAAAGTGATTCCTTTTGAATTGATCTATGGTCAAGAAGCTATGTTGCCCGTTAAAGTGAACTTGGGTGCATTTAGATATGCTAAGCAAAATGATTTATCCACTGTGGTGTACCATGATCTCATGATGGACAACATAGATGATGTGACCTACAAGAGATTAGAAGCTCTAAAGGAGATTAAAAAAGACAAGATGCGTTTTGCAAAGGCCTACAACAAGAAAGTGAGAAGCAAATCTTTCCAAGTAGGAGATTTAGTGTGGAAAACCATACTTCCTATTGGATCGAAGAGTAATCAATTTGGCAAATGGTTTCCTAATTGGGAGGGTCCTTTAAGAGTGATCAAGGTGATACGTGAAAATTCCTATGTGCTAGAGACATTGAAGAAGGACCGTCTCGACAAGGCAGTCAACCGGAGGTATCTTAAAAAATACTTCCCAAATGTTTGGCAAGAAGCCTAGTGCTCTACCAAATAATGGCCGATACATGTATCGCCCTTAGAACAAAAATGGCCGACGTAATACATCGCCCTTAGTCGCCGGCTAGCCGATGTGATGGATATCGTTGCTAGTTGGTTGCAGGTGGAGAGAGTATTTTCAGGTTCATCAACTAATTCACCTGAAAACAGGGGGCATGTGTTGACGCTCAAAAATGGTAATAGAAAGTCAATGCATGTCAACGCATCGACGAACGGCGAAAACGGGCGACTTCGGCACAGAACAACTGCGCCGGACGCGCCCTGGGGTCGCGCAGGACGCGCCAGGCGCATGCTGGACGCAGTCCAGTAGCGGTTGAACGGCCCCAAGCACCGGACGCTGTGTGCCGGACGCGGCCAGAGGGCGCCGGACACGCCCACGAGGCGCCGCACGCCGGGTGTGCACGCGCGCGCGAGCCCAACGGCGCCGGACGTGGGCCTTCGGGCGTCCGACGTGCGTCGGACGCACCACAGAGAGGCCTCACACGCGCGGGGGCGCCGGACGCCGCGCTGGATGCGCGCCCAAGGAGAGTCGGACGCGTCTGGCGCAGGCGGTTTGAGGCCGACTCGGCCACGAGTCGCGTTTTAGGTAATTTTGCTCGTGGGAAACTTGATGGACGAGTTTTGGAGAGGTTTCCTACTAGGATAAGACCACTCCCTCCATATATATGCGAGGATTATGGCCGATTGAATCCATCCAATCAATCGACAAACAAACACAACACGATCGAGACGATCAACCTATCTTCAACCTATCTTCTTCTAGTTCTACTTCTTGTTCTAGCAATAACCCTTCTAGTTGCTGTCCGGCCAGTCTCTCCATGAGTTCTCCGGTGATCCTAGGCGCCATCCGCTGGTTCCTTGGAGATCCCCTACGTGCATCCTCCCGACGGGTCTTCCCGGAGGTTGTTCTAGGGTTTACCCAGCCGTCAACGAGCTCTCCATCGGCTTATCGATCTCTAGATCGGTTTGTCGGTCACGCTACGTTGTCGCTACATTGCAGGACGCTTCAAGGCACCTCTAGGGCATCCAAAGCCCACTACCGGTGTGTTGACGGATTTCCTCGTCAACAGTGGGCCTCCCATCCTGTGGTCGTTGCTGGACCTGTACAAGCTGGCCCATCGTGGGATGTGGCCGACGCGCCTTGGCAGGCTGAGCTGACTTTGCGTGGGAAGCACATTCACAGGCTGATGTAAGCTTCAAATGCAGGTCCTGTCATGACTATCAATCTCTGTGGACCTTGTGGGCCTCGCTCAGTGTAAATGAAACTGAGGACACATGGTTTTTACCATAACCATAGTGTGGACTTTTTGTGATGAGTGACTATCAACATGCCAACACAAGGCGTGTGTGTGTATCTGCTAACCGATGGCACGCGGTTTCGTGTCAAACAATGGTGTCTCTTGGCTTGTGTTATTTGCAGGTGTCGAGCTCGGAGACGGTGGTCGACGGTTGGTGAAGATCAAGTAGAGCGTGCCGTGCCGATGGACCGGGTGCGGTGAAGGGCGGACGTGAGGCTTGGATCGAGGGACCTGAGAACCGGGCGGCCAGCCGTGGTGGCTGACAGCTGGGACATCGACGAGCACAAGTGTACACGTCGGGGGACGCGTACGGGCTACGCTACTCGCGGAGGGTTTGGTGGTTTCGCCTCAAAACCATCGATGGCGGGTTTTCCTGGTTTGCGCCTCAAAACCGAGGTGGTCCAGCGTGGACGGACGGCACGTGGCGGCATCAGGGAGATTGCTTGGGAGCAAGGCTACCGGTGAGGAGGCGCGGTGGCCGTCGGATCAAGAGAAGACTGAGTTGGACCCTTATGCCCCTGGCTAAGTGGTTTGGCTCTTCATGTACCCAAGGGCAAAGAAGGAATATAAAATAGGCTTGCCCCTATAAATAAAGGATGAGGGTCTCTCTTCCCCCTCGCCTCTTCCGTTTCCATTTCTCCTTTTAGGATTTTCCTTCCTCTAGCTGCTGTGTGAGAGAGAGGTCTAGTCTGTGACTTGTACTCGAACTAGTGTGTGTGGCAAGCTGAGCGCCTAGTCTCAGCAGTTTCCTCCGGGTTTAATCATGTGTCTGTGATTCTTGAGTTGTTTTTTTGATTTTTGAGATCTCGTACTGTCAGCAGGTGTATACAGCAGACCGTTCGAGCTCTCTTTTGCTTCTTGTGTTCAATCCTGGTGTCTTGATTTTGGATCTTGAGTTCCTGTTCTTCACTATTTTTCTTAAAATTTTTCCTTGATTTTTGTTGAGTTATTTTTGTGTTTTTTTGAGATCTCGTACGGTCGCCAGTGTATACAAAGCAGACTTGTTCGAGCTCTCTTTGCCTCTTGTGTTCAATCATGGTGTCTTGATTTCGGATCTTGAGTTCCTATTCCTCTTCACAATTTTTCTTGGATTTTTCCTTAATTTTTATGGTCAGCTATTCCCCGAGTTTGCTTGCTTTGACAGATAGCCAAGCACAATACCGTGCTTGATGGATGAACGAATTTTCTGCTGTTTTTCGGTGAATTTTCACTAGCTCGATTTCTGTTTTGCGTGTAACTTGGTTTTCTCGGACTCCGATTTCAATTCCGTCTGCTTGCGTTGGGTTTCTATCGCTCCAAAGAATTTATCTAGATACTCACATCACCGGTTGGTGTGAGTATCTTAGATTTAGAGACTTTATTTGTTTGGTGGTGATTTTGGGACATAGGCCAAATATTTTAAAAGAAATTTGAGGCTCCCATTCACACCCCCGGTCGCCGTTTCCGGTCCTTCAATTGGTATCGGAGCCGGTTAAGGATCACTCCAGCTTAATCGGTCCGTGATCCCCGAAGGCGACAGTATGGAGAACCGTAGGCTTGGCAAGCCACCGCACTTCGATGGCACAAACTATCCCTATTGGAAGATACACGTGTCGGCGCATCTCCAAGGGATTGATTCGCGTGTTTGGGAGATCTGTGAGAATGCGGATTACGTGGTACTTACTACCCGTGTTGACCAAGCACAGATCGACCAGTACAAGGTGAACAACACTGCCAGAACTGTCTTGTTCTCTGCTCTCTCTTTGCAAGAATTTGAGCGTGTTTCTGATTGTGCAACTGCTCGAGAGATCTGGTCTAGACTGCAGAGCTATCATGAGGGTATTGCCCATGTCAAGACTAGACTCTATGAGACACACAAGCGGGAGTATGAAAACTTTGTTCAAACCGATGGTGAATCTGTTGATTCTTTGTTCACTCGCTTTCAAACCATCATGAACAAGATGAGGGCAAACAACCCTCGATGCCCCGTGACGATCATCGAGAGCCCTTAAGCTTCTATATGCTCTTGATCGAGGGGTTTGGGAAGTGAAGGTCTCGGCGATCATCGACCGCCCAGCCTATGAGATTCTCACCGTGGATGAGCCGTTCGGCAAGCTCAAGTCCACCGAGATTGATCACCGACGCAGCGAGGATCGAAATCCGTCCGCCCCTACCATGGCTTTGGTCTCGTGTACAGGAGGTTCAAGTTCTTCGCTAACCCTTCACACTGCCTCTTGCCTTGTCGTCTTTGGTTTCAGCTACAGAGGAGCAGATGAAGGCTCTTGGGGATGACGAGCTCGCTTTGGTGATCAGCCGGTTCTCACGGTTTCACAACAACCATTTGAATCGCCGGCGTGGCATCACCAAGCAAGGCTGCTTCGGGTGTGGAGATTCCGACCACTACATCACCAACTGTCCCAAGGCCGACAAGAACTCCTACAACAAGAATGACTACGGCAAGCGCAAGGACAAGCACGAGTCCTCTTCCCACAAGTACAAGTACAAGTACAAGTACAAGGGAGGATTCGACAAGGAGGCCACCAAGAAGAAGTACCTGGAGAAGCATGAGCGAAGCAGCGAGCCTTCCTTGCAACGCTCAGTGACCTCGACGACGACTCCGACAGCGGCTCACCCCCAAGTGATGATGAGGCCGAGCGGAAGGTCGAGAACAGGTTCAACGGGCTGTGCTTCTTCGCCGACTCCAAGCTTGGCGGCTACAGCACTATGGCACTCGACGAGTCTACCACAAGCACTGAGAAGAACGTTGACCCCGAGCCTGAGGTAGAACAAAATCTCGAGTCTCTTACTGCTGAGCTAGAGTCCATGGGTGATGCTTTGCTTAGTCAAGATAGACCGCTTAGACTTGCTGCTCATGAGAGAAAAGAGTTTAAGACTAAGTGGGAGCTTGCAGTCAAAGAGCTTGAGTTTGTCAAGGGGTTGGTAGCTATTTCTGATGAGTCTGAGTGTGATGCTTGTGCTATTCATATGGCAAATCTTGCTGACCTACAGTCCAAGTATGTTGCTTTGGTAGATGAGCTTGATGAGGTTAGAGCTAAGCCTATCACTTTGGGTCACTGCAAGTCTTGTGATGAGTTGAAGTCTGAGCTAGGTGAGAAAATGACTAGGATTGCCATGCTAGAGAAAACTAGTCAAGTGTCTAGATGTGCTTGTTGCGAGGCTTTGGAGCTAGAATTGAACTCTTGTAGGCATGACAAGAAAAGGGCCGAAGAAGAAATCACAAATCTTCGGTCAATGCTTAGTTGGTTGTCTTGCAGTGAGCCGCAGCTTGGCATAATGATGAGTCAGTTCAAGAGGGGAACTGACACAACGGGATTAGGCTTTGCTACAGGTGGGAAGGGTGAAAATTTTTTTGGTAAGGTTGGTGATCACAGTGGTATGAGTGCATCTGAGAAATCCACCAAGCCTTCCACTTCTCCCAAGTTGATCAAAATCACTCCACCACAGCCTAACAAGCCCGATGTGAGAAATGGTGTGTTTGAGGAACCACCCAAAGCTCCACCACCAAAGCAAGTGTGGACTCCAAAGCCAAACCACCTAAGGAACCCACTTGACACACTTCCTGACATCTCTATTAAACCCCCTCTAAAGAAAAAGCAAACCCAAAGAGTGAACCATACCCATGCGAGAGTGAGTCAACCACCACCCAAGAGAGAGGTGTATCACTGTGATTATTGTCACCATGATGGTCACTTGTTTGAGTTTTGCTTTCGGAGGAAGAGAGATGAGCCGCATGAGTATGAGCTTTTCCATAACTCTACTCATGGTGTGTTTGCTCCACGCTTTCAGAGGCACAGTGCAAGGCCAAGAGGTGCAACACCTCAAGGACCTAGGCCTCAAGGTGTGAGACCATGAGGTGGTCGTGCCCGGCAGGGTTCAGGTCCTCCTTATGACCTTGGATCTCGTGATCGTGGCTTTCGCTTACAGGTTGAGCGGACCACGTTTTCCTCGTCGTGGTGATCGCTCCACTCAAATGGGACATGGCATGTATGGTGCTTTTGCTAACACTTCTCATGGGCGAATGAGCCAGCACTAGTTTTCTCCTCAGCTTACTAACCCCAGTGTTGGATCATTTGCTCATCCCATGTCTCATTATTGATGCAGGATGAAGGACTGGAGAACACGTGGCTCATTGATTCCGGTTGCTCTCGTCACATGACCGGAAACTCAAAGTGGTTCTCTAGCCTTACCCAAATGAAGTGTAGTGAGTACATTACATTTGGGGATAACGGCAAGGGTAAAGTGCTCTCACGTGGGTCCATTCGTCTGAATGAGAACTTTGTGCCTAAGGATGTGGCTTTGGTGTCAAATTTGCACTTTAATTTGCTTTCTGTCTCGCAGCTTCTTGATGATGGTTTTGAGGTTCGTTTTAAGCCAAGACTTTGTCGTGTTCTTGATGCTCAGGAAAACCTCGTTTGCAAGATTGTGCCTTTTGGGAAAGTGTTTCGAGCTGATTTTTCTTGCTCATTTGGTCTTTCTCGCTGTTTGGTGGCTAGTTCCTCCTCTGAGCTCTGGAAGTGGCATTGCAGACTTGGTCACTTGAGTTTCAACTTGCTTGCAAGATTGAGCTCACTTGATCTAATCCGAGGATTGCCCAAGCTCAAGTTTGAGAAGGATCTTGTTTGTCATCCGTGTCGTCATAGGAAGATGATTGCAGCTTCTCATCCTCCCGTGAACCAAGTGATGACCAAGGGGCCCGGCGAGCTTTTACATATGGACACTGTAGGTCCAGCTCGGGTCCGGTCAGATGGTGGCAAGTGGTACGTGTTGATCGTTGTTGATGACTTTTCTCGCTATTCGTGGGTCTTTTTCATGGAGAGTAAAGATGAGGCTTTCACTCATGTTCATGACCTGATCTTAAGGTTGCAAAATGAGTTACCAAAGCATGCCATGCGAGCTATCCACAGTGACAATGGCACTCGAATTCAAAAATACTCATTTTGAGACCTTCTCGCTCATCCATAGGTCTTGAGCATCGCTTTTCTTCGCCGTATGTCCCTCAGCAGAACGGGATTGTTGAGCGCAAGAATCGGACCCTTGTTGAGATGGCCAGGACGATGCTCGATGAGCATAGGACTCCTAGGCGCTATTGGGCTGAAACAATCAACACGGCGTGTCATGTTTCAAATCGCATTTTCCTTCGAGCTTTCATGAAGAAGACTTCTTATGAGTTGCGGTTTGGCCGTTTGCCTAAAGTGAGCCATTTTTGGGTGTTTGGTTGCAAGTGCTTTATCTTGAAGAAGGGAAACTTGGACAAATTTGAATCGAGATCTTCAGACGGGATTTTTCTTGGTTATGCATCTCATTCGCATGCTTATCGTGTACTTAACCTTGAAACTAACCGTGTCATGGAGACTTGTGAAGTCACCTTCGATGAGACCGCACCTTGTTCCTCTCCTGTTTTTGAGCATGCAGGCGATGAGGAGATGAATGAGAGCATTTTTGTGGAGGAGGAGCAGGACGATGCCGATTGGGGTGATCCCGAGCCGACTCCATCGGCTGCCCCAGTTGACCCTGCGACGACTACTTCGGTTGACGGCCCCACTCCCACTCCTTCTACCACTTTGGGGCCGTACGACCAGGCTCCTCAGCTTGCACCAGCTGCACCTGAGGGAGCTCCAGCTACTGTTGAGGGAGAGGCGACTTCATCAAAGGAAGCACCTCGGCACATTCAGCATCGCCATCCTCCTTCAACCATGATCGGTAACATAAATGAGCGTGTCACTCGCAACAAGTCTTATGAGATTTCACACTTTGCACATTCTGCTTTTGTTGCCGATTTTGAGCCCAAAGAAGTGGTTGAAGCATTAACTAATCCAGATTGGGTCAATGCTATGCATGAGGAACTTGAGAACTTTGAGAGAAACCAAGTTTGGGTTTTAGTGCCACCTTCACCTCAGTGTCATCCCATAGGAACCAAGTGGGTGTTCAAGAACAAGCGGAGTGAAGATGGGGTTATGGTGAGAAACAAGGCTAGGTTGGTTACTCAGGGGTATTGCCAAAAAGAGGGGATAGATTATGAGAAAACCTTTGCTCCCCGTTGCCCGTTTAGAAGCCATTAGGATCTTTCTAGCTTTTGCAAAACTTCGAAAGGATTCAAGCCGTATCGATGGATGTAAAGAGTGCATTTCGAATGGGTTCATAGATGAGGAGGTGTATGTGAGGCAACCCCTGTGTTTTGAAAATCCCAAGCATCCCGACTATGTCTATAAACTCCATAAAGCCCTATATGGTCTCAAACAAGCCCCGAGAGCGTGGTATGAGCGACTGAAGTCCTTTTTGTTGGGCAAGGGTTTTACCATGGGGTCGGTCGACAAAACCTTGTTTCTCCTCAAGCATGGAAATGACACTCTCTTGGTGCAGATTTATGTCGATGACATCATTTTTGGTGGCTCTTCACATGCTCTTGTTGCAAAGTTTTCAGATATGATGAGCAGGGAGTTCAAGATAAGCATGATGGGCGAGCTGATGTTCTTTCTCAGGTTACAAATCAAGCAAACCCGGGACGGGACATTTGTACACCAAGGCAAGTACACGAAGGATCTGCTGAAGCGCTTCGACATGGGTGATGCCAAGCCACTTCAAACCCCCCATGTCGACCACGACGGCGTTGGACGCCGACTTAGAAGGTGAAGCCGTGGACCAGAAAGAGTACCGTAGCATGATCGGGTCGTTGCTGTACCTGACGGCGACGAGGCCCGACATCCAGTTTGCGGTCTGCCTCTGCGCACGCTTCCAGTCTTCACCGCGCACTTCGCATCGGCAGGCCGTCAAACGCATCTTACGGTACCTATGCTTCACACCTGAGCTTGGTCTTTGGTACTCGACCTCTTCGACTCTCTCTCTTTCGGGTTATTCTGATGCTGATTATGCGGGTGATCGAGTCAAGAGGAAGTCTACTTCGGGTACTTGTGAGTTTTTGGGTTCGTCTTTGATCTCTTGGTCTTCTCGCAAGCGCCTTCTATTTCTCAATCCACTTGTGAGGCCGAGTATGTCGCCGCGCCGCTTGTTGCTCTCAACTGCTTTGGATAGTTGCTACCTTGAGGGATTATGGGTTAAACTTCAGCAGAGTGCCTCTTTTCTCGTGACAAAGACTCGTGCCATAAGCGTTGCCAAAACCCCGCACTCCACTCAAAAACCAAGCACATTGAGATCCGCTATCATTTTCCGAGAGACCACCAAGAGAAAGGAGACATAGACCTTCAAACCCATTCGAACCCACGACCAGCTCGCAGACATTTTCACAAAGCCCCTCGACCAAACCCAGCTTTGCCCATTTGAGAGTGGAGTTGGGCGTTTGCTACCCTTTTTAGAGTAGGGTAGCTGTATCTTGATGTACAGTATTCTTTGGCTTTCTTCTTTGCTTTTAGTTCTTTGGCTTTTTTTTGTTCTTTTGTATCATATTGCATTTCATCATGTATAATAGTACTTTTGTTGAGCTTCATGACTATAGCAGTTTTGATTACATCTATGCTCCTACTAGTATGCCTTGTTTATACATAATGGTGCTTGCAGCTTAGGCTCGTTTTGATCACTTGTTACATGTTATGAGCTAAGCCTGCTTTTCTGAATGTGAACATGATTAATACATGTTGAAATTTAAAAATGTTCACCATTCAGTTTGGTCCTTAGCATGCATAGGGTTGTGAAGTCCCTAGTTCTACTCTGTTTACACTAAGCGACTATGGCTCATGCTTTGTTTACTTGACTGGTTAAGCACCTACGTGACCTTGTGGCAATAATAGAAAGACTCCTTTTATGGTCATTAAAACAAAACAAATAAAAAAACTAAAACAAGGGGAAAGAAATGACTGAGTGCATAAGGGACTGGCAAGTGCCTACGTGACCTTGTGGCAAAAGACCGAGCATAAGGGACTGGTGGGCCTTTGACAAGGCAAATGCATGAGATAGTCCCTTGGGGTGCATAGGTTAGAACCGGGTTGGCTTTCGGCTTATGCTTGCTAGGTGCTAAACTTGATGGTGAACCCCGTTTTTATGAAAATGCTTAAAACTAATCCAAAAATTGCTTATGTATCATATTTCCTTTCACTTGATCGGTTGAGCAATGGCTTTGACATGTGCTTGTTGCTATACACTTGCCATACTTGCTAGATCATCTATGTACTGGATTGCTATACTTTTGAAGCTCTACATTTTGTATTTCTTTCATGGCATGTTTTGAGGGGGAGTTGCGCTCTTTTGCTTCAATCTTGATAAGTGCATATGCCAACAAGGGGGAGAAATATCCATAAATCCAGAGAGTTCCTTTGTGAGGATGCATTTGTCAAGGGGGAGTTGCACTCCGAGTGGTTTTGAATTGCTTTTGTTAGATGTGTTGAGCCGTTGCCTCTTTTTGAGGGTCTAGCTGTTTTTCACGTGTTCTGTCCTTGAGCCTTTTGCCTCTTCTTGAGTGCTAGCTTTGGTTTTCTTGGTCACGTCGAGCCGTTGCCCATGTCTTTGGGGACCAAGTTGTGATCTTGCTTTGCTCATTACAAATGATCCGTTTTCTGCTTCTCCTTGGCTCTTGATTATTTGGATGAGTTGTCTCTGGTTTGTGTTGGTGTTGACAATGCACTCATCAAGGGGGAGATTGAGGACACATGGTTTTTACCATAACCATAGTGTGGACTTTTTGTGATGAGTGATTGTCAACATGCCAACACAAGGCGTGTGTGTGTATCTGCTAACCGATGGCACGCGGTTTCGTGTCAAACAATGGTGTCTCTTAGCTTGTCTTCTTTGCAGGTGTCGAGCTCGGAGACGGTGGTCGACGGTTGGTGAAGATCAAGTAGGGCGTGCCGTGCCGATGGACCGGGTGCGGTGAAGGGTGGACGTGAGGCTTGGATCGAGGGACCTGAGGACCGGGCGGCCAGCCGTGATGGCTGACAGCTGGGACATCGACGAGCGCAAGTGTACATGGCGGGGGACGCGTACGGGCTACGCTACTCGCGGAGGGTTTGGTGGTTTCGCCTCAAAACCATCGATGGCGGGTTTTCCTGGTTTGCGCCTCAAAACCGGGGTGGTCCAGCGCGGACGGACGGCACGTGGCGGCATCGGGAAGATTGCTTGGGAGCAAGGCTACCGGTGAGGAGGCGCGGGGGCCGTCGGATCAAGAGAAGACTGAGTTGGACCCTTATGCCCCCGGCTAAGTGGTTTGGCTCTTCATGTACCCAAGAGCAAAGAAGGAATATAAAATAGGCTTGCCCCTATAAATAAAGGATGAGGGTCTCCTTCCCCTCACCTCTTCCATTTCCATTTCTCCTTTTAGAATTTTCCTTCCTCTAGCCGTGTGTGAGAGAGGTCTCAAGTCTCGTGACTTGTACTCGAACCAAGTGGCGTGGCAAGCCGAGCGCCTAGTCTCGCCTGTTTCCTCCGGGTTTAATCATGTGTCCGTGATTCTTGAGTTGTTTTTGTGATTTTTGAGATCTCGTACGCCGCGGTATATATACAAGCAGACTGTTCGAGCTCTCTTTACCTCTTGTATTCAATCCCGGTGTCTTGATTTTGGACTTGAGTTCCCGTTCTTCACTATTTTTCTTGAAATTTTTCTTGATTTTTGTTGAGTTGTTTTTGTATTTTTTCGAGATCTCATACGGTCGGCGTGTGTACAAGCAGACCGTTCGAGCTCTCTTTTGCCTCTTGTGTTCAATCATGGTGTCTTGATTTTGGATCTTGAGTTCCTATTCCTCTTCACTATTTTTCTTGGATTTTTTTCTTAATTTTTGTGGTCGGCTATTCCCCGTGTTTGCTTGCCGGACAGATAGCCAAGCACAATACCGTGCTGATGGATGAACGAATTTTCTGCTATTTTTCGTGAATTTTCACTAGCTCGATTTCCCGTTTTGCGTGTAACTTGGTTTTCTGGACTCCGATTTCAATTCCGTCTATTGCGTTGGGTTTTTATCGCTCTAAAGAATTTATCTAGATACTCACATCACCGGTTGGTGCGAGTATCTTAGATTTGGAGACTTTATTTGTTTGGTGGTGATTTTGGGACATAGGTCAAATATTTTAAAAGAAATTTGAGGCTCCCATTCACCAACCCCCCCCTCCTCTGATCGCCGTTTCCGGTCCTTCAGAAACACCGGCCTTGTGGACCATAATCGCTCACAACAGAACGACTCTTGGACCTCCACGAAAAAAGGGACATTATACCCCAAACATGCACTAAATATAGTGTTTTTTCGTCTAAAAAAACTAAATATAGTGCTTACGGATAAAGAATTTCGATTAGTACACATAACTTTTTAATACTCGTGTAATATATAAGAATTTAAATCACGAGAGAGTACACGGCTAGTTAATACTATGAAACATAGGTGTATACTAGATCCAAAAACTTAGTATCCTGATATGGCCTTATGAGCACTGGTTACTGATCCAACCTGGAATGAGCTGAGGGTGCCGCCCAGATTCGATGCAGGTAGCAGCCAGTTTGTGCTGATATATGCATGATACATTCGAAAGTAAACAATTTCCAGGAAAGCAAAATACATGGTATATGACCCAATTAGCTTGCTTTGGCAGATAACAGACTTCTTAATTGTGGCTCGGTCATCGTTCTCCTCTTCCTGGCCCTCGTCCTCGTCCTCGTACTCATGCTCCTCTTCCTCGTCCGTGTCCTCGTCCCGGTAAATCTGCAGAATGGAAATAGCTTGTGCTGATTAGCTATCACGTTCAAACTCCGTATTCTACCAAAATAAATAAACTGAATAAGGAGCAGCACGCAAGCTCCTTATTACATGTTGTAGCGTCTCACTTTCATTGCTTGGGACAAACATGAATAACGTCTTGTTCAAAATAGTTGTTTTACACTATTCCGTCTTCAGCGAAGGGAAGAGATTACTATTATTTTTTTTAATTTAAGCAATGCTAACTATAACTAATCCACGTGACAGAGTTGAGCTTCTAAATAACTTTCCTGTAAATTTTGTCCTACCTTTTGTTTGCAGCAAGGAAACTAATGTACAGGGACGGTCGAAAAGAATACAAACGAAGAGCGTATTTGTATAACGGATAACATGAAGCCTGAAATTAGATATAGTGCGGCTTGGCAGTGAACTTACTTGAACATTGCTGATGTGGGCCAGCTTGGTCTTGTTCTTTTCTGATTCACACCACTCCTTCAGTTGCCGGCTGCCCGCCTTAATCTGGAGCTTTTGAAGCTTGGTGAGTTGTTGTATACATGCAGGCAACGACTCGATGCTCAGACAATTATCGATGACAAGGCTTTTTAGAGAGGAGAGGTCGCCCAGCCAATCTGGCAGCGCTGATATGTCGCACATTGAAAATGTTAGGGACTCAAGGGAAGTGAGGTTCCGCATGCTTTCCGGCATGCTCTCCAGATCTCCAGAGATACGCAACTCTCTGAGGGCAGGGAAGTGGTGAAATAGCTTCATGCTCTTCCAGGAGTGACCGTAGCGGTATGCAGTCAATTGCAATTTGATGGCTTGACTAGAGGAAGCAGTGTTGACTGGTTCTGTCTACCTCCTCCAGTGAAGATACGACTTGTGTGCTCATATTTATACTGCACTCACGAAATATTGGTGGGCATGGCTTCAACCTCAACCTCGGACACTTATATATCACCAGGTTCTCTAGCACAGGGAACATGAACTCATCCACACCATCCTCAACAGAGTATGCTGTGTTCCACTCCCCCAAGCCTTCCATACCATATACTGAATGATGACAACCGACGGAATGATGACAGCTGACGGAATGCTCCTTTGCCACCACACAATTCCTTGTCGATTCTTTTAATGCTAGGCAATTTAAAGAGTGACAGTTGTTCTAGATGCGGCAACTGTCCAAGTGGTGGCAGGTTGGTACACGTAGGCAGCTCACTCAGTTGAATAGAAACAGGATTTGTTAGGTGACTATAATTGCACAGGCTCGTACAACTGTAACCTTCGAGGCATATGCTCCTCAAATCTCTTGGTGGCACTAGTTGTTCCAAAAAATCTTTGCCCTTCAGCTTTTGAATCTTTCCCACAGTCGACGGAGTCAAAGGCCTTGTTTAGATTCCAAAATCTGGAGGCAAAGTTTGCATAGTGAGTGTCTTGTCACACTGTAGCAATTTTATTTTTATTTGGTAATAATTGTCCAAACATTGATTAATTAGGCTTAAAATGTTCGTCTCGCAAAGTACAATAAAACTGTATAATTAGTTTTTTATTTCATCTATATTTAGTACTCCATATATGTGCCGGCATTTTGATGTGACGAAAAATAGGAATTCTGCATAGTGAATTTGGGAGCCAAATTCTGGAATCTAAACAAGGCCCAAAATAAGGTTAAATACAATATATTATGTTTGTCTGACAACTTAACTTTAGTCGCTTCTTCTAGAGACTTCACATTTTCAAGAGAATGTATTCTCAACTCAGTCACATGATGGACACCCTCGAGCAGACGAAGATTGCTGCAACCATTGACCTCATCAACACGAACCATGAAGAGTGGTAATGCTTGTAAATAATTTACCAGTGAACTGGCCTGATCCACCAGTTCAAACTGGCACCCTTCTAGCAGTAAGGACTTCAGCCCAAGAGTACCTATACTCTCTGGTAGCGAGTTGAGATCAAGACAGTACGAAAGATCCAGTGTATGCAATCTTTGGAGGTTACCAATACTTTTCGGCAAACTTGTGAAACCCCAATTCTCCGAAAGATCCAAGTGCTCTAGATTGGTAACCCTACAGATATATTCAAGGACAAAACTGTGACTTGATGCCCTAATTATATTAGAGAAGTTCAAGAATTTGAGATTGGTGAGGTTTGGCAATACAACTCGTAAATCTTGAATATAAATTTCCCGTAACCCTGACATATCCAGGTGCTGTAGTGTGGTGAGGCCACACACCACCCAGGTGTTGCATGCTGATGCAGTCTGACACATCTAGATGCAACAAATTTTGGAGCTTCATCAATGACTCTGGCAGTTCTCTGATTTGGCCACAGCCTGACATGTTCAAATACCGTACTCTCTCCATCCCATTGAAGATGTTGTTGGAAATCCATGCCCCTCTCACAAACACGCTTCCCGGGCGACATCTTCAATGGGACGGAGGGAGTACTCCGTAAATGCATGAGGCTGCCGATAGCTTCTGGTAGCTGATCAAGACATTTACAAGATGATAAGTTCAAATACTGGAGTTGTGTGAGCTGACACAAAGGTTCAGGTATTGCTTTTACACTAGAGTTTCCAGATAAGTCAAGATGCTGCAAATTAGTGAGATTACCAAGAAAACCCGGCAGTTCTGTTAGACCAGAACAACCTGACATGTCAAGATGCACCACTTGGGATATCCAGGTCTCCACTATCCGAGAAACGAAGAGCCCTCAGCTTTGAAGGCATATTTGCCACCTTCAGTGTACCATCATATTTTCTTAGCAATGAATAACGACAATATTTGCTGTCATGTGTATTTCTCTGTGGTGCAACATCAAAAACTATTAACTCGTCTGCCACAGTCAGTCTTGCCAAGTCATGTACCAAATCATGCATGGTGTATTGCACCACTTGCTGTTGAGAAGTCTGAAACGATAGGAACAGAACAACATTCATTAGAGACAAAAACTAATGCCCACATTTTGTGAATTAAATAAAAGTTAAATCTGTCACTCAGATGCAAATAGCGTGTCACGAAACCTTGTATGCATATGAAAAATATTTACAATATTTTAAAAATATTCATGGCATCGACGTTTTGATATAAGAATTTAGGGAAGGAATTAAGGAATAATGTATTGATAAAAATAGGCATCCAACTACATGTTTGTAGAATTTAAGTATAATTGGTGTCTAGTGTGTTCCCTCTAATAATTTTATTTATGAACAATGTATTTAATCTCAATTATCAAGCACATATACATAAATTATTGGGCTTCATAATTATATATTTTCCAAGGATAACTCCAATCAAAAATGTACAATAAGAACTATGTCGTTGCCTGAAGTATCAATTATTTGTTACTTGACGGAGTAAGTAGAATACCACGATATGTATGTACAAAATTATTACTTTGTAATATTAAGAAAATTGATTATATAAATATAAAGAACAAAAATAGCTCCACTAATATGACTCATAACTTAAGTTATCCCTGAAGCCTGCCACTACATCCCAAACTTTTATATGGTTGTTGGTTTTACTAGTAAATATGCTCATATGTTGTAATGGAAGAAACAATTATCTAACCATCCTAGCCCGAATGGAAGAAACAGTTAAGACTCGCAGTGGCCATTGCAGTATGGCTAAAAATACCAAAGGAACTTGGGTCTAAAAATAAGAGGCTCTTTTCCTAGCCAAACTGCACCAGCCCAATATTAGAGGGCTCATCGCAAAAACAAAATTATTAGAGGGATACATTGCTATTGTTCGTCACCAACAGGTATAGCGGTTACAGCACGAAATATAGAGAGAAGTAGAGTGATATATGATAGCAGTAGTGGCCTGATAGGGCGAAAGGAATACGGGCATGAAGCCATGTTATATTGTGGTTTTGTAGATTGTGATGACATCCCTCGCTCTAAGATGTGTTAAACAACTTATATACATCCTAGGATTCTATGTAACAAAATTGATAAGATCCATGCTAGAACGAAGTTTGGCAGCGGTGGAAGTTAGAGATAAATGGAGTGATATGATAGTGGCCAGGACGGGTGTATGGACATGACAACATATTCTGATGACATCCCAAACCCGACTACACACTACCAGAAAGCTGAGATTCCGTGCGAGTGGAAATACTCTCACGAAATACGGTTTTACCCTCATAAAAATGATTTGTGACGAACAAGCATAGGCCTAAACACTGATGCCAGCTTATAATCCTTCTCGCCCCAAACGTAGATTTATTGGGTTAACTCTTTTACATAAAGCAGGAACAAAAGCATAATAGAGGTACCGTGCATATGCAGGCTGGTTCCACGTAAGGGGCTATGCTATAAGTTGATTTTGGAAACAGAGAGAGTGTCTCAGTCAACAAGCAAGAGTGCATATCAATGAAGATAGGAGTGGTCAAAGGTGCCAGCATGTCTGTTTGGTGCCTACTTAGTATAGGCAACACATATGGAAGACTTGGATAGTAGAACTAGAGGTGGCATCTCCATTAGCTAGAGTTTGGTGCCACTTGAGATGGGTTATATCCGACCGCTATTTTCTAGTGTCTGGAGTACCTCTTAGTACTATGTAGACTTGTTAACAGAGAAAGGAGAATTAATATAATTGATGAAAGATGAGTTTATATATCTAAAATACCACTGTTCCTTCTTAGGGAAGCCAAAATTCGTTTCACTATTTACTTATAGCTATCCTTGATTATAACATTCTTTTTGGAGTAAGATCAATCATGTACTTCTAGGCATGCATATTGCTGGTTAGTGTTCAATTTTTTACCACAACTAGAGATGTGTAACGGGAAAATCTTTCAAGTTTTTTACCTTCTATATAGTGTATATGTTATGCGTGGAGCACGACCATATGAATTCATGACATACAATAGGAATCAATATAAAGATAATCATCAATAAAAAGTAGTGTTAAAGAAACATCACTGCATACCGAGGGCAAATTTGAAAATTGAAGGAAGGACATCCCCAAAAGTTTGTTGATGAATTCCTTTCCCTTTGATTGCTCTATGAAATCCAGAGCGGTCCATTGTTGAATCAAATCATCTTCTATGATATTGTAGCCTTTGGGGAATATGGAGTAATAGGAAAAGCATATCTTTAGCTGTGGCGGCATCCTTTCATAACTTAATTTCAAAGATGGAAGAACATCATGGTCTTCAGAAGATGCATTCCAGATACCACTGTAATTTATTTCTATCCATCCGGACAGATCATTTATGGATTGTAGCATGAATCCAACTGCTTGAGCTGCTAATGCCACACCACCACATTTCTTTGCAATATCCAATCCTACTTTCTCCATTTTTTCTTGGTTAGATTTAAGTTCAAATTTACTAGATCTCTTAATTATTTCCCAACATTTGTCATCTTCCAGATTTTGTAGCATGTACGGTTCACTAGTGGAAACTTCCATTGCAATCTCTTTCTTGTGTGTGGTTACTATGACATCTACCTTACTGCCCTTTACGCGAAGCATCATTCTCAGTTTATCCAATTCAGTCACCTTTTCCTCCCATAAGTCATCAAGAATAACCAGAACCATCTTGTCATGAAGTAGTTTATCAATGTGTTTCTTTATTGCCTGCTGCGTAACCATATTTTGTTGACCTTCTTGTGTTGGTAGTTGAGAAATTATAGATCTTCCAATTTTGTTCAAATTGAAATCTTGGGACACATAAACCCATATACGATAATCATAATTCTTGAACTGGGCATCGTTGTAAACTAGTTGTGCCAAAGTAGTCTTCCCCAAACCTCCAAGGCCATAGATAGCAACAATCATTATCTCATCATCATTGCTGGTGTGCAGATAACAAGTTTATGATTTCCTGCTTTTCTCCATCCCTCCCTACTACTGGATCTTCAGGCAAATATGATATTGTTTCACGTTCATCATAAGCTTGCTCAGTATTAGTACTGTTGCCAATTTTGAAGTTGAAGATATCAACTTCTTTGACAATTTTCCATAGCTTCTCTCTTAAACTCTTCATCCTATTAGCCATGGCAGCTTTCTTGTATGACATTGGTAGACATGAGAGAACTCTTGGCATCTGCAAGGGTTTGATTTAGTTCTTAGTAGGAACCTACAATAATCAAAGATGCATCAAACTGTATAAAGTTACAATGAACATAACCTACTCAATCACCGCAAACTGAAATAAGGGCATGAAAATGAGTCTAGAAATGCAAAAAATGTCTATAATTTGAATGGAGGGTGTCGTTAATAAACTGAAAATGGGATGCGAACGAGACATGCATTGGCAACTTTCTACAACACTCGTAAAAACACAAGAAAATATCTTCAGGAGTAATTATGCTAGAATACGATGAAAGATACAACAATTTTTCTTTTTGTCATGGTATATATAATCATATGTGAATGTTTAATATCTAGAAGTCTATTAAAAATTGCTGGTTGGGCAGCACAGGTCATATGCTAGTATCCTAATTAAATTTGTGTACGCACACCTAAACTCATACACCTGCACATACATAATCTCTTATAGCAGATCTGATCTATTGAACTATTCCATTTAGGATCCGAAATATGGACTTGTGTATGGACTATGGAGGTAGAAATAGGTTACTAATCAAAGGGGATCTGGAGACATTTGGAGTGTAGATAGAATAACTACGAACCTTTGCGTTTGCTTGGTCGTTAGTGTCTTACCAGTCTTCGAGCATGTCGGAGATATCTATGGCAGCATCTTTCAGCCGCTTCAGCCATAGCCGCACCTGCTCCTCTTTGACAGACTGCTTCTCAGCATCCACCAGCACAGCTGAGATGGTCTCAAGGTGATCCCTCATCTCCTCCAGGTCCATGCCGAAGTTCCAGAGCAAACTGGCCTGCCCACCGATGGCAGAGACCAGCTTACCTATGGCGATGCGGACGAAAGGGGATGCCAGTAAGACAGCTACTTGTGCTCCGGCCATGGCTGCAGAGCTCTGAAACGCTCTCCACTGCTCTTGGGCTTGTGAGTGTAGTAGAATGGCGTGTGCAGACGACCGGCAAACAAGGGTGAAGTACATATATATACTAATTTATTATTAGTTGGTATAAGTGAAGTGCTTGATTAGTTGTGCCCGGAGTGGAGATTGGCGCGGCTCTGCATCTCCGACGAAGCAACGAGGAAAGAACGGAGAAACTGATGGAGAAGCGCTGAGGAGACACGATGATGTGGAGGAGGAATACATAAATCTGCATTTCGTACCGCATGCCAGGGCCACCGCATGGATAACCCACACCTTTTATTTCCTTTATCCATCACTTTTTTTTTTCAGTTTGTTTTTGTCTTCCGAGGCCAATGGGTTTGTCAGAAGGGAGAATTTTTGTCGCTACATCTTCTCGCCAAAAAGCCCAAAACTATTCACAGGGCCGGCATATGTATGCAGATCATAGATATACAAGCATATATGTAGGTACAAATGAATAAAAAGCTTTAACGTGGGAGATATATTAAACCAGAAGTATGGTGTCTGTGCAGACGACCGACGCAGCAAGGTGAAGTACGTATACTCAATATATTACTACGTGGCAAAGTGATGTCCTCGACTGGTTGCTTGTGGCCGTGATTGGAGATTGACGTGGTTCTCCGTCTCCAATGGGGCAACAAGAAAAAAAGATTGAGAACCTAATTAATGGTTGCAATGAAGCTTTGTTGTCATATTAGATTAAGTATAATAAGAGGCTATAAGCTGGATAAATAATAAGGTGGAGAAATGAAAGGAGAAGAGAGAGAAGTGGTTGGGCACAAGAACCAAATAGCTCTCTGAGAGAGACAAATAGAATGTATTAACTATGAAGAGCAAACTACTATATAAGTTGGTTGATAAGAACCTTACAGTCAGCAAGCAGATTTTATTTTTAGCGTTTTGCTCAACGAGCTTCTTTTTTGGTTAATAAATATGATCAATCAGCCTTGGGTAGGAGGGGGGAATGGAATACCGCGATATATGCCGTGCCAACTGCCCCACGCCAGGCCACGCCACACCGTGGTATTACTGGTATACAAAAACAAATCTATGGCGGCCGGCCGCCCGCACTAAACACACGGAAGCAAATAATGCAAGCTAATCTTTGCTGTGTGCTTGTCGTTATGTTCACCCACTATGTTTATTCAGACGTCAGGTCATGAATGCTTAGACCGCGAATCATTACAATGTAAAAAAAGACAAGTACAACGCTGTTGATGTGCCGTCTATTTGGGTTAAACAAAAAATATCAACCTTGCTAAACGAGGAGAGAGAACGCTTGCCATCGTTTCATCACTAGGCAGGCAACGTACTACTACCAACCACCGCTGAATTACGAGAGAGCGTCATCGGCGTAAGATTGTAACAGCTCGGAATAATTAAATTCAGTAAACAAATTTCTCACAAGCGTGCACAAACTGAAACAGCCCCTTTGAATCAATCTGACTCAACAACAAAAGCTGTCCAAATATTCAACAATAATATACTTGCATCAATCAGTTCACTTGAACAGCAATCCCCATCATCTCCACTCAATACATCAAAAAATATATATATTCATTGCGTGCCAGTATGCCCATACAAGCAACCACTTCACATCCGATGTAATAGCAAGCAAGATGATAACTTAATCAACACATATGGTAAAGGAAATACCAAATCAAGAGGAGACACCAAGATTTACGTGGAAACCCCTTGCGGGAAAAAACCACGGGCGACGGCGAGACGAATCCACTATGAGATCAAGCAGTACACGAGGTGGGAGCCAACAAATGAGGGGGCTCCAAATCCCCCACGAATCTCTCTCTTTTAGTGGTGGATTTGGTGGATCAAAGCCCTCTCTCAACTCTCCCTAACCCTAGCTCTCTCTATCTCACTCTCTCTATTTTCTGGAAGAGGAAGAAGAATGAGCACCTCACGTACAGGAGAAGGGAGGATGCTGCCCCTTTGGGCTGGTTGTACAATTTTTCTAAAGAGTGCTTGTACTATAAAGAAATTGCAAACAACTCCATCTCTCATAATTGGAGCTGCACTCACAATTCTCCACCTTAGCGACAATTGAGCCATAATATAAATACATCAAGCTTCTTAATGCCAAATGCCCAATCTTCAAATGCTTCAACTTCAGTGGATAAATCAATGAGTAACAAACTCAAACTCACCGCCACCAAAGCTCCACCTGGAGCTAGCTCGGACAAGAACGAATACCAACCAAGTTCAAGCAATGCTCAAACTAGGCCTTCGGGACCACCTTGGTTAACATATCAGCTGGGTTGTCTTTTGTGCCAATTTTCTCAACATATAAATTCTTCTTCTTCACATGATGTCGAATAAAGAAATTGCGCACATCAATGTGCTTGGTTCTCTCATGAAACTTTTCATCTTTTGCAAGGTAAATCGCACTTTGATTATCACAAAAGACAACACGATCAACTTGCTCAATGCCCAAATCACCAAGAAAACCATGCAACCAAATAGCCTCCTTCACTGCCTCTATCAAAGACATAAACACAGCTTCTATGGTTGACAAAGCAATTGTATGTATGTGCTGGGTATCCCCACAGTAAAGTTGCATATAGGATATAATAATACTCTTCATTAGTTGTATTGATTCTAGAAATTACATGTAAAAAGTCCAGTTAAAAATTAAATACAACTCCCTATTGTGTTTTTTCTCAAGTTAAATCTCCTCATTGTATAGCTATAATAATTTTGATGTGAACCATTAGTTTTATGAACAATATGTCCTTTTATCTTTACTTAGACAAAAATATAGTGTTTTAAAGCCAATATCAATATTATTAATTTGACGCTAACATCAATCTGATCGATACATGGTGGACCGGCCCCTATATCTAAATCCTAACTCCGCCCCTTAATTTATATGAGCAACTAGAGTTCATCTTGCCATTTTGACACATGGGGTTTCTTTGTTTCACTTCTCCAACAAAGATTATTAATGAAAGATTATCACCTGATGCACAATAACTCCTACACATGATGTACAGCTCTTTGTTGTTGCCACTAACATAAGCAATAATGCAATTTCTTATTGGATAGACAATGATCTTTCCATCCATAGTTTATGCGCAACAAGACAACAGTCACTTGCAGGATTAAAAAAAAACATCCAAAACCAAGTCTCATCAGCTGGGGGTTTAAGATCTATAAGTCGCTGCAAAAATTCATCGATGTACCTCTCCTAGAGTTCCTTATCAGCTGCAACCTCCTGAAACTTAGCAATAATGCAATTTCTTATTGTATAGACAATGATCTTCTCATCGATAGTTTATGAACAACAAGACAACAGCCACTTGCGGGATTAAACAAACATCCAAGACCAAGTCTCATCAGCTGGGGGTGCAAGATCTAAGTCGCTGCAAAAATTCATCGATGTATCTCTCCTGGAGCTCCTAATCAGCTACACCTCCTGCAACTTCATGGCCTTTGCAAGAAAGACCCTCCTGGTGCGAATTGATTATAGATCACTTGGTTGGGTTGTGGAACCTTCGTAGTATGCTCTCCATAAAATCATGATTGCCCGCAACATCCGAGCTGGTGTTCACGGACGCAAGTGGTGGCACTTACGAGCTGGAACAAGCCATGTCGATTACTGCAAGTAACAAATGGAAGTGTGTAATCATGGAGAGTGGAATACCCGTAACTTAACAGCCAATGCCAATAACAGTTCCACCAGCTGGCCCAAGCAGTGGCAAAACCACAGGCCACCTTGCACCACACATCATGTTGTGGCGCGACCCGTGCACGGTGCAGCGGTGACAATAGCACGCTCTAAACCTCTGTCAAGTTATTAATCGGAAAACAAATAGTACACCTATTTAATTATAGTGAAAATTTTACAGCGGACGTATTTTTAATATGGGCTTAGGATTTTTATTTGATTTATTTATTTGAATTAAAATTGAGCAAAGCCCAAATTAAATCCAATAGGATAGCTAACGAGGCTGTGAAAGTATCTACATGGTTTGATGGGCGTGAAGAGCCTATAAAAAAAATCTCTACAAACTCAAATATAGATAGTCTTGTGAGGCAGCTCATGGGCCTTTTTTTTATTCAGAAACATGTTACCACAGACAAAGAGATTGTGTGCATCGTAATGCGACTAGATCTAATGAATTCGAAGATCATGCCATGTGCTCCTTAGCTCATTAGTCGAGATTTTCCTCAATGCAAACAATTGCGCATGTATTTTTCCATATATATATAAAGTCACGCCATGTAATCTCGATATAAAATCTTCTGGTGATTCTAGAAGACTGAGGAGAAGCTAAAGCTACATGGCAAAGAAAGCTTCTTACTCCGGTGACTACACCAATGCCTGCTGGGAAGAGCTACATCTCCTGACTAACTAACTTGGCTAGCATCGCAGCGTTATGCTAGCATTGCTTACTCTTCGATGACATTTTTGTACTACTTGTTGGTTGCACATCACAAGAAAAGGGCGTAACAATCCGAGTTGTTGTGCAACAACAAAAAAACGAGTTTTTAAATTTTTTCTACAATAAATATGTGAAGCATGTGGTCTCTAGGTCAAACCTAAGTCATCCTAGATGAACTTATGGATAAATCGTTGTATTCATATAGAATCGATTGTAGGAAAGTGCTTGTGTTCTTGATATGGTTTTGGTTTGAGCTTTGTTTGGAGTTCGGAGAGCACAAAGAATTGCTCTTAATCTCATTTGAATATCTCTTAAAGTCCTTGAATCAAAAATGAAAAAACAGACTCTTTGCTTTCTCTTGGGTCAAACTTCTCCCTTCCTTTCCTTTCCCGCGGCCCAGTTCTCCTTCTCTCTCTCCGCCCAGCAGATGCCATGAGTAGGCCTCGGCCTTCCTTCACCTTCCGGCCCAACTCGCCTCCACCACCGCCCAGCTTAGCCGGCCCACTGACCTTTTGCCTTTCTCTCCCCTCCCTTGGACCCAAACCAGCCCCAGTCGTGCCCTCCTCCAGTTCCTGGCCCAACCTGGCCTCGCTACCCTCCCACCGAGCAGGCCCAGCAGCGCGCAGCAGGCCCAGCTCGCGCTCCCGTCCATCGTAGGTCCAAGCCTTTGCTCATAGAACGCTTGCACAACTAAACTAGACATAGATTAGAAGACTGCGTTCTTCTTGAGATCACCGAAGACTATCATGGCTACGTAGGCAATGGGCGCGTCGCACTCCTTTTGTGGCACCACACGAGAGAGGCTCCGGATAAATGGGAATAAATCCCAGTGAGCACCAGAGTCAAACTCTGGTGGGCTGACTGCAAACTGCAAGCCTTTGCCCTTCAACACATATAATCCAGTGAGGCAAGCTCATGGGTCTTTTGTACTCTGAGTCACTTTAATCGCACACATATTGTACTACGTGACTCTTTGGTCCCGTTTAGATCTTTTTTTTTTTTGACGAGTAGTCCCGTTTAGATCCTTGGAATTTGTTGGGGGGAGCAACCTCCGCTAGGACCCCCCTACGTAGCTCCGCGGCCCAAGCAGGGCCAAGACACACAAACATACCGCGTGACCCCCGGTGACCTTCGCCAAAGTACCCCTACCATTGGCGAAGGTCTTCGCGCTCACCTCATCAAACCAGCGAAGGTACAGACAACCTTTGCAGTTTCCCATCTCCGCTCCCGCTCCTCGCAGGTACGCAACATGCTGATGGGATCACCTAAGACCTTCGCGGCGACGGGCAAGGTCTCCCAAGACCTTCGGAGCGGCCGTCCAACACGGGCAACGCCACGGACCACGGGCAACCTCCGAACGGCTGCGCGGGGAGTCACCACGAGGCGGCGTCGGTGGCCCGACATGTGGAACCCGCGGCGATCCGACACGTGGCGCTCCAGGATAGGGCAGAGGGGAATGTCTGTATTTCAGCCGTGTACCGAAATACCCCTGTTGGGGCCCATCTGCAGTGTGACTAAGGTTGGAACGCTAATGTAAAAAGCCCCATGACCCTTGGTGTGGCCTATAAATACCAAGGGGGTGGCATGTGTAAGGGGGGAGAGGACTTGGCTTTTTCAGCCCCAATTAATGCAAATTTCCGAATCTGGCCCCACCAGCATTAATTCCCTTTGGTACACGCTAGAACCTCCCATCCTGTCTGGGAAACCTTCGCCCTCCTCCTCCGGATCCCGGCGAAGGTAGGGGCAAGTGTTTATACCAACGTAATTCAATTCATTCTATCAATATATTTGTAGAAAAACTTGTAGAATCCACTAAGTGAAGTTGGAGAAGAAGAATTAATTTCATTTTCCATCTCCTTGAAACAGGTTTATATATGAACTTTGAAAGTTGTAAAATCTCAAATTTCAAGCCAAATAATCTAATTTCTTAAGTCGATTCTTATCAATATATTTGTAGAAAAACTTATAGAATCCACTAAGTGAAGTTGGAGAAGAAGAATTAATCTCATTTTCCATCTCCTTGAAACAGTTTATATATGAACTTTGAAAATTGTAAAATCTCAAATTTCAAGCCAAATAATCTAGTTTCTTAAGTCGACTCTAATTCTTCAAAAATGAAGGGATTTAAACAGCCCAAAGATCTTGCCACACTACACCACAGCCTAAAATTAGCGTCGGTGGGGGGGGGGACGCTAAAAAGTCGGTTTATCGTCAGTTGGTCGGACGTTAAAGGTTGGTAACGGATGGTCCGACGTTATATCTCTAATTGACCACAGATGGTCCGACGTTAATTCTATTTCACTTCAACATCGGGTGGTCCGACGCTATATCTTAGTTTTAACGACCCCGCCCATCGCCATAGGCCAGTTCGCGCGCCAGATTTACCGCATTTCGCGCCTAATTTTTGTTGGAGTTGTTCCAAATTCACTTCAGGATATTGGCCAGGCTTCTGACGAAGCGAAGCGGAGGCCCGTCGCCGAAGGCTTGGGCCGGAGCATAGCGGAGTCTGAAGCCGGCCCATCAGCCGCGCCCCAGTGCACACACGGGGGGGGAGGGGGGGTGCGGGGGGTATATATGCCCTTGCTAGGGTTTCGTGGAGACTTGATTCTCTTGTAAGCCGCCACAGGCGTGTAACCCAAAACTCTTGAGATAGTGAGATTGTTGCCGGCTGGTGCCCGTGGTTTTTCCCCTTCACATTGAAGGGGTTTTCCACGTAAATCGTATGTCTCCGCTGTGATTGATTTCGTTTACTTCATATTTCTATACGTCGTTCATAACAATTTTTCAATGTGGGCCCACATGTCAGAAAAAAAATGTCGCCCCGCCATTCTAGCCCGCCAATGCACGAGCCCAATCTACTCTCTTCCCCCCCCTGGACCCTGACGCTAGAATCACAAAACCCAAAACCTGTTATCAAAAAAAAAAAAAAACAAAACCCAAAACCTAACCTGTTTTCCCTCGTCTCCCCCACACACCCCGCCGCCGCCCCAAACCATCGAGGAAAAAAATAGCGACGCCGCACAGCGCCCTCTAGCGAGCGCCCTGCCTGCCGTCGCTGGCCGGCCACCGGCCCCCCTCACTGGTGCCGCCTCCTTGCGTGGTGGCCTGCGAGCTCAGCTCGTCCCCTCCCGGCGGCGACTTCAACTCGGCCGCCCCACGCCGGCGTCCTCTTCTCGGCTGCTCCCCGCCGGCGTCCTCTGCTCGGCTGCTCCCCGCCGGCAACTGACAGTTCGGTCGGCGACCTCAGCTGGACGACTTCTGCAGGTAGGTCTCCATTCTCTCTGCCCCCTTGTACGCCATCTCCCATGAGTCTGTAGCTTTTGTATTTTGCTAGATCCAAATTTCGTCGGTGGAATAATGGGACTAGGAGAGGAGCAGTTGAATCAATAATCCAAATTAGTGGTTGCGGAATGACTGGTTGCCGATCCAAATTAGTGTCCGTTCCCCACTCACGGAAGGCAACTTTTTTTTTTATTTCTATTTCTAAGTGCAAGCAGCTCTGAACATTAGTTTGGACCACAAAGGAAATAATAATAATTGCGAGATCTATGTCTACCTGACTACCTGTACTACTACATTGTTATTCCTTTTTCACTCTAGTTCTTAGTTTTGCATAAATGGCAACCTCTATATTTTGGTGAGGCTTTGCCACTGCTATTCATATGCTTCCTTTCCTAATTACTTACTGAATCATGGATATGTGGTTTCCTCTATCACAACCAGGAGGGTTTTTTCGTGGTTGCCTAAGGCGTACAAGAAGTAGCTCCTTGGATCTTTGCCCTAAGAAAAGCTGCAACAGCTAGAGCCATCTCCTCACCAAGCTCGTGGATTAGCCTAAGGTAAAGTGCTCTCTACCACTCCGATCCGCTGTAGTTTGTTGCTGATCTATTCTTGTGCTTATACTTTTATAGTGTGTTTGGTCAGCTTGTGGTTCTCCCTAGTAAAGGCTGATGGATAAATCTTGGATTGATGATGATGCTAGGTAAATACAGTAACTTAACTGATACTGAAAGCGGTATACATAGGTAGAGTGGATTTTTAACATAAAACTTTCATGTAGGCATGGCAAGGCATATTTGCAGGGGGTGAACCGTTTCTTAGCTTTTGCATTTAGTAATGCAGCTGTTGGTAGCAAGATACTTTGTCCTTGTAGGAAGTGTTCCAACTCTTTCTGGTATGAGGCTCCTGAAGTCCGTGAACACTTAATATGTGATGTGTTTCTAAAAGGGTACAGAACATGGAATTTACATGGAGAACCCACCCCATCTGTGAATCATGAGAACTGTGACAGTGATGGTGATGGTGTTGAGGTTATGGACGATCCTGATGAAGATGATGATATCTCTGGTTTGCTTAGGGACTTAGCAGGTGGCTTAGACAATAGAGGTGATTTTGAGGACAATAGTCCTGTTGTAGATCCTTGTGAGGACCTAGTTGCTATTCAAAAGCTAGTTGAAGAGAATAGCAAGGATCTATTCCCTACAAGCAAGAAATATACCCAACTTTGATTTCTTATTAGATTACTACACCTCAAACTCCTTGGAGGATGGTCTGATAAATCTTTTAACCTGCTACTAGACCTACTCAATGATGCATTCCCTGATGGTTCAGCCGTAGCGAAATCCTTTCATGAAGCTAAGAAATTGATGAAATCCATAGGAATTGGGTATACTAGTATTCATGTTTGTGAAAATGATTGCATTCTCTATTGGAAGGAGAACATAGATCTGAATTCATGTCCAAAGTGTGAGGCTTCACGGTGGAAATCAACAAGGAAGACTCTAGATGGGAAACATGTATATAATGTTCCCAAGAAGGTTCTCCGCGGGGAACGAGCAGTAGCTCGTGCGGTAACGTCTCCCGGTGGTGGAGCCGCCGACCGAGTTCGAACCCCCACGGGCGGATTTCCGGTTCCACCGGGAACAGTGTTCCCAAATAATTTCCACCTCTCTCGCGTGGAGCCACAATGGTAGAGTGACGGGCCCGTTGCCTACGAAATCGGTGGATTTCGGTGATCTCAAGAAAGGACGCGATCTTTAGATCTCGAGTGTAGTTGTAGATTTGTTTGTACACGTGGTGTGCGTGTGTGCGTGTGTTGAGTGAGGCGTGCGTGTGTGTATTAACAGATACTACAGCTGTACCCAGATGAGAGGCGCTCAAAAAGAAGGTTCTCCGCTACTTTCCAATAAAGAAGTGTCTCCAAAGGTTATTTCTGTCCTCTAAAACAGCAAGCCTCACAAGGTGGCATGATGAAGGGCGAAAAGAAGATGGTCTCCTAAGGCATCCTGCAGATTCCCCTCTATGGAAGGACTTTGATGACAAGCATCGAACCTTCTCTGCGGACAGCCGCAATATCAGTCTTGCATTTGCCACTGATGGCTTCAATCCATTTAGAACCATGAATAATAGCTACAGCATTTGGCCCGGTATTTGTATTCCCTACAATTTCCCACCTTCAATGTGCATGAAGCAATCAAATTTCATCCTATCTTTTCTGACTCCTGGGAAAGATTCTCCTTGTGGTAATTTTGATCTCTTTTGTGAGCCACTTGTCAATGACCTGTTAGATCTGTTTGAAAATGGTGTTAGAACTTATGATGCTTCCACTGGTGAGTACTTCCAGTTACGGGCAGCAGTATTGTGGACTATTACTGATTTCCCAGGTCTAGGATATGTGTCTGCATCTGTCACATCTGGTGAGGCAGCATGTCCTGATTGCAACTTCTTCACTGATTCAATTAGACTTGGTAGTGGTTCCAAGACATGCTATATGGCTCATCGAAGATTCTTGCCTGAAAATCACCCGTTTAGGTTTGATGCCGATAAATTTGGTGGTAAAACTGAGTTGAGACCAGCACCTAAAACACTTTCCTGAGAGGAAATTTTGGAGTGCACTAAAGACCTTAGTACTAGTTTTGGCAAGGATCCATCCGGAAAGAAACCAGCAAGAAAGAAACGCAGGGAAGGTGAACCATTAGTCATTTTTAAAAGAAGATCTATTTGGTTCAAGCTTCCATATTGGAAAGATTTGATGTTGCGACATAATTTTGACTCTATGCACATAGGCAAAAATGTGTGTGAAAGTTTATTGAACACATTCTTGGGCACTTGTTGGGAAGTCGAAGGATAACTTGAATTCTCGCTTAGATCTTCAAGCTCTAGGTCTTAGAACTGATCTTCACCCAGTTGATGTAGAGGACCAATTTTATTTACCACCAGCGCCATACTCACTGAGTCTTGATGAGATGAAATTATTTTGTAAAGTACTAAAAGGGGTGAAGTTTCCTGATGGTTACGCATCAAATATACAACAAAATGTACATGTCGGTGATAGAAAGGTATTTGGGCTGAAGAGTCATGAGTGCCACATTATTCTACAAGATTTGCTACCACTTGCTGTGAGAAAAATACTACCAGAAATAGTCAGTGCTGGAGTGATTCGGATATCCAACTTCTTCAAGAAACTTTCTGCCCCTGTCATTCGAATAAGTGATATGGAAAGCCTACAGGATGAAATAGCTGAAACCTTGAGCCTTCTTGAGACTATATTCCTTCCATTTTTCTTCGACGTTATGGTACACTTGATGGTACATATTCCTGCCCAAGCAAAAATATCTGGTCCAGTCCATTTTCGCAGCATGTGGCCCGTGGAGAGGTAACTATCTTAAGCCACGTGTCTTGCTAAATACCTATACAAACCTACTAGTTATATACCATTATCAATTAATGTGCCTATTATTTATATGTATAGGTTTCTCATGAGATTAAAGGGTTCTCGTACGTACAAAAAGTCATCCCGAGGGATCAATTATGGAGTGGGCTAATTTCACTGGGTGTCTCACACTTTGTTCTCGCTATCTACATGGCGTGGGACAAATTACCCGTCAACCTAGAATAGATGAAGATGACAGTACACCTTCTTTCTTCCGTAGCATTGGTCAAGGCTTGGCTGGAAATCGCACATTTAATTTGGACCACAAGACATGGGTGAAAACTCATAGATATGTTTTGTTCAACCACGACTACATTGCGTCTTACTTGGAGTAAGTTATCAAAACCACTTGCATCATATAATCAAATTTCCCTACATTCTAAAGTCACAATAACACTTTTGCAGTAAGTATGATCAATATCTTTCCTCCATTGGCCATTGAAATAAACGGGACATCAATCGGATTCGTCATGAATCTTTTCATGAGTGGTTTAGGTTGCATGTAAGTGAGAGTAAAACTGAAGACTTGCTATATGTGATAGATTTTACACATTTTAATAGCAGTATTTCATAATCACAGGTGGGAGAAATGTGTGAGGAAGCACCAGAGGAGATAAAAATTTTGGCCAAGGGGCCAATGTTGAATGCACGCAAGTATAGTAGCTATAGTATTAATGGATTTTGTTTCCACACAAAATCCTATGATGAGGGAAGACCTATTCAAAATAGTGGGGTCGCTGTAGTTGCTGAGGCAACAAGCTTTGATAGGGGCAATAATGATGACAGTACAATGACAAAAAATGTCTATTATGGAATTATAAAGGAAATTGTTGAACTGAATTATCATCACAAAGGAAATGCGGTTCTTTTCAAGTGTGATTGGGTTGACAACCGTGTGCAGGACAAATGGGTACGAACTGATAATTTGGGGGTTACATCTGTTAACTTTAAGCATGTATTCAATACTGGTGAAAAGATATCAGATGAGCCTTTCATTTTAGCATCACAAGCTATTCAAGTATATTATGTTCCTGAAGCAATTGATCATGAGTGGGCTACTGCTATTCAGTCAAAAGCAAGAGATGTGTACGACTTAGATAATTTAGAGAATGAGCACATGGATAATGACAATGGAGTAGCATGGCCATTGCATGATCTAAGTGCAAATGTGACAGTGGATATTGTAAATGGGGTGGTCCCTTCTGTTAGAAGTGATATCGATGGAATACTTGTTGTTCCCTAAAAGAAAAAGCCTAAAAAAGCCAACAAAGTAAGTGTTGTTTAAGTGATGCTTGCTGCAGATATTTGTTATTGATTGTTTTATTGATCTCGTCCATAGACTGCTGATTTTTTTTTTTAGGAAAACAAATGGAAAGCGCAAGCGGAAACAGTAACAATGGTGGCAAGACCATGTATGAGAGGCAGAGGGATGAAAATATTGCAGAGAACAATCGGAAGCTGGCATCACTTGGTCTCACTTCCATCAATACGTGCAATGAATCTAGGAAAAAGCAAAGGTCATCTCTTATATAAATTGTTCTAGTATAATGACTTTGCTCATTTAAGAATGCTGATATTTACATGAATTGTTCTACTACTTCCTTTTAGAGAACTCATAACCCAAGTGTTCAAGCAACCCGGACTCATAATCTGAGGCCAAGGTCACATGTCAGCCATGCAATGAATGTGAATGGGCAACTTGAAGAAGATGTAGATGAAGAAGATGTAGCCGAAGAAGATGTAGCTGAAGAAGATGATTGGGAATTTGAATCAGTTAGAGATTTCTTATGTGATAATGAAGGTCTTGTATATCCCACCAGATTTACTCAATTTATTTATAGCAGATTTTTAATATGCCTACTTCTAATTTCTCCATTTGTTTATAGCAGATTGTCACCGCAATACACAAGAGAAGAGGAATGGAAGAGGTATCAGTAAGTTGAATGATGTCTTTGCAAGGAAACCTGGTATGCCTAAAATCAATGTTATGGTCAATGAACATGGTCAACCCATTGGTGAGAATGCTAGGAGGTTTTCTGGTGCTATTGGGGTCCATGTCAGACAAAACATATCAATTGCCTGTCCTGATTGGAGGCTTGTTGATGAGAAGTTAAAGGATGCAGTATGGTCAAGCATGCAGGTAGTTGTTCTAGTTTTATTTGTAGGCCTTCATTATTTTGTCATGATTTGTACTCATTTGCTACTTTCTCTTCACACTAGCAATACTTTGATATTGATGATAATGGTAAAGCCAAAGATTGGGTTTTGGGGGCTGCTGCAAAGAAATGGAAGGATTTTAAAGCTGATCTGAAGAGAAAGTTTTTTAAAGGTGAAATAACAGAAGAAATATTAAAGGAAAAACAGGGTAAAAGACTAAATGATGATGATTGGGACTATCTCAAAAAACATTGGTCATCCCCAGAAACTGAGGTGAGTACTACTACTAGTTTCAACTTGCTAGTTACAGCCATCTTTGCTGCTTGCTGCTTGCATTGATCTTTCTGATATAGCCTTATCTATCATAGGCTCAATCTGAAATTGCCAAAGCCAACCGTGCAAAGTTGTCCATACATCATACAACCGGTAGCAAGAGCTTTGCTTGTAATGGTTATGAAATGGTATGTGAAACTATATTTGATTTTTTTCAATACATAACATGCTACATTTCTTAAGTACTAAATGTGAAACACTTGTAGGCTAATGAACTAGGGCGCCCTCCTCGAAGGGACGAACTGGAATTCCATCGAGTAATGCAGCACCAATTATTGTAAGTATTTCCTTGAACTAGTATCACTGTTTGTAATATTAGTTTTGCCATATTCACAATGATGTTCTATTTGTGTAGGATAAACTTAAATCAATTATTGAAGCCCAGCCTGAATTGATCGAAAAATCCATCCAACAAGGTGATGCATTTGCTGCTGTTTGTGGACAAAAGGAACCAAAAGGACGTGTTCGTTGTTTGGGCCTAGGACCAACTCCCCAAACTATTGGTACACCAAGAGCCAAGCGTTACACTCCAACAAGGGTTCAAATGCAACTTCAAGAGTTAAAAAGGCAAGAAAGTCAGCAAAGAGCTCTAGAACAACGCATAGCTGAATTGGAAGCTGAATTGGCACGTGAAAGGTTGGCACATGAAAATGTCTCCCAAAATGGGTCTAACTCACGACACCATGAGGTAAACCATTAGTCTTTGATTCTGTGGCCAGATAATTGTCTCATATCTGCAGTTGCCTTGCTTTAGCTTCTAGGCAATGAAAACTTTTATGTATGGATGCTATGCTTGTCACATACAAATAGATATTGGTTTGCCTATTGTTTTACTATGCAAATCATTTCTTATTTCTAAGCATAAAGATCTGAAGCAAATTATGTCTAAGCATAATTGGCTCATTTTTTATTTCACAAAAGTTTCTAAGTTCTTGTGTTGTTCCAGAATGGCTCTAACTCCCCCACTTTTTTGTTTATAGAGCCCAAGATCTGAAGCAAATTATGTCGAGACAAATCACATTGCTGAACTTCATGAAGATGGTGCCAATGCAAATAACTCTAATGAGTATGAATATGTGCTTGTGCCTAGGGCTCCACATGTCCAGCAGCCCCACCGGTCCAGTAGCTTCCCAGCTGTGCAGCCCAGCACCTTTCCCACAGCCCCATTTTTGCAGGGCCCTCACTCTAGCCCCATTCCTACAACCATAGTTCAGCCCCCTCAGTCTAGCCCCATTCCTACAACCACAGTTCAGTCCCCTCAGTCTAGCCCCATTCCTACAGACCCGGCTATTCAGTTCCCTCAGTCTAGCCCTGATGGTGCAGGCTCATCAAGGAATGGTGATGCAAATCACATCTCACATGATGACCTTGTAATGCTCTCATCGTTTTCAATTTTTTTGCTTCTAGTACCATGGTGCTTTTTTAATGAATACAATTCTCATAAAGACATTGTTTGCTTCAGATTGGCAAAGAAATTATACTCTATGCACTCCAGAGAGATGAACCTGTGGCCAAGGGAGTAGTTATTTCAGTTAATCCTAGCATCGTGCATGCAGGACAAGCTCTTGGAAAGAAGCACTGTCTAGTTGTTATTAGGTTTGTGATGAAAAGGGATGCAAAGCTACCTCGCCCATATCCTGGTGTGGAAGGGATGGCTGATGCTAAGGACATGGGAATTGCTTGGCCATATAAAAGGGTAAGAAACACAACTTGTCATTGTTCTTATGATGGATTTGCATGTGTGTGTACCTAAGTGCTCTGCATGCATGCTCTCTGTACATGTTCATCATCATATTGTAACTATGCTGTGTACCTGTTCATCATTATTGCTTGCTGTTTTCATTTGTTATGAGTGCCCAGATTTCTAATCTCTGAAATTTCTAACAGCTCAAGGTCTGCAATACTAAAGAAGCATCCTGCAAGACTAAAAAAGCATCACATGGAACAGGTGTGCTATTCTGAATTTTGCCAATCTACATGACATTTAGGAGAGTATACAGCTTGCATGAAACTGAACCTTTGTACATATGAAACTGAAAATTACATGATGGGCAATCTGTTATTCCTTGCATGTCTTTCCCTTCTCTGTCCAAAGCTGAATCCATCTGCTAGAAATACATCTAGATAATGAACCATACTTGTATATTGGCTTGAATTGGAAAGATCGAGTATACTTCTATCGTATGAGACTTTTGTGTTTACCACTGACTTATCCACCTTATAGTGTAGTCCAGTATAGTGTAGTAGTTAGTACTTGACCCTTCATTTTTTTTGTAGTAGTCAATATGAGTCTTTTTAATGATGAAATTCAACTTTTATTTACAGCTGCTTGGAGGTCTACCTGAACTAGCTGCAGCCACTGATTGGATCAAAGTGCTCATGATGACGTGTTTTGGAAGTGCTCATGGCAGCGTGTTTTGGACAACCAAGCTATAGATGAAACTTTTGTTTGGACACTAGAGCTTCATCATTTTCTAAAGTGTGGAAGCAAACTATGAGATATGAGTTGTGGAACTAAATATCTAAGCACATCTACCATTTTGGCCAAACTTGTTTCATTTGAGCTTATGTTTGCCATGAATTGTGTAAATTGGCATGACATGTTATGATAGATTTAATATAACTTGTGAGCACTTTCTGGTCCAGATTATGTGTTTCATGAATGTTGTGTGAATGTATTGGATGGCACTGTTGATTCTATGATTAACATGTAAATAGTAGAAGATATTATGTGTAAATTATTTGTATGCATAGTGACGGGCAGTGGGTCGCTATAACTCTATATCGTCAGACAGTGTGTCGTTATAAGTTTATAAAAGATGTCAGACAGTCTGACGTTATAACTTTTTATAACGTCAGAGGATCCGACGTTAAAACTTGGTCCGACATTATAAGTTTTTAGCGTCGCCACTATCACCGGCAGATATATCTGACGCTGTAAGTTTATAACGTCGGACCGTAAGTCGTTGAACCGACTTATAATGACCCACCGTTCGACGTTATATTTAGGCTGTGGTGTAGTGCCATGCGCTCCCGAGCTCATTAGTCGAGATTTTTCTCAATGAAAACAACCCTGCACCTGTATCCTTCCAATAAAGTCCTGACGTGTAATCTTAAAATAAAATCTTTTAGTGATTGTTGAACATTGGGGAGAAGCTACATGGCAAAGAAAGCTCCACACTCCGGTGACTACACTAATGTTGCTAGGAAGAGTTGCGTTGCAGTGCATATCTAGCTTGGTCGGCATCACATCATGAAGCTATTGCTTACTACGGACCCTTCGATGACAATCTTGTACCACTTTGTTGTGCATAGTTCAGGACTTTGGAGTCTCTCTTTCCACCGGGTTGGATATATTTTCATGATATTCCTCTTGTATTACAAGTAATATCTTGCATTTGGTTCGTTCTCCATCATTTTCTATACCTAACTAATATTAAAGATCCAAAGTTTCATTACCATTTTTTCATTCAACTCTTTGTAACTAATTAGACAATGCAGAATTACTTTCGTCCTGTTTTTTTACTTGATTTAGTCTTATAGCATATACTCATACGAGTTAGAACAACTTGCACCTAGCGACAATGGATGTATGGTCTGATTCCAATACGTTTTGTAATATTTTACACTTGTATATACTCCCTCTATTTTGGATTTGATTTCTTTAGGTACGTAGCAATAGGTAGCGGTAGAAAGGGCCTTAGATCCTACTTGGATGTAAAATATTGTTTTGAAGTACTAGAGAAATACTTGTTTTTTATAAAAATACTTTCTTCATTCTAAATTATAAGATGTTTTAGCATTTCTAGATACATTACTTTTGCTATGCATTTATACATAATGCATATCTAAGTAACAAAAATAACATATATCTACATAACATTTATAAATATATTTAGTCAAACTAAAGATGTGGTTTGACTCCTTAAAAAAACAATATTTCCGTTCTTTTTGAGATGAAGCAAATTATATTTCTTCCTGTTGTGGTTATATGAATATTTTTACCTACCTATCTACTCTTTTTAATTTCAAACCATAATCATAATTAATATACATGTACATGGTAAAAAAAACTATGTACTGAGGCCATTATATTATACTACCGTAAAAATATCAGTTATTTTTAAATGCATACTCGATTATGTGCTCCTGATTCGAATTAACATTTGATATCGCTAGGATCATACCCGTGCGTTGCAACGGGAATATATAATTGCCAAAAAATTTGTATCATGATAATTTAAATTTCAACCCATGATAAAAATTACACCCATCTTTGTCATGGCGGGTAGGCGTGGACATTTGTGGCAAAAAAAAAAAAAAAATGCCATGACAATTCAAATTTAAACACGAGGACAGGGATTGCAAGCCTCTTCGTCGTGCTTGGTAAACCTAGACATTTTATCAGTATTACTTTGTTCTATTATTTTTATCAAGGAGAAAATAAATTTGTAGTATTATGCAAACTGAGGAAGCATACACCAAATGCAACAATTGAGCTAACTGTCAATTTTTTTTTTTTTGACCAAAAGCTAACTGTCAATTTTACAGAACAATCGCTCCAAACTACAAGCCATGAGAGGGCAAGGAATGTCATATAATCTAATCTAATTGAATGTCGGCAAGGACAACAAATGGACCTACTCCAGAAAGGCCAATGTGCGTAGGACTTGTTTCGAAGCATTAAGCATCTAAACAGTAGACTCCCAATAGCTTAGGGGAAGCCCCCGCCAGTCCTCTGTCAGCCTCCCAGCTAGCTGACACACGTGCAGGTGGTCTGACACGCGCAGATGGGGAATCTCAGGTCAAACTGCGCAGAAACATTTTTGTCGCGACGATGCATAAAAACTAGTGGCGGGATGAATTAATGTCAGTTCGTTAGTGCATAAAAACCTCTCCGCGAGCTGGGTGTTCCACCTAACAGCATCTGACATGGGCTGACACAAACTGACAAGACTGACGCGCGCATGCAAGCATGCATCCCATCTAAATCTCTTCTTTTTTTCTGATAATTCCTAAACGATGCGTCCAATTCAAAAACGGTTTTCACCATTGAACTCCTGACATTTTTGTGCACGATTCAAGATCCATTGTGGATATATTTATGAGAATTTTGAAAAATCATAAATTTTAAATTTGAAACATGTCACAGGGTGACTGTTTTGGATGCATAAAGTCTTTGGTCAAGATGTGTACAAAAGTTTTGGCCGCTAACGTTGCATAGAAGTGTTTGGTTGAATGAATAAAATTTTGAAATTTATGGCTGATTCCTCTCATCTTCTCCTAATTTAAAATTTACATCAGATCATTTGAATCATATTGACACTAGAAGGCTGTGGATGTATAGAATCACTTGTCAAAATGCATAGAATAGTTTTTAACACCGCATAATAACCTCTCATGGTGTGGGGGTGTATAATAACCACAAAAACACTGCATAAATACATAGACCCCAGCATAAATACATGAAAACAATCTTTTCTTCCCCAAAATTTGAAATTTGAAGAACATGTGACAACCAATCAGATTCATATAATCGAAACTCAACATACATAGAAATATTGCATACAAATTTGTTGTTCGGTGAATAAAAATTAAATGTGTTACGACATACAAAAAATTCTCTATGAGATGGGCATTACAATAAATATACAAAGTTGCATGCCAACAACATGAAGAATGCTAAAAATTACATGCCATGCGTACAAACTTGTGCACACAGCATAGGTGCACAAATCAACAACACAAAAACAACGGAAGATTGAGCCACGCAGGGCACTCCCCATCGCTGCCTAGTGGAGCCGTCCCAATCGCTCCAGTCCCTACGAGATCAATACAATGATTAGTTATTGAGAACCATACATACAAACATATTTTAACATGGGCAAAAACCTTAAAAAGTGGCAAGAAAAGGCATAGAAACATGTTATAGGAAAGCACATAAGCCTGTTTTGATGTCAGCTACATTAAAGTCTTTTTTCTACAAAAACACATACTGCAAGAATCGTATTGATACCCAACAAAATATTTCAGTCTTCCAAGTTCCAACAATGCATGAATAATTATTCCTACAATGTATATAAATGCGCATCATTTTAAATAGAAATTCACTCCAATAATGTACAAAAGAAAGCATGGACTGGATGCATAAAACTCTCATCAAGCTTGCATAGTAACAAAAAGAAAGCATGCAATTTTAAATAGAACTGTGTATAGTAATATGCTGAAACAATGTATAAAAAAATTCTATAAGAAGGCACACATCAATTTTTTGTCAAACTGAACCACTATTCAAATTGGACTAGTGAACATTTTTTTGCAGCAAATAAAATAACTCGCATGCATCTAAATCCACATATTCTTCTCTCCTGGCTGCACCTACCCATCCTTGGTGCTTCGAACAGGAGACCTGCCATCCAAGAATGCATAGAATTTAGAAAAATTCAAGATGCATCACAATCAGCTAGGGACACATTGATAGATTTTTGAATAGAGAACTTGTTATTGATATCTTTAGTCTCTATGCATACAAACCACAGAACTTAATTCATTCCAACAATGCATCTAAATATGGTTTAATAGTTCAAGTATATCAAGTGCATAAAGAAGTAGTGGGTGATACATAAATAGTTTAACACATGGAGAAGCATAAAAAAACATCCATATACAGTATACAAACATGAGAGATCACCTAGCTAGTATCTCCATGTACATCAATTTCTAGAACAATGGCCAAGAACAACTTTTTATGCATAATAACCAGCATGCAAACTGAACTACTAGAGCTTGCAAAAGATAAAGATTGGACAATTTTTTTATCAATAATAACCAATGACAGCAGTGACTGTTGTCTTGCCACACATTACGGCTACCCAAATTAGAATACAAAGGGCTAGGAACAATTATTTATGCATAATAACCAACATGCAAATTGGACTACTAGAGCATGCAATAGTGTATAGAGAATCTAGTATGCTGCATAACCTGTAACCACCGATATGTATAGAAATGTGCTAGAATAATGCATATAAATGTGTTCCGATAATGCATATAAATTTGTTTCACAATGTATAAAACTGTAAGCCGATGGCCACCTTGTAAAATTTGCTCTGATAGAAACATGCTTTTATATGAGCAGAAACCAGGTAGCTACATACTGCAATTCAAATCATATGTGCATGACAGACATATGCCACCACCAGAAACTACTAGTAGGAAGGGGGGAAATGATTTTTACTCACATCGTCATTTGCATTGCATGAATCCAGGAGCTAGAACAGGCTGAAAGAAACACATAAATACAAATAGAGTTGAGCATACAGATAAATGTCAAAAAATGTTTTAAAGTGTGCTCAAACAATATATATTGGAATTTGAAAATATGATTTTGATTGGCTGTTCCACCTATGCAACTAAATCACAGTTTCACCATGCATCTAAACCTATGGCGGCAAGCATAAAAACTATTATTTTCCCTTTGGATCAGCAGCCCACCATTGTGCACACATTAATAAGGATGCAAAAGCGTCTCTATGTAAAAAGCTAATAACACATCACAAAGCATAAACGCTATTACACAGTATGCATAAAAAATTTCAAACCTAAGGCCATGCATAAAAACTAATGTAAACAGGTATAGGAACTCATGAATTGCACATAAACCTACTGTTCAATCACAATAGCTCGCAGGCCATGCCACTACCAATGTTTGAGCAGCACAGAAACCTTAGACAGTATGCATAAAAATGTGGTCGCAACTGCAGCTGCGAAGAGAATGCATAAAATGCACATAAATTTAATCCAACAATGCATATAAACCTTCTTCTCCATGCATCTAAACCTCCATAACAGCAAGGAAATTAGCTTCTGCTGATGGAAACCAATAATCATTCATCCAAGACAGAACACCAGTAGATCATTTCATCCAAGCCAGTTCTACCATGCATAAAAACCTATGCTTGCATGAAAAGATGAACATTTCTACCTGGCGCCATCGCTGTGATCTCTGCCGTCACCGACCACATGACCGAGCTAGCATCAGCCCCGCCACGCACCCGTCGTCGTCGTCCCCATTGGTCGCACACCCACTGTCGTCGTCCCCGTCCGTCCTCCACCAGGCCCTGTGCTGCGCCGTCATCATCTGTAGCTCTTCATTTCCTGCAATAAAACCGCATAGAAACTGCTCAAAATAATGATTGTAATTATGTATAGCGTATACATAATTTAGCCGAGCATATAACTCTATTTGTAGCTAGCTAATTTGTAGCTAGCTACAAAATAAGTTATTCTATAGCCACTTCCATTTACGATAATTTGATACACTGATTTACGATAATGTCAGTACCTATTTACGATAGTTGGTTTACTATAACACATGAGGATATTTACCATAATGTTATAGTAAATCACATAGGTAGGAGTTACTATAATCTTGCAAATTAGCATAGTAATTATCGTAACTCAAAGTGGCTACAGAATAAGTTATTCTGTAGCCAGCTGCAGAGTAACAGTTCTATATATATATATATATATATATATATATATATATATATATATATATATATATATAGAGAGAGAGAGAGAGAGAGAGAGAGAGAGAGAGAGAGAGAGAGAGAGAGAGAGAGGTGTATGTAGATGCTAGAAGTTGACATGGATGATCTGAATTTTTGTTAAATCAAGGACTTGGACTGCAATACCACCTGCAAATAGAGAATCAAAATGACATGCTACTACTTCTACTTCAGAATTGAGCCAATGTTTTTTTCCATGCACTCTAACAATAGTAGCAGTCTGAAAATATCAAACACAACAATACTTTTTTTTGAGTAAACACAGCAATAGTTACCAATCTCATGTGTTGATTTTATTCTTGAAAGCATAGCGAAGACGTCATCTTTCTTGGAGAGTCTACCAACCTGAGTCAGGCTGTGTGGTACTCCAACAAATGCACAGTAGTAGTGCTGAATGCCTCCTAAAATAAAGTGAGCCTGTGGATCATCCTCCTGCTCTGATAAAATGGAATTGCAGAAGGCACCAGCAGATTTTTAGGGCAGTGAGAAATCCCATACTTCAAGCTTGTACATACAGCAGGCTTATTTGGTTAAAATGTATTTGGTTCATCCGTTGTGTACAGCAGCCTTTCTACTTCCCACCAATGCTTGCAATCCTCGCCACACAATCTCTTCTACTTTTCATCGCGACAACACATTTTATCAACTACTTGCACGAAGACACTAATCCTGCAGGATCTTTTTCATGAATGCAATCAGCACCGATCGGTGATTCATGTTTGTATGCCTGAAACAGACGTTGTTTAGAAAGCCAAAAATAGAGAGCTCTCAGATAAACATAACAAAAGGTCGTAAAAATGTACCTGCAGGCTGCGTGCTTTCAGGCTGGAATTGAGGCACACCTGAACAACCTTCAAACCCGCAAGGACGTCGGTGACCCTCGGGGCCGGGAGCTCTCCATCTTGTCTTCGGCAGGGGCCCGAGCGCAAGCTTAGTTAGATCAGAGATGATGACCTGCGTTGGCAGGGGCGGATCTACAGGGGGGCTGGGGGCTCCAGCCCTCCTAATCAGCTTGATTACTTACTAAATCACTGTTGCTTTATGTGAAATTGCCATTAATTTTTAGCTTTAGTCCTAAATCTTCCTTGTTTAGCCCCCCTTTTACCTCAATCCCAGCTCCGCCACTGTGCGTTGGTGGTGAACTTGTGCAAAAGGAACGTGTGTAATGAAGCATTGCATCAACAGCAACTGTGTCGTCGCCACACCTTTCTTTTCTCTCTCTGATCTATTGGTTTCAGCAGCATTGTGACTTTTGGACCGGGCAACCTAGGAAAAGAAACGATAGACAATGAACTACAATAAACCTTAAACATTACAAGTAAAACCAGCAGGTGCATCGTAGATTCAGCACAACGAGAGAACTGTTCCAATTACAGAGCATAAACTGCAGGCTGGTACCTTGAGAATTTAAAGGGAAAGTAATTCCGTCGCACCTTGTGCGCCCTTCTATTTGCCATAGTATCATGCTGCTTCTGCCTAGGTTCTAGCTCAACTGAGAGGAAGGGATACACGAACATAATTGTTTCAGGGTGGGTACGGAATCAGCATCATCAGTTTCACTAACACGCAAAATCTGAACATTAGGTCCTTCTATCTCCTAAACGTTTGAGAGTTAGACTTGAAACCTTAAACTAAAATGGTAGAGCTATGTACCAAAAATAATTGTTTTTAAAGCCAATTAAGTTGTCTACATATGAAATTGAGAGGAAGGGATACACGAACATAATTGTTTCATGGTGGGTACTGAACCAGCGTCATCAGTTTCACTGACACGCAAACATTAGACCCTTTTATCTCCTTAACCATTGAGAGTTAGACCCTTTTATCTCCTTAATAAGGGAGAATTTGAAAGAAAAAAAGAACCATGATTAAGAACTTGAGGGAGAACGGCAGCAGGTTAGATGTACCTGCTCTATCTGCCATACTGCTGCTCGTTGATGGCATCGATCCCACCCAGAAAAAAAATCGTCGGAAATTCAGAAATCAGAAAAAGTGAGCCCACCCAACGAATTAACAGCGCGGCGACGGCGAGCGCAAGGGATACACGGTTTCACCTCCTCAGGTGTCCTATTGTGGCTGTGGGCTCGAGTCGGGCGGGGCCAGGCAGCACAACTCCGGAAGATTGATGGATTATTACGTACCTTGTTGCTACGTCGATGGTGGCATCGATCATCTACGTCCACCACATCGTTTACGTCCGAAGCAATCCGTCGGGGCTTCCTGGCTTCCGGTGCCGCCACCCGGCCTCCCACACCACGACGGCGGCGGATCAGGAGCGGGAGACGGCCTGGACGTCGACGAATACCAGCGGCAGAGTCGGGCCGGCAGCGCAACTCCGGCGGGCGGTGGCTGTTGTTCATGGACTGCGGAGGATGGCGCCGATGTCGAGGCGGTGGCGTCGAGGTTTTAATCCCCTCCGTAGCGAGGAGAAAGAAGACCGGCATGGGGCAGGTCTGGGCTACGTACGGAGGGAGGGGGAGGTGATTACGGAGGTGATTTGTTTTACGGTAAGGCCAGTCTCAGTGCATGGTGTCATTGCACTGTTTTTCAAACAAAATTGCTAACGAAGCCTCCATGAAACAAACATTGAAACACCCTCCACAATGCAACAGTTTCAATGCACTGTTTCCCAGACTTAGAAAAGCACTTAATTGCCGCATGTGTATGGGATCATACACTTTAATCCTGTATGGGACGACGAGATGAAACGGCTCAGTGCTGGTTTCATTCGGGTTTCAATGCCTGGAAAACGACGCCACCCTAGTTTCACCATGGTGAAACCATATGGCTCTCTTTCCTCCTCGTTTCAATCAAATTGCTGATGTGTCGCTGTATTTAATGTGCATGACACTACGGTGAAACCTCCACTGAGACTGGCCTAAGTGACGGGGATTACGGAGGGGATTACGCCGGGCGGGCTAGGCAGCGAGGAAAGTTTGGAATCGCCGGGCGGGTCTGGGAGCGGAGAGGGTTTGGTGTCGCCTTGTGTATGGAAGCATTTGAGATGTTTTAGTTGCAGAGATATCTTCCGATCACGACCAGCATTCTCTATTTCGTAGAGTATTCAGTTTCCGTGTAATAAAATGAAATAAAATGAAACTGACAGTGATCGGAGTATATTTTTCGGACTCTTTTTCCATCCGTTGCAAAACGTGGGCGGAACCGCGCGGGCCCCACCAAACAGCACAGCGTCAAACAAAAATAGAAACCGGTTTCCCATCATTAAATTATAAACTAATTAATTTAATTAAAAAAAAAAGCAGCGGCTTTGTCATATCCGTTGCCCGCAAAACGCCCCCACACGCCGCCGCCCGGCGACAACCGTTCCTCCCCGTCGCTCGGAAGCAGCCACGCCGCCACCACCGTTCCCCGGCGCCTCCCTCTCTCCCGATCTCGAACGCGATCCGTCTCCTCCCCGCGGAGCCGCCGCTCGGGAGGGAGTCCTAACCTACCTAGGAGCTCCGTGTCCGTCAGATCCGGGCGGGCGGGCGGGCGGGCGCCCCATGGTGGTGGCTCTGCGCCGTTGGTCCGCGAGATCTAGGGTTGTCGGGAGCCGGAGCGGAGTGGGAGGGGGAGGATGGGGCGCCGGAAGATGTCCGCGGCGGCGCCGCCGTCCCGGAGCTGGTCCAACGTCGGCGGGAGCGTCATCCCCGATGAGACCCCTGGCTTGGTTTTAATGCATAAAAGGCGTTGTGGATCGGAGCTTGCTAGCTTATGTTTATTTCATTGGTTCAAATCGGTGTGTAATTGGTGGGGGCAGGGGAATGAATAGGTATGTTGAGATCCCGGGGGTGGGGGTAGTGGCGATGGGGTGCCGGATTTCATTGGTGTGTGCACCGTGATACTTGTGCTGGGGACGACAATGATTTGCTTGTGTATTCAAATGTGGATCGCTGCACTGTGCATGCTTTATATGCCATGTCATCTTTTGTGCTATTGCTTTTGGACGAGCATGTCATTTCAGTTCGAAGTTTATGGTAGTTGAGGACCTGAGCTGCTAATCAGTTGTATATAGTAGAGAGAACTGAGTTACAGGAGAGAAATATAGAAGGTTTTTATTAATTATGCTATATGGAAGGTCATTCTTTTGCCTGGCAATCGTGGACGGTGCATGTACCAGCATATCTCCTATACCATCACTCGATGTGAACTTGCCATTACCATTGGCCTGTTGCAAATGAGATGCAGGACCAGACCCCAAATGTCATTGACTGGCTTAGTAGTTAGTGGTGTAGATGAAAAGTGTGCATCAAGTTGTGGTATGGATGGAAATCCCACTATGGAAATGTCTTTCATTTGATACATGCGAATTTGTATTAGAGGGAATGCATTAGTTTCGTACGATCAAAACACATATTTCATGTCATTGTAGAATATTCTTGTACATTTTTTTTTTTTTTTTTTTTGAGTAAATTGCACTTCGGGGTACCTAAACTATTATGCGTGTAACAAATAGATACTCAAAAAAAAAAAATGTAACTCGTGGGTACTCGAACTATACTTACGTAACATCTAGGTATTTTAAGTGACGTGGAGCCTTGAATTTTTGCGGAAACCCCCTCCCAAAATCCTGATTCTCTCACACGTCAGTTCCTACCTCCCGCCACCACCACCACCACGAAGCGAGGGGAGCGGATCGAGGGGCTGGGTTGGTCCGCGTCCTGCGCGTGCTGCTGGGCACGGCAAAGGCACGAACCAGGAGAGCATGTCAGCCGGCAGCCGCGCGCAGCAGCAGGAGCACGCAAGCGCAGTCCTGGCTTGATGAAGCCGTTGGTGACGACCACGAACGACGCCGTGACTGCGAGCGCGGCGACGCCGGCCACTCCGGCGATGCTGGGCTTGCGCCCGAGCCCCCGGTGACTGAGTCTGCATTTGTACCTTAGGCCAGCAAGCATGGCCGGCTACGAGCCACGAGAACGAACACGCGTGGACAGCATGGTGCATGAGGATGGCGGCGGCGTCCTGTTACTTCTAAAAATAGGAGAGAGACGTCGTGAGATGTTTTGTTCTTCTGCCAAGCTCTGGAGCCATTTGATAAATGTCACGGAATACATACCGCCAGCGCTACTGTACATCGGAGACGAGGGAGCTCGAGGCTGTCATACTGGTGACCCCCACGTTCACGTTCCTCACTCACTGCTCACTGAAATGTGGGCCCTGCATGTCATATCCTTCTTCAACCTCTATCCATATGCATCACCACGCACACGCAGAGAGGGGAGTGGAGGGGAAGAGCTCGTGCAGGGCGCAAGGCCTGTGGCCTAGGCGCGTGGCGGCTCAAACCCGCGGCACCCTGGCTGCGAGGCGTCGACGGCACTATCACACGTGGTGGTGAAGACCGGAGGATGGAAGAAGACGAGCGTGCGGCCGGCGCAGCCCGCCCGGGCCGTCTCATCCACTGCGGAGGTAGCCCGTGGCGCTGCTCGCCCGCGCTGGCTCGCGGCACGGCGGAGCTCGCCACCATGGCTCTGGGCGCGATTCAGCCCGCTGCCCGTGGAGGCCGGGGCGGAGCACGCCCGCGCGCCGCCCATGGGGGCCGGGGCAGAGCTCGCCCACGCCGCCGCCCATGGGGGCCGGGGCCGAGCTCGCCCGTGCCGCCGGGCGGAGCTTGCCCGTGCGCCGCCCATGGGGGCCGGGGCCGAGCTCGCCCGCGCGCCGCCCATGGGGGCCGGGGCTTAGCTTGCTGTGGCACCGCCGCCTGCTGCTGCTGCCCGCCAGCGGGGGAAGAGAAGAGAGAGAAGGGAGAGGAGAGAGAAGGGTCCAAAATGAAGAGAGCCTATTTTAGGAGGAGGTTATCGCAAAAATGCAAGGCTCCACGTCACTTAAAATACCTGGATGTTACCTAAGTATTGTTCGAGTACCCACGAGTTACATTTTTTTTGTTTGAGTACCTACTTGTTACACGCCTAATAGTTTAGGTACCCCGGGTGCAATTTACTCTTTTTTTTTTTTTGTGTGTAATGCTAGTCTGGGTTGATGAATACCTAAGTTAGTTATTTATGAAGGATGCACTAATTGCTCAAAATAACTGAGTAGCATGCCAGTCGGTATGAATAATGACTTATAGATTTATCATGATGTGCAAAACTCTAACAATGAAGGGATATAGTAGCTCATCAATTTGTCTAGGTTGCCGTTGTACACTGTGAATTAATGACCAAAGTGACAAAGTGTAAATGTTGCATCATGTTAATGAGCCTGACCACCCTGGTTCATAGCTGCTGCTGTGTAAAATAATCTTATGCTGTCACTTCCCCAGGCGTCAGTGACAAAAGATTCCTCCTTTTATCACCTAACTTTAGTAGGTTCGCAAAATACTGTTTAACCATTGCCAATGTTTTAGTACATGAATAGGCAAACCATACCAGCTCTAACTGCTTGCCTACACCCTCCAGATCAAGACAACTTGCAGCAACAAACAATCTATGTTCTGATTTGTCTGTGACAAGATGAATTTTGTTCTTGATAACCAGACATGTTGCTAGAGTTGAAGTATTTTTTTTTTTTTTTGGCAAGCTGATGGCTGGTGCTTTTGCTCTGTTTTTCTTATCTCATGTATTTATTTATTTTGCAGAACTCCGAGCAAAACACAAAATGGACTTGGAGAATTTGACACTGACAAAACAACCACTCAGAACATTACATTTTTTCCTGTTAGCCATGTTACAATACTTGAAAAGATTAGCAACATATATCCTGAATAAGAGTGGTTTTTTCTTTCTCTTAATTGTTTTGGTGGTCGCTCCTGGAGTCTTACTCACTGTTACAGATGGCATGCATAAGAAGGTGTGCTCTCATTCTAATGTTTTTTTAATTAATCTGTGGGATAGGCTAGTCGTTTTCATAAGACCACGTGTTACTGTTTTTGGCATAGAGTTTGCGCTATAATGCCTAAATATTCAAGAATATACATGCTCTGAAGATCTTTATCTTTGTGAGTTAATCAGTTTTTTATATTATCTTGGTATTGAGTTTGAACACTGATTTAGTTTCTCTGACATGTATGCAGCATGTGCAGGAGTTCCTTAATTTTGCTAAATTTGTGTTGTGGTGGGTTTCATTAGGTGTGGCTTCATCAATTGGACTAGGCAAGTTTTATTTTTGCACCTCTCAGCATCTTGGACGTCGGCAACGTGGACGGACGGTGGACGAACGAAGCGGACCTTCTCCGGCTCCTCCTCCGCTCTTCCTCCTCCCCTTCTCCTTCCTCTCCTCCCCTTTTCCTTCCTCCTCCCCTCCTCCTTCCTCTCCTCCTCCTTCTTCCTCCTCCCCTTCTCTTCTCCTCCTTCTCCTCCTTCTTTTCTTCCTCCTCCCCTTCTCTTCTCCTCCCCTTCCCTTCCCTCCCCTTCTCTTCTCCTCCCCTTCCCTTCCCTACAGAGTGATCACATGTGGAGATGTCTGGGTTTTGACCATCCGACGTCACAACTTGCTCGAAACTTTTTGAAATTTTTACCACACACTACACATGCCATGCCCACACAACTTGTCAAGTTTCGTCAATTTCGGACTTCGCTTGGATTTTATAGAATTTAAAAACACTTTCCCGGCACGTCACTCCCCATGTTACGAGGCCAACACGGTCGTAATTTCATGCGAGCTCCTAGATATGGCCTCAACATACTCCGAGAATCATGAATATCATTTTTTGAATCAAAAGTGTGCATTATTTCATGTACCTGCAGTTCAAATTTTGAGGTGCGGAAAAAATTCAAAGAAAACAAAATAATTAACGAAATATAGCTAAACAGTTCAAAATTGTCCCAAACTTTGGAGGTGGCTTGTATGTGAGGTAGAAAGACATCGGGAAAAAATGGGAAGGAAAAAACAAAAAGGGATTGTTTGCCGATGGCCTTGGAAAGCCATCGGCAAACAAGGTGGGCTGGGGCGCTCCCCAGGCTGCCACATGGGCAAACCAGACGGCTTCGGCCGCCGTCCGCTCCTGACGTAGTTTGCCGATGGGGTTGGTATGCCGATTTGGTATGCCGATGGCCCGGCCATCGGCAAATAATGGCTCTGCCGTTAGCTTTTTATTGCCGATGGCCGAGCCATCGGCAAAAATGTTATATGCCGATGGCATTTGTGCGCCGATGGCCCGGCCATCGACAATAATATATTTGCCGATGGCTCTACTTTGCCATCGGCAAACCATGGTTTTTGCCGATGGCAGATTCCTTGGCCATCAGCAACCTCCTGGGCCGTCGGAAAAAACTCGCTCTCCGGTAGTGACTTCCACGCAAGGCGCTCCACTGAATATATGTTCTTTCTAAATCTTATATTTTTGTGGTTGTTTGAGGTCATGTGATCAGTTATATTTTTGCAGTTATCTATATATGCATTGTGAAGGATCGATAACGGCGACTAGAGAGAGGAGGTAAATGGGAGCAGTAAAATTTCTATATCAACTCGCTCTTCGATTCCTTAGTCCTTACTCGTAGAGGAGGCGTAGGATGCGGGCGCATCGTATCATTTCCTGGTTTGTTTGGAACGTCTATAGCTAGAGTCCGGCTACTAGCTAGGGGAGCAAGTGAATTCAGAGTTTGGTACGGCTGCAGCGACAATAAGATTCGAAAGCTAATATATTATGGCGTCAATGAGTTAGAAAAATGGGCCAGTGTTGACGGTCGTTAAGTATCAATTTTATACCGTCAACGTAGCAAGAGAAAGCACTAATATGAGTTCACCTATTAGATATAGGGGTTACACTGACAGAATTCCACAAGTTTTGGTGATTGTCTATTTCTGCAGGGGGTTATCAGAAAGAGAACCAAAGGAGGCCCACATGTCATAATTACATAGAGATAAAGACCGAATGGGTGAAAAAGTATAATCTAGAAGACTCCAGAAGGTAAACCCTGGAAGCTGGGCCCCACCTGGCATAGGCCAGGGTCGGCCGCCCAAGGGGGGGAGTCGGCCGACTCCCCACCTCGACCAATCACGTCGAGTCTCGCGGATCCTGCCTCCACCGCCTTTGAGGATGAAAAATTATCGTCCATTTAGGTCGGTTTGATCCGAGGGCTGTGGTTCATCCTAGGGGGCTATATATTTAGAGCCCCTAGCCCCTGGGTGAAACCCTAATTCATTCTCTCTTCATTCATCTGAGAGGATTCAGAGAAGCCAGAGCCACCATCTCAATTAGAGCTCCATAGTTTAGTAGCATAGCTACATAGGAATAGATCTAGAGGGAATCAAGCCTAGCTTGGAGTCTGGATCTGTCGGAGTTCTTGGTAATTCCTCTCTACATTCTTGTAATATTCATCATTGTTCGTGATACTATGAGTAGTACTTTGTTCTATTCTATTATATCAGACTTGACTTTACTCTATTTGATTATGTTCTCAATTATATCGTTCTTAGTCTACTTTGATTATATGTTTAGCATAGTTGGACTAGAATTATGTTTATGCATAGGATCGTATAGCGCTTGCTCATTAGGCCAATGGGTGAGTGATAGATATTGTGTAGGCATGGTGCCTATACCGTATTTATCTGCGATTGCACCCTATATTCCGGATCGTGAGGTAGAGGTAGATCGCGGGAGTGACAGTCCTGTTGAGTCCTTTGTAGCCCTTCTCCCGAGTATCGGTCTAGCAGAACAAACCTATTATATTGAAGTCATTGCTATGTCTCTTGTCTTCTCTGGTAATATTACTATGCATAGATATAACCTTTTCCCGCCATGATTGCTAGATGTTCTTGCACTAATCATTGTATGCTTTGACTTTATAGTTAGAATAACATAGGATTATACTCTAGATCGTCCTAGTCCATGCTAGTGTTATAAGCTTAGAGTGCTAAGTTGAGATGGCTGTTACTATTATTTTATGTGGCTAAATGCTCTTATTTATCTTATGTCATTTATCATTCATTCTTATATTTTATGTGACACTTACCCTGTATGAGATGATCGATACAGATAAGGTTAAGCTCTCCATTATCGCATGTGCATTGCTCATCACTCATTATCCAGTGCATTCCCTTCCCAGTGGTAAAATTATAAATAACGATACCTGGATTACTCCTGGTTAAAATGCTACATCGGTATTATCTGTGCGCTTGCGGATCCCATATTTATTTCTAGTAGCAGTTGCATTATTTAGTACCAGCAATTTTGGTGCCATGTTGGGGATGACAATCTAACAATGAGTGGCGTTAGAAATGTCAACAGCCAGGTAACCTGCATGATACGGATGCTCGATCATTTGCTCCAAACCCATGGAAGTTTAGCTAGCTGTTGACCGTGAGCCAGCTGTCACCCACGGTGGCGTCGCGTTCAGGGGGCGCCAGCAGTAACTTAAACCTAGGGACCAAATCGTTGCTTCCGTCCTTGCGAGCGTCGCTATAAATACACTTGCTTGCCATGAGCTTAACACAACACAATCCATATCCACATCTGTCGTCCACTGATTGACTGATCTCCATTCTCACCAGCGACAACAATGGCTTTCCAGCACCGTCGTCCATGGTGCCTCCTAGCGCTCGCAGCAGCAGCTCTCCTCCTCTCCCAGCTGACCACGGCGCTCGCCGCGACCACCGGCCCCGGCGACGTGGCCGTGTACTGGGGCAGGCACAAGGACGAGGGCACGCTGCGCGAGGCGTGCAACGAGAGCGCGTACACCACCGTCATCATCTCCTTCCTCAGCGCCTTCGGGCACGGCACGTACACGCTCGACCTCTCGGGCCACCCGGTGGCCGGCATCGGCGACCACATCGACTACTGCAAGTCCAGGGGCAAGCTGGTCCTCCTCTCCATCGGCGGGCAGGGCGGCGAGTACTGGCTGCCCTCGGCGCAGTCGGCCACCGACGTCGCCGACTACCTGTGGGCCGCGTTCCTCGCCGGGTCCAGCGCCGGCGTGGCCCGGCCCTTCGGCGGCGCGCAGGTGGACGGCATCGACTTCTTCATCGACCAGGGCGCAACGGAGCACTACGACGTGCTGGCCCGCCGCCTCTACGGCTACAACAGGTACTACCGCGCCGGCGGGATCACGCTGACGGCCACGCCGCGGTGCGCGTACCCGGACCAGCGGCTGCAGGGCGCGCTGGCCACGGGGCTCTTCGGCCGCGTCCACGTCCGGCTGTTCGGCGGCGACCTGCAGTGCGAGTGGGGGCAGTTCGACTCCTGGGACAAGTGGGCCAAGGCGTACCCTGGCAGCAGCGTGTTCGTCGGCGTGGTGGCGTCGCCGGAGGCCGACGATGACGCCTACATGTCGCAGAAGGACCTCTACTATGGCATCCTGCAGTTCGCTGAGAAGGTGCCCAACTATGGAGGACTCATGATCTGGGACAGGTACTACGACGAGAAGAATCATTACATGGTCTAATGATAATGATGGTTACACGTCGTCTGCCTGGATCACTGCTTGAAGCTTAGATAATCATGGAGATTGTTTGTATAAAACATATCTATTTGCAACAATAAATATGAACAAATAAAATTTTCTATTATATTATGAGGAGTGCATATTTTACTTCTGTCACTGAAAGGAGATGTTTTAGAAGTGCGCCACTCAGAAGGCTCCCCTCCATAATCAATTTAGATATTTTAGGAGACAGAAAATTTTAGACCCTCTCTGTTAATAAAATAGCATGTCTCTCCTAAAAGTTTTTATTTAAACTAGTTTTAGTTAAATTAGGTAATTTTAACTATCCCACTGTTGCTGTGGTCAACTAATCACTGAAAACAAATAATGAACTCAGAAGTCACTATACTCCCCACACGAGACAATAAACACTGAAGAACACAAACAGATGGAGCCAGTCTCTTCCTCATATATCAATCACAAACCATTATTGTTAGTATATTGCCCGTGCTAACGCTACGGAGATATCCACAAAAAATTTAATAAAATAAAAATATGTCAACCAGCACCAATGCTCCGAGTCTTCCTAATCATGAAATTAGATCCTCGAACAAGACTACCAAAGCAATGAACATAGAAAACCCAAAAGAAGAAATCACAATTCCACTATGCAAGCGCAAGCACAAGAAATTCATTCGTCCATCGGCCAATGCATTTACAAATTTTAGTTTAGAGAGAGTGATGATATTCCAATGCACCTACCTGATTAACAAGTGCCTTACAGTCCCATAGTATATTGCCCGTGCTAAGCTACAATGATTTCTATAACAAGGATTTAATAAAATAAAAATATGCCAACCAACACCAATACTCAGACTCCTTCCTATCACTCGAGCAAGACATCACCTGCCAAGGCAATGAACATAGGAAACCCAAAAGAAGGAATCACAATTCCGCTATGCAAGCGCAAGCACAAGAAATTTATTTATCCATCGGCCAATGCATTTACAGATTTCAGTTTAGAGAGAGTGATGATATTCCAGTGCACATACCTGATTAACAAGTACCTTACAGTCCCAAATACACAGCATCACGTGCATCTATCTGCACCACTACATATTTTCAAACCAAAATGTTAGGATGATATCACCCTTTGTTAGGATGTTGACTAAGTCAAAATGATGACAAAGGTGTCTTTAAAAGAAAAATGTTTCCAATATATTAAAAGTTTGGGTGCAAAACATGGAAGCTAACAGATACCTTCAAGATTTTCTCAATGGACACATCCAAAAACCCCAAGGCCATGCTATCCATGAAATCTTTTACCCCAATCCCTCCTTTTTTTTAACTTGCTGTCCGAAATCCTCCCGGACCTTCTCTCAGGATTTATCTGCACCAAAACTCCAAACATATCCCATATAAGAACGATGCACATCAATCTATACTAGGCATTCACAGTAGACAACTCTCGCATATTATTTCCGTTAAAAAAATATATTCTAGGCACTATGAATTTTAACATTGTAAGTTGTCAACTCATCACACTTATTGGAGTTCCGATTGCATAGCCCTGTCACATACGATTTGTAACAATTGATAGAATATGTTTGCAAGAAAAACTTCCTGTTGTGATTTTAGTAGACTTCCAAACAAAATCTCACTCTCCTGATTCGTGAAACAATGGATCTTGTCATGCGTGGCTGTATATGTACACGCGTGATGCATTGATCATGCACAGGATGCAAAGATCGGCGCTGCGTATGCGCAGGGTAATGTTGTTGTACGTATACTAACCTGCACCGAGGATCACAACCTGCGGGTCGCTGCCGAGCGCAGCGACGGCGGCCTTGACGCGGGCGTCGAACCAGAGCGTCCGTACGGCGATCATGATGTCGTGTGCATCTCCCTAGCACCAGCGCGCTCGTCGCGCTGCATCTTGTGTGGTAGCGCTCCTCGGCCAACACGCAACAACACCCCGGCCGCTGGGTCGTACATCGCGGGGCTCCACAGCGCTCGCGCCGCCGCCTTCTGGTACGCGATCCACCCGCGTGTGCAGCACCCGCACGCCCTCCGGCGCGCTAGCTGTCTGTATCGGACCTAATAGAAATTGTAGGGAAAAAAAGGGAGGTGTGATCTTGCATGGTGATCAATCACGGTAATCACGTATGTAGCGGACGTCGCGAGCGGTATGTGAATCGCGGATGCCGCACGCATGGGTTCCTTCCTTGCGCGAGGCACATGGCAACGAGCTGAGGAGGACCATACACACGACATGGATCGTCAGATCTGAGTAAGTAAAGAGATTTGTATGAAGTTATTTTTCTAGGTATATTTTTTGGGGTACGTTTAGAGGGGCTATCTCAGCGCGGGGGGAGTGGTGGTGTTATATGAGGTAGACCAGGTAATGAATATATTGGTGCATTAGTAGGGTAGATTTATTCTATTATTTTGTCGATCACATTATTACAATACAGTATATAAAAGTTTTAAAAATCAGCATGCATTAAGCTTATCATAAGGTGATAAACCGGGCGGATTGGAAGCTTAATTGATTAGCTGCTGCTGATGTAGCGGTTCATCTTGTCGTAATACCTATCCCAGATCATAAGTCCTCCATAGTTGGGCACCTTCTGCGCATACTGCATCACGTTGTAGTACAGGTCCTTCTGGGACATATACGCGTCCTTGTCGGCCTCCGGCGACGCGACGACGCCAACGAAGACGTGGCTGGCCGGGTACGCCGCCGCCCACTTCTCCCACGCCTCCCGGTCAGACCACGTGCACTTGAGCCTCTTGAGGTCGCCGTACAGCCGGACGTGGACGCGGGAGAAGAGCCCCGTGGCGAGCGCCGCCTGCATGCCGGCGTGCTCCGGGTACGCGCACCGCACCGTCGCCGTCAGCGTCACACCCAGCCGGCCGCGGTAGTTCTTGTTGTAGGCGTACAGGCGCCTGGCCAGCTCGTCGTAGTGCTCGCCGCCATGGTCGATGTAGAAGTCGACGCCATCCAGCGCCGCGTCGCCGAACGGGCGGCGTAGTCCCGGGCGGGAGCCGCCGAGGTAGGCGTCCCAGAGGTACGCGGCGAGGTCGGCGGCTGATTGGTTGGACGGGAGGGAGTAGTCGACGGTGGGACCGCCGACGGAGAGGAGCACGAGGATGCCTTTCGACTGGCAGTGCTTCACGTCGTCGCCGACGCCGGCGAGCGGGTGGCCCGAGAGGTCCAGCGTGTAGGCGCCGCCACCGAAGCCGCGGAGGAAGGAGATGATACACTACGTGAAAAAAGCACTAAGGGAGCGCTTCCCCTTTCACTGTAAGGGCGGCTGGTGATTGAGCCGCCTACATGGTCGAAACACCGTAAGGGCGGCTCAATCACCAGCCGCCGCTACGGTGACCACCGAAGCGGCCGGTGATTGAGCCGCCCCTACAAAGTCTCGTAGGTGTATAAGCGGGTTTAAAAAATTCAAATTTTGTAAAAAATGCCGGATGGAAAAACTTTCTATATGAAGTTTGTACATCTCAAAAAGTTATGAAACTTTGTAGTTGACAACTTTTTGATTTGACTTCATCTTGTCATGCGAAACCTACGTTTTAGTTTCTCAAATTTAAAATTTAAATTTTATAAATGATGTCGGATGGAAAAACTTTCTACATAAAGTTTGTACATCTTAAAAAGTTATGAAACTTTGTAGTTGAAAACTTTTTTATTTGACTTTATCTAGTCATGCGAAACCTACGTTTTAGTTTCTCAAATTTGAAATTCAAATTTTATAAACGATGTCGGATGGAAAAACTTTCTATATGAAGTTTGTACATCTCAAAAAGTTATGAAACTTTGTTGTTGAAAACTTTTTTATTTGACTTCATCTAGTCATGCGAAACCTATGTTTTAGTTTCTCAAATTTGAAATTCAAATTTTATAAATGACCTCGGATGAAAAAACTTTCTAAATAGAAAGTGTAAATCTCGAAAAGATATGAAAGTTTGTAGTTGACGACTTTTTGATTTGATATCATTTAGGGCCTTAAATAAGCAAATTACTTTCGGTTGGGTATAATATATGGGGAACCAAAACTATATAGAGACACATGTGATGGTGTAGTGCGGTGGTAAAGGGAGGAACCGCGCGAGCGTGAGGTTGTGGGTTCGAATCCCGGTGATGCAAAGTCCGAAAAATGCTCAAAAAAATATGGTGTAAATAGAGTGGCGTAATGGTTGAGTGGTGGGGGCCCTTCCTATATTTAAAATTTTTTTCTATTATTTTTTGGAGTTTTTTCGGATTTTTTTTAAAAAAATGCACCGTAGAAGCGGTTCGTGTTGAACCGCCCCTACAGTGCGGCGCACTGTAAGTGCGGTGGCACAGGGCGGCTGGCCCAACCGCCCCTACAGAGGCTGGCCAGCCGCCCCTGTAGAGGCTGGTTGGCGTAGTGATAACGGTGTTGTAGGTGCCGGTGTCGCAGGCCTCGCGCAGCGTGCCCTCGGCCTCGTTCCGGCCCCAGAACACGGCGATGTCGCCCGGGCCGGTGGCAGCCAGAGTGCCGGACGCTAGCACGGCGAGGAGGACGAGTGCTAGGGGGAGGAGGAGGATGCACGGACGGCGCGTGAACGCCATTGTTGGCGGCCTTTGTATAGGGTGTTGTGCGTGTGTGCGATGATCTGATGGGTGAAGATTGCGAGCGAAAGCACGTGTATTTATATGCATGGAATGGATTGGAGTTGTCTAGGGCGTGACGAGGGGCATGACATCATGATTATCCGGTAGCTAATCCACACGTTAGCTTCGTTGATGATATTGTAAAAAGGGGTTTGCAGAAGCATCGTGAGTGAGAGAGTGGAGGACAGAGCGCCGCAGAAATCAGTTAAGCTTGCACTTGCACATGCTTGACCCATGTGTGAAGATGTGTCGGTGATCGTGATCGACGACGGCGTTGACCAAGGCGGCGGCGTCGCCAGATATATAGCCGGCGTGGTTTGACTTTGACTTTGACTTGGACCCATTTCCGATATGATATGTATATGCAGGACAGCCTGGAACAGAACCATTTCCGATTTCGGACTAGAGTGTCTGTGGCGATATGGATCCTGATGAATATAAAAACTCGTGGCTTTGTTGAATCTGTGTGCCATTCTTGCAGTGAGAGGGTGGGCAAAACGGGACGCTTCCCACAATCCCAAGGATAACAGAAAAAAAAAAAAAAAAATCGATGGGCAGAGTCGTCAGCATGGAATAACCATCATGACACATGTCCATGCATATGCCTGTTCGTTTGGACTACCAGCGGGTACCAGCCAGCGATTCAACAGTACTTTTCTCTCACAACAAATCAGCACCAGCGAGAACCAGCAGCACCAACCCAGCCAAACGAACAGGCCGAGAAATATACCTTTTTTTTCTAAATATTCCTCCTAAAGTGAAGCAATAGTTTCATGTACGTGATGTTGGATGCATGCATACCCATGGACACGTGTCGCGGACCCATCGTGAACGTGCATAGTTGATTCATGGAACAGTCTCCACTCAACGTTTTCACAGTTCATATTACTTGTAACGTGGATGTATATACGCCCTATCGGTCTCAAATTATAAGACATTTTGATCTTTCTATATTCTTCTGCGTAACAAAGACTATGAATGAATCTAGAAAAGCTGAAACATCTGATAATTTAGAATAGACAAAGTACATACTAATGCAACTCACATGAATTTGAAGATCATGCCATGTGCTTCCGAATTAAGGTGAGATTTTCTCAACAGAAACAAACCTTGCACACATGTACTATTTTAATAAATAATTAGTGCTATGCAATAGTGGATTAAAACAGAGTTGAAAACTACTTTACGAGACACCACTATTTTTTTTCCAAAAGCGGTTCACATCCTCCTCTGCTTTTTCTGCTCCACCATCGCTACTCCATCTACCCCCAATGAACTTGGACTACTATGAGTGTGCCACCACCTCATGGGTCTGGAACAAAGCCGAAAACTAGTGTTCAACGATTTGGATTCTTCCCCTCGAGATTTGGTGATGTGTCACCCTATAAATCCGGTGCACGACATCTAGATCAAACTCGACAAGAGGAAAAATTAGGAGCTCGATGGTCGGAAGTTGCTTGGCTTCATCCCTCAAGGAGGTGCTCCTCACTACTGAGGACTGGACCTTTGATACGTACCAAGGGGAATGCTTACCAATTGCGGCCACATCACCCTCGAGAAGTAAGCATGCACATCTCCTACCCCCTTCCCCTTGTTTGTGTGTTTGGTTTGATTGCTTCCAGATGTTGTTATATTCCATTTCTCAGGCGAGCGAATACTATATAGAACATAATGCCCCAGGTATAGGTCAACAGTTACTTTGGCGCGACAAGGGCGACATCTCCATCGCGGGTGGTCAAAAGGTGATACTACCTCCAAAAAAAATATCTACTGATTTCCAAAGGCAACTGTTCCAATAGTAGTTAGTCCAAGAACACCTGCCTATAAAATTCTATTTTCAATGTCAGGGCCTCTTAAGATGGCCACTTGTGTAAATGAGACCCAAAGTCCATATAAAAAAGAGAGATGGGGAGAAGGAAGAGGAACCCCATGGATCCACAAGGGTGTCGACCTTTCAACAACATGGCCCACACCATAATAAGGGGCATGACATGATGATTATCCGGTAGCTAATCCACACGTCATCTAGTGTTGTGGCCACTACACATGTGTGCTTTGTTGATGATTATTATATTATATAAAAAAATGGGTTTCAAGAAGCATCGTCAATGAGACAGTGGAGGACAGCACTGCAGAAAGTAGATAAGCTCTCTTGCGCATCGACGACAACGTTCACCAAGCTAGGCGGCTTCACCACATAGCCGGCGCGGTTTGACTTTGACTTTGACCCCTGCTGCGGCCTGGAATAGAACCATCTGTCTAGTGTGGGTGTGGTGGATGGCGCTGAATGAATATACTACAACCATTCCCAAAAGAAAAGAATGAATACTATCTCTAGCTTCGTAAACTAGCATCGTAAAATGTGCGAGACTATCTCTAAGTCCACTCTAGTCTCTTGTCACAAATAAATTTAGAAACATTAAACACAATCACACAGAAAACATGATATAATATGGAGTATCTCCTCTTTCTTTAGATCAAGATCATTGCTTGTTACAGTGTCCAGTTTCATAAAAGTTTATTTCGATTCCTCCTTATTTGCGGATCATTAGAAAAGAAGAAGAAAAGGCAGGATCATGAAGCCGAAGTGAACGGGAGCGTGGATGTTGAACGACGGATGTTTAGCTGTTGGCGATGAAGTGGTTCATCTTGTCGTAGTACCTGTTCCAGATCATGATTCCTCCATAGTTTGGCAGCTTGTCGACGAACTGCAGAATACCATAGTAGAGGTCCTTGAGGTCCCCGGTGCTGGTGTCCCCATGCTTGTCCTCCGCCGACACGCCGACGAACACCCGGCTGCTGGGGTACTTCGCCGCCCAGTCCTCCACGTCGTACCTGCCGAAGTCCTCGGAGCACCTGAGGTTGCCGTCGCCGCCGTACAGCCGGACGTGGATGCGGGAGAAGAGCCCCGTGGCGAGCGCGGGCCCCATGAGCGGGTCTGGGTACTTGCACCGCACCGTGGCCGTCAGCGTCACGCCGAGCCGGCCGCGGTAGTCCTTGTTGTGCGCGTAGAGGAGCCTGGCCAGCTCGTCATAGTGCTCCGCGGGACCCTGGTCGATGTAGAAGTCGATGCCGTCCACTGCCGCGTCGCCGAACGGGCGGCGTAGTCCGGGGCGGGAGCCGCCGAGGTAGGCGTCCCATAGGTAGGCGGCGGCGTCGGCTGCTGATTGATTGGACGGGAGGGAGTAGCTGCCGCCGCCGTAGCCGGGCCCGCCAATGGAGAGGAGCACGAGGATGCCCTTGGACTGGCAGTGCTTGATGTCGTCGCCGATGCCAGCGAGCGGGTGGCCCGAGAGGTCGAGCGAGTAGGTGCCGTGGCCGAAGGCGCTGAGGAAAGAGATGAGGACAGTGTTGTAGGCGCCTGTGTCACAAGCCTCGCGCAGCGTGCCCTCGCTCTTGTTCCGGCCCCAGAAGACGGCCATGTCGCCCCAGTCGTCGGCCAGCGACCCGACTGCAAGCTGGGAGACGAGGACCAGCGCTAGGAGGAGGCTGCATGGACGCCGGCGGGAGAACGCCATTGTGGACTTGTGGTTTTATGGTTTGGGATGACTGGTGAAGTGGTGATGATGGATGTGTGGAGCTTGATTTGCAGGTGCCGAGCTCGTGTATTTATACAGAGGACTACGGAGGAGGGAAAGTGATTGGTAGCTGCTAATGCACACGTTAGTGTTGTATATATGCACATGTTCATCGTGGATAAGAAGGATTATTTGTACTATAGAGAAATGAAGCCAATGTGCTACAGATCAAGAATCCTTTCCTGACTGATTGAGTGCAGTGTAAGACAGAACTGCAGAAAGCAGTTGAGCTTTTGCACATGCTATCTGACCATTGTGTAATATAAATGCATAGTTTAACTAATAATCAAAGAAGGTAATGCACACCGACACAGTCACACAGACGACTGTGTCACGTAGTCGAGCTTGCACATGCAGACCCATGTGTCGATGTGTCGGAGATATGATCGACGACGCTGACCGAGGAAGATATGGTGAGGGATACGGTTAGAAATTTAGACCGTTCAGCTACATATAATTTAATCTAGAAATATGGCAATTTATTTGTGAAATGTAATCGTCATATGGCACATGAGATACTACTACTTGCCGCACTAACATCACAACCTTTTGTATAACGAATTAGTAGTATAGCCTGTGCGTTGCTCTGCGAGATTTTTAAAAAAATAAATCTGTTATATACATAACACTACTATATGGTATTCTGGATTTTGTGAATATATTTATATGAATTTGACTTGCATGTCATTTCATTGTATCAGATCTAGTAAACAACAATAAGTTGATAGAAGGAAAATCGATTGAATATTTGATTACATTATAAATGGATAGGTGATGAAACAAATAAAATATGTATATAACTTGTATGTTAATAGATTAAAGATTTAAAGTGTATCACATAATAGAGATGACATGAATATTTTATAAATAATAAGGGATGACATGAATTTAGTGGGAATGATGTGAACACCTTATATTAAAAGATAGAATATTTAGGTAGGTCATTTAGTGAGGAATAATATAGACACCTTGTATGGAGAGAGAAATTATCTAGTAAAGTTTAACTTTGTAATAATAGTTATAGATATATATACAGTAGCATCAGGATTTAGAAAGAATACGGCCATTGACAGGACGGACCAATTTCAGAGGCATGGACAGTGCAATTCGCACTAGTTGACATAGTGCAGAGTGCCTGAATACATATGCATGCTTTTAAATAATTCTGGTGTTACAGATGTTAATGTATTTTTTTTGTATAAACTTGATTACCCTACAATTTAGACCGGAGTGAATATATGGCATGTTTTGCATGTAGTAGTGCTTGCAAGTTGCAATGTCCTCATCTACGTAATCTTGTCATGTGATCGAGCCTCCATAATTTAAATTGGAGAGAATATACGCGGAGATGTGCTGAAAAAAAAATCTCCTAGCACATGCACCCAAGACCAAAAACTATAGGGTCGTGCTCCTAATAGAATGTTCTACCATAGAACGGTAGCAGGCCCAGCCCATTTCCCCTCCCAATGCGCACACGCACACACACACCCGCAGCAGCACGTACGCACACACGCACCCGCAGGAGGCACACATATGCTCCCCCGCGACAAGCACACACGGAGGCCCCCTCCCCCCCGTCCGCCGTTGCCGCCTCAACATGGCCGGTTTGCTTTGGAAAACACAAAAATGGATCGAAAAAATTAGAAAAAAATGAAACAACAGATGGATGCAAGTTGAAACAAAAAAAGAATATAAAAATGAAACAAAATAGAAAAAATAATCCGAAACAACCTAAGAAGATGAAAAGAAACCGCGTGAACAAACGTTTTGAAAAGAAAAAAGAAGAACATAATAGAAACAACATGAACAAAAACTAATTGAAACAAATCTGAGAAAGAAAAAGAAATACCGAGAACAAACCACTTGAAAAAAATATAAAATGAAACAAAATAAAAAAACAAAATCCGAAACAAACGTGAGAAAGATAAAGAAACACCATGAACAAACATTTTGAAAAAAAAAAGAAGAACTTAACCGAAAACACCCCCAAAACTGCTGAAACAATCATAAGTAAACAATCTGAAACAAACACATAAAACAAATTGAAACAAACAAAGAGTACAGATGGTTCAACGGCGGAGAATAATTAAGAAAGGAGAGGGTGAAACAGCTCGCCCCAACACGTTAAAACAGATCGCCAGAACAAAATAAAATGGTCGGCCAGAACAGTGTGAAACAACAGGAGAAAGGAGGTAGAGTGAAGAGAGAGGAGCAGAGCTACCTGGGACAACAACCATCGCCGCCGCGACTGCCATGGCCAGATCTGGCTCCGCCGCGACGGCCATGGCCAAATCCGCCCACCTCCCCTCGCCGGAACCCTAGCTCCTACCCCCGGAGATGGAGAGGGAGGAAGGCAAGGGGCAGCATGCCTCTTGGCCCCAAATCCAACGCCGACCACGGCGGATCCGGCGCATCAGACCGCTGGCACCGCCATGCCAAGTCCCGCTGCGCCGCTATCGCCATGGGCGCCCGGAGAAAGACGGAGGAGGGGAAGTACGGCAGATGATGGAGGAGACGACGCAGGTAAGCCCACACATATTGGAGAGGATGGAGGCGAGCCCGTGGAGGACGGACTGGCGGGGGGATGGGCAGCACGCAGCAGCGTCCATGGCGAGCGAATCGAGTGAGTGGGGTGGGTGGGTGCCGCGTCGAGTGGGAGTGTGGGTGCTGCGTCGAGTGGGTCACTTGGGCGGAGTAGACGAGGCGACGACGGCCGCACCAGGAGGTCAGTTGGCGTGGGCACGCGTCGTTGCCCCTGATGGGCTGGCGTGGTGAAAGGCCCAGTTACTGTTCGACGGTAGAACGTTTCTACACCAGCATTACCAAAAACTCTAAGAGCATCTCCAACATGGGATCCAGGGTACCGAAGAATGGACCAAGCCGTATTGCACAGCGCATCGCCAAGGTTTGAACTTCGTAGCCGAATATCTTGATCCAATTCATGTGTTGTTTGTTCCATGTTACGAGCCGCGCAATTATTATCGGTTGAGGGCTTCCAGATCACGTTGCCGAAACCAATTGCTTGACGATTCTTCGGACGACGAGGCCTACGACATGATCGCAGCTGCTTGTATTGTGCGCACATTTTTGCAAATAAAACGAAGCCATGGTGGTTCAGCCCTGGCCACGCTATGATTTTCGCGATAGAGAAGGAGGCCACCGGAGCTGGCGATGTGGTCTGGCGGCGCAAGCTGCTTCTTTTTTTCGCGCGATGTGGTGTGGCGGCGCGAGGGGAAACCGCGAGAGCGGAGGAAAGATAGGCGCGCGAGGTGGAACCGAGAAGCCCGGGATGTCTATTTGCATAGCCGGACTCCTTTGGCATATATGCCAAGTTTTCCCCTCCAAATGCATAGCTATGTAAAATGCAAAGTCCAAATGCATAACGATTAGAGGCGGTTTTTTTGGAGTTTTATGCATTTTGGTAAATGCTAAGTCCAAATGCATAACGATTGGAGATGCTCTTATGCAATTTTGGTTTGGCATTTATTGTTGTTTGCTAATTCTCAAAACGATATGGAGAGAAAAAAAATAAAGCCATCTCCAATAGTTTGGCATTTGGACTTGGCATTTTAGGAAAAAAGGGAAACTAACTGCATTGTGGGCAGTTCGCGCGAGACAACTATGGTAGAATTCTCGGGATTTCACAAATGCCAAGCCACCGGTGCCTATACAAAAATGCCAACTTTCCTCCCTCAAATGTCAAGTTACCCAAAATGCAAAACTCAAATGCAAAACTGTTGGAGACCTCTTTTTAAGCTTTTTGGCAAATTTTAAGAATGCAAACCCTAAATACTGTTGGAGATGCTCAGCAGGGACGAACGCGGCGTATCTCGTCCTGTGCACATACACTGGACCGTGCCAACCCAGAAGTGACAAAGCCAGTTGAGGTGGATAACATTTTCTACTCTGCACACGGATCATGCCGCGGCTTGGGCCTGGTGCCGCTGGCAGGCCGGGTAGCCACTTGGGCCTGATCCTAGCGGTAGAGGCCATAGCCGATCTGGGCTTGGCACTGCCAATCGGCCCAGGGAAAAGAGAGAGGGGAAAAAGGCCTAGGCGGGTCATGAGCTGGGCTACTGGAGACGGGCTTTCGGCTTTGGCTCTGGGCTGCAAATCGGACGAACTGGGCTCATCTGCTGCTGCTGGCCCAACAGAGACGAGGCACTCACTGCGGTGGTGGCCTGATATGGGCCTGGAATCGCTTGCCGGCCCAGAACAAGAAAATGGCCCAAGGCCGGCTTAGCTTTTGGCCTCCACGTCTCTACACAGAGAAGGGAAGGGGGAAAACGGCCATGGCTTCGCTCGACGTGATTGCTTGCCGCGCGCAGGTGTGGCATGGTCACAGCCATGGCCGTGGTCGATCGGTCAAAGGTAAGGAAGCACGAGGACTTGGGGGAGCTGGCGTCGCGGAGGGCTCCGGTGAGCGGCGGCGCGTCCGGAAACGGCACTGTCCGTGCGTTCATGCACGAGTCGTGCGGTACTCGTCCTGTTTGTGAGCTCGACCGCGGTGTGCAAGCAAGGATGCGGCCTCCCGCCATCTCAGGGGAGAACATAACAGGACAGTGCGTGTGTCGTGCAGGTGCCGGGGCGCGACTGTGGGCGAAGGGGCAGCGCGCGGCTCGACGACGGCCGGAGACATGGGACGGCGGGCCGGCGGCACGAAGGCCGGCCGGATAAGGGCGACGGACAAGGCCACGGACAGGGCGACGTCGCCGGCACAGAAACGACGAATTAAAATGCCAAGATCGAAACTTGGGCTCGGTCGGCAAAACATGAGTTCAAGTGAAGTACAGTACAGCTCCTTGTTGCAATAATAATTAATAGTGCAATTTCTTATATTCGATAACAATGGTCTTCCCATCTAGTGTACGTGCAACAACCACCAAGAGTTTAAAACCTCCAAAACTATGCGTCTCATCTCGGAGTGTAAGATCTAAGTTGCTGCACAAATTCATCAATGTATCTCTCGTGGAGCTCCGTATCGGCGACAACCTCCTGCAACTTCATGGCGTTTTCGACAAACACTCTCCTAGTATCTCCTTCAACCAAAACGGCACGGACCGCTTCTGCGATGCCCACACGGTCGAAAGACCCATCATCCTCATCCCTTGGCACCTGCAACCCGACCTTCCTCCCCACCATGAGCCGCGCGTTAGGACCTTGGTCGCCGGAGATGGGTAGCATGACGAGAGGGTGCCCATACAGAAGCCCTTCGACAAGCGAGCTCCGTCCACAGTGCGTCAAGAACGCGCCGACGGCACCGTGCGCCAATACGGCGGTCTGAGGGACCCACCCCATGGTGACCAGCCCACGTCCACGGGTCCGCTCTTGGAACCCAGGAGGCAGGACATCGTCCATGTCGGGAGCGCCGTCCGTGGGCGGCCGCAGAGCCCAGAGGAACCGCGCTCCGGCCATCTCCAGCCCTAGAGCCATCTCGCGCACCTCCTCCAGGGTTTTTTTTACCGAACCGGACGACCGAACCGGCCGAGCCCGGAATCGGTAAACCGGCCGGTTTGTCCGGTTTACGGAAAACCGTCCGAATTCAAATTTGAATTTGAATGGGCAGTTGTTCCGGTTTCTACCGGTAAACCGCCCGGTTTGTCCGGTAAACCGGTTTGTCCGGTTCCGCCGGTTTGAAAATTCAAATTTATTTTTTTTAAAAAAAAATGCTAAAAAATTCCTAAAAATACTTCATGATTTGTAGAATCCAATGATGTCAAAATTACTCAAATTTGAGTGTGTTTAGTATGTTTTTCGACCTTCATGATTTAATGGGCCTTCACGGGCCGGTTGTGTATTTTTTTTTTTTCTTTTTTTCAAACTTCTAAACGTCTAAATAAATATTAAACGAACTCAAATTTGAAAAAATTTTACACCATTGGGTTCTATAATTCAAAAGCTATTTTTAGGAATTTTTTTAGCATTTTTTTTCAAACTTCAAATTTAAAATTTGGGCCGTCCGAACCGGACGGGCCGAACCGACCGGCCCGGTAAGGTCGGTAACCGCGGTTTACCGCGGTTTACCGACCGGTAAAAAAAACGCTGACCTCCTCCACGCGCAGCGGCACCTCGCTGCCCAGCGCGACGTACACGACAGACTTGGGCGGCTGCGCGTCCAGCCAGCGCACGGTGGCGTCGGCGGCGGCGGCGCCGCAGCCTCCGTCCGGCGACGACGGCGGCAGGAGGCCGAGCGGGACGAGCGGCTTGCCGAGGAGCTTGGCGGCTTGCGCGAACGCCTGGGGCTCCCACTCCGGGCAGCTCCGGATGGCCGCGATCGTGCACCTCTGGAGCGTCATGGTGGCGCGTCGGACGACGGACAGACCCGTCCTGTCATGGGGCGCGAACAGCCCAGCCGCGTTCCTCCTCCACTCGTACCGCGGCACGCCCGCCGGCGGCTCGTCGACGACGACCGAGGCCGGCTGCTCGAACACGGAGGCCGCGGCGAGCTCCGTGCTGTCCCTGGCGCCGCACGCGGAGGCGGATACCATGGCCGCGGACGAGAGGAGCATCACGCACGGCACCTCGTGCTGCTGGGCCACGGCCGCCGCCCAGTGGGCCAGCGCGTCGGCGAGGATCCAGTCCGGCCGGCGGCTCATCCCCTCGCCGGCGCAGGCGGCGCTGAGGAACTCGGCGAAGGGCGCGGCGAGGCCGTCGAAGGCCTCGAAGAGCGGCTGGAGGCGGTCGCCGGGGACGTCGTTGGTGGACTCGGCGCCCTCGGGGAGGCCCTCCACGCGCGGGAGCGGCAGCGGCACCAGGTCGATGCGGGCGGCGTGCCGCCGCGGCGGGAGGCGCGCGAGGTTTCTGGGCGTGGAGACGAAGGACACGCGGTGGCCCCGCGACGCCAGGTGCTCGGCCAGCTCCAGTAGTGGCAGGACGTGCCCGAACGCGAGCCATGGGCAGATGACGACGTGCAGCGGCGGCGAGTGTAGTGAGGACCTGCTGCCGGCGTCGTCGTCCATGGTGAATGAGGACGGGAATTGAAGGTGTGATGAGTTACTGTCGATGATTGATCAGTAGTCCGGCGTGTTCGACAGCGGTAGATAAATGTAGGCTTCTTCGTGTAAATTATACCATTGTACACTAAAAAAGCCAGGATACGCCAAGCCGTGCGTTGCATTTGCACGACTAAACAAAGTCATTGATAGCGCCAAGAAGCCATTTGCATCAAATCAAACCAAGAGTAAAAGTCCAAAGCGACGAAAGAACGAATTGAGAAGCAGCGGATGCACCATCTAGGTGCCTTGTGATGAGATCTGGCAACGTGTACAAGACATGGATATCCATCCTACGTCCACAGGAAAGAGACGCGCTAGTTGTTTATAGTCATCACCTCCAAAATAGCTTCTCTGGGATGGAGTTTGTCTTTCCATCGATAGTTTACGCGCAACAAGACAACATCCACTTGCAGGATTGAAAAACATCCAAAACCAAGTCTCATCAGCTGGGGGCCATAGCAGAATTCCACTTAATACCCTTTGAATTATATATCTTAAATTCCTCGAATAAAAAATGGGGAAAAATGCTCTTCCTTTCTCTTGGGCCAAACTTCTCCCTTTCCTTCCCTTTCCAGCGGCCCACTTCTTCTTGTTCTTTTTATTGACGCGAGTGGCCCACTTCTTCTTCTCTGTCACCGCCCAGCAGAAGCCATCAGCCAGGCCGGCCTTCCTTCACCCGGCGGCCCAACGGGCCTCCACCGCCGTCCAGCCCAGCCGGCCCACACACCTTCTTCCTTTCTCTCCCCTCCCTTGGACCCAAACCAACCCAGCCCGTTAACATGCTCTCATCAGTGGGTGATACAAAACTGAACATGCTCTTCTATTGCTTACAATCTCCAGTGATCGTTAACTCGCAATCTCTTTTTGATACAAAACTCACATCAGTGGGTGATAAGAGCGTTGAGCTGGTCAAAGGAGCCATTGTTGTACCTGGCATCAATAAATTTAACTGTTGCTATTTGGCAGTTGTGGTCCGCAAGGTGATCGAGAATACCGGGGCGGTGACACACCAATTCATTGGAAAGCTCGGAGGTAACCTTGCCCTGTAGAGGAATGCCGGGAAGTGCCACCAGTGATCGGCACTGATTAATGGGGATAAGGCTAAACACTTTTTGGCGAACCCTTTTTGTTGTTACTACTCAATCAGTGCACGCACAAATGAACTGAAGACTCATCTGCACGCTGAAAATATTGATTTTTAATGGTATTTAATGCACGTTGATCTTGACAATATATTTGTTCCCGTTGGTGCGAAAATATCTATACAGTAGAGCTTGCGGCGCCGCGCTCTCCACGACAGTGAGAATTTCATGGACTTCGTTTTTTTATTAGTATTTAATTTTATAGTATTGTTATCTTATAATACGATTAATATGTTTTTATATAAAAATTTAGTTACCCAGAAGAACGCACGGACATGATACTAGTTACATGAAAAGACTCAAAAGTCTTCATTCATAACTGCGGAAAGCTTATTCCCCCGAGCCGAAACCGAGAAACGTCCCGGTCCCACCCGTCGCCTACTATATGGCGTTACGTCGCCTACTATACGGTGTTACGTCTTGCAAACGACAGAAAGTCGCGATCCATGCAGCGGGCGCAGATAGCAGTGATGCTGAGGCCTGAGGGGCAGAGATATCGAGGCCTGAGGGGCAGAGATATCACTGAGGGTCCGGGCCTCCAGGGCTCAGCCTCCCGGAGGCAGCAGATTCCATCAGCTGAGGGTCCGGGCCTCCAGGGCTCAGCGGCCTCTCGGACGCAGCAGCTACGCTCCCGTCTTCCCCAGCTTCGACATCGCCTGGCACTGGCACCTGAAGCACCGTCGTCGTCATTTCCTCATGAGCATGCAGCAGTGCCGCGTCGGCGCTTGGAGCACGCCTGGGCACAAAGAACCGCAACAGCAACAGTATTATCATGAGGAAGACGCTGATGAGGCAGCTCGCCATTCGATCTCGGTGCTGGGAGCTGGCAAGGTTGTTCAAGAAACTTGTTGCTTGGGCTTTACTAAGCTATTTTAAACCGTGTGCTTGTGAACGAGCGTGTGTGTGTGTGTGACTGTGTGGTGGTGGATCTGGTGGTGCGAGCAAATGAAGAGCTTGAGCCGCATTATATATAGGCAAGGCAGGCTAGCTAGGCGCCAAACGCCATCGTCGTTAACCGTTGCAAAAGCGATCGAGATCAACAGGAGTCCAAGTTGTCATATATTTGTCATACATGACGCGTCATCGTCGACTTTTCACACGGTCTCGGTCAGTGGTTCTCCATCAGATCGAGTCTGCTTATGACGCACACTCGATGCTAGATTGGTCACATCTAAAATTAAAGGGGGGATATCGTTTCTTTGCTTACTATATGCCTATGTAGGACTGAGTTCATGTTGCCTTTTGCTGCAAATAAAGTAAGCTCCATCCTCCCGATCAAATGAACTCGAGTAATAAGGCCTCTTTTTCCAACTTGGATTTCGTAGATGTGGGGACTCGATGACACCTAATACGGTTGTTCGATCACGACGAATCTTCCCAACCAAGCAGCTTTGAGTAGCTAGCGTTAGTAGTGTGTTCTTCCGTGGTACGACCAAGCAGGGACTAGGGACTTACGGACAGGACCAAGACCTTGGCACTGACTGCTTTCGTTTCTATTTGGTAAAAATCGTTCAAATATTGATTAATTAGAGTCAAAATATTCGTCTTGTAAAATATAATAAAATTTTGCAATTAGTTTTTGATTTCATCTACATTTAAGTACTACATGTATGTGCCTGCATTTTAATGTGATGAGATTTTTTTTTTTTTTTGCATAGTAAAATTTGGGGCAAATTTGGAGAACTAAACAAGGCCCAACTCAGGGCTTCTCACTTATGGCCAGTGATATATACACATGCACGTAGTACACAGCAACTCTTTATGCTTTTGTTGTCATGTCAATGTTTTCTTTTATATACATAACGATATGAGTTCTCATTACATCATTTGGCATTAGCTGATTGACATTAGCTAGAGTGTTCATTTAAAAGAAAAAAATATTGGATGATCCCTTTGCTTTTTTTATGTGAAGATTGGATGCCATTCTGTAATTTGGCATTAACCATTGGATGCACTATACCACAGCCAATCTATAACGGCAGCAAAAGGGTCGCTATAAGCCACTTGATCGGTCGCTATAAGGTTATAGCGACCGATGTATAAGTCGGCATAAGTGGCGTCGCTATAAGTCTATAGCGACCGATCAGGTCTATAGCGACCGATAGTTCGACTCAAGATCTGTAGCGACCGATCCTCTGTCGCATGTTTTAGCGACCGATGATCTGAGGGTATAAACGGTTTTAGCGACTAATAATCTGTCACTATGACTGACACAATTTTATAATTAATTTCACATTATACCATATAATTTAAGGCTTGTTTAACATCCACAGAAGTTCACAGTACATATCAACCACACATTGTATAAACAGATATTATATATTCATAGGAATCAACATTTGTACAATTGTACTTTGGATAAATTCTACAACAAGGCACACCTACCACACAGCACACAACCCATGAACTTGTACTGAGTTCACTGTACATACGACCCAGCCTATATACCCTAAGCAATCCAAAAACTAGAAAAACATCTAAGCACTCCATGCCTTTCAGACCATCTTCCATGAGAATTCTAAATAGCTTGTTGACACCATCAAACATGCTGCTTACTGACACCTCCCAGAACTACATACCTGAAATTCACATGCGAATCCAATATAAGCACTCGGTATCCAGCAAGGATTCTAATAAGTTGAAACATTAAAAAGATGTAAGATTTCTGGGAACATTTGATTCTAGACTAGAAACAACATGAGCATGTCCATATATTCATTGCCTGATGGTAGAATGAACATTTGATTCTAGACTAGAAACATCATGAGCATGTCCATATATTCATTGCCTGATGGTAGAATAGCTTCCAGAAATTTAGTTCAGCAGCAACAAGTACTAGTATATGTATCAAATATTAAAGACATGACATTGTCAATTTCAGTCGACAGAGTCCCAAATTGACAATTAATTTTTTCAAAATGAAAGTAGCATGTAGAATTCACATCAGCAAGTATAAAAATGGATAGGTGCACATTCTGACAATGCACAATGTCAACTTGCTTACTTTGCAGTAAATAAAGTAGCTGGATGCAAAAGCAGGACAAAGTACTCTAGGTCATTTCCTAAAAGAAAAATTCAGAATAGCATACCTGCTGAGCCCTTAGCTGATTTTGAAGCATGTTGAACTTTGTACTTTATGTGTTATAAGTTATGCTGAACTTGCAGTTTTTGCATAACAGGGATGCAGCAGAGAAGGAATCCTTGTGTTCAGTAGTATCATACAAAGTATTGAGTCCCTGAAAATACAAAACATTCATTCAGGTCATACAAGTTAACTAACGATTTTGTGTTTTCAGCAAAAACCCATTTTCTTAAGCTTTGTTACATATGTTGCTGCAATTAGAAAGTCATCATAGTATATAACAAGGATTCAGATTATGAAATTGCAAAACAGCATAGGCAACATTTTACAAGTACACAAATTTGGAAGTCCAATAAACAAAAATACTTTAGATCAACAGAGGTTTCTCGAGTTGGGATAGAACTAGCATTACTCCAAACACTATGACAGCATAGGCAACATTTTACAAGTTCGATAACTGCACAATTTTTGAAATATCTTACTGCATTGCTTCAGTTCAGTTCTGTGGATATCTGGAAGAATGTTGGTTAATGACTTCCGAGTTCCCATGCTTCAGTTCTAAGAAATTCAAACTAATGCACACGACTCCTACAAATGAAAATATAATTATGAACTTTGAGTTACAAATCACAAGATATTCCTGGACAACAACTGACACTACTAGACCTGTTGTCCCCAATAAAGCAAAGCACATCAAAATTTCCCTCTCTATTTGGTGTAACAGGATCAGTATATGTAACATAAGTTCTATAACACTAATAAATTTTTACCATCTACTGTCTCAGGTAGAATTTATGGCCACTTCTAGCATCAGCAGAACGAAAGACTACAAGATAAGGTGTGCTGCTCTACCTGCGGTTAAGAGGTACAATAATGTGCAGCTTGATGGCAAATCCCTTTCAAAGGGTTAGTTAGCACCGTCATTGAACTTGGAATTTGATTGTCTAGAGCTGTTCCAAAAATTTTCTGAGTATAAAAAAAATTTACTGGAAAACTTGGAACCAAATCCATTGGCTTTATTCCGCTGTTTAATTGTTTTCGACCTCAAATATACTGAATCAAACACTTTGTTTAAAACAATGATCATTTCTAGACACCCATGTCGTTGTTTGGGGTGAATCTCATACATAAGAGTGCCCTCATGGTATAAATGTTACAAAGCTTAGGTCATGTACACAAATAATCGACCATGGCAACATGAATCTATATCGAACTCCAACATTTTCTGCAACTAATTCAACAGACTTTTTCCTTCCACTATTTGCAGCTTCCTATGAACGGGACATTATTACAACGACTAAAGCATCAAATTTGCTCCTGCCTTACTGCCCCGTGTGAAGCATGGGGGTACCTGCTAGTAATATCTAGCATTGCAAGTAGCATGCTCAGCATCTAGATAAATTCTAGCAGCAATAACTAGCCATCCAATAAAAAGAAAACTGCACGGGGAAGACCATACCTGATGTGCATCCACTGTGGAAGGAACCTTTGCACTGCGCTTTGGCTCTGGTCAACCACCGCCCGTGCCAACCATGTCGAAGGCTGCAGCTGCGCCGACAACTGGAGGGCAGAGAGAGAAAAGCAGATATTCCTTCAGATCCGCAGAGAGTCATTCAGATCCAGGAGGCCCAGGGCGTTGCTTGAGTCCGAGCTTGCAAGCCCCACCATCCAGGACACCATGGGCTGGTGGATCAAGGCTACCGTCGCCCGCGCTGCAGAGGAGGCTGCCACTGCTCGCACTGCAGAGAAGGACCTCGTCGCTGAGGTGAGGATACGCTGCGATGGATCTGAGTTTGGGACATGGGAACGAGAGAGAGGTAAAGGGGACGAGTGCGTACATGGATTTCAACTCGTCACCAATTTGTTCGTTGCGGCGGCCCCTAACCTCGAGCATGGCGGTCTGAATCGCGGCCCCGATGTGGCTGCCACCCACGGCGGCCTCCTTGCGCGCCCCTCGAGCGGCTCCAAGCAGTGGGCCTGTCGAGCGCGCAGCGTGGATGACGACCTAGACGACCGCGGCGGCTGGGACGACGGTTGCGGAAAGGGACGGTGGCCCGGCGAGCTCACGCCGGTGGAGAAGGACAACCGTGGAGGAGACGAGCTCACGAGCGGCAGAGAGCGCGTGTGTGGGTGTGGCGGTGCTGCTGGGGTGGGTGGGTGCCAGAAGATAGGGTTTGGTTTTTTTAGAGTGGACCTTGTGTGTTACACTCTGACCCGTGGGCCATGTAAGCGTTTGTGGGCTGGGCTGAGCACACCACAAATGAAAGTGGGCTATAGCGACCGATAGTTGGACTGCATGAATGGTTTATAGCGACCGATGGTTTGAGGCAATCAGCGAAAAATATGTAGCGACCGATGTTCCGCCGGTAAGAGTAAAAATAGCGACCGATGATCTGTTACAAAGTTATAGCGACCGATTGTTTGACGTTTTTATTGAGTTTTAGCGACCGTTGTCGGACGCCATAGATTGGCTGTGGTATAGTGATGCCCACTCTTTGTGGTAGTTCAATTTCATGGTCGCTTTTGTTTTCAAAACAATTCAATATTTTTGAGATCTTAAATCATTTTGAAAATGCATCCTTTGGTTTTGAAAATGACCATCCTTGCTGCATTGTAACAAATAACAATCAAGCATTTTATTGTTTTCTCTTTACCAAAGTAATTGTATTTGTTTTAGCTGACCTATGATCCTGATGTAGTACTTAACTACTATCTCCTCTCAATAATTTGCATTTCTTAAGGTAAACATTAAATTTAGACTGATTACCAATGTTAGTGACCTACTTGGATTATTCAAGGAAAATTTCTTGGACCCTATTTGAAATTTGAAAAGCATTTGTACGCAAAGAAGGCACCATTGATGGCAGTTTATTAAGGCAAAAAGAAAATATTGAAGGAGTGTAACTCTTTTCTTAAGATTCTCTTTATTTTAATTTACAGCCTGCTCATATCCCGTGCTAACGCTACAGAAATAACCAATTTTTTACCATAAGTTGTTTGAGTTACACACTCACACCTCAAACCCTCTTGGTAAGTTGCCATAGCATTTCCATAATCTTTCATCGGGAATTGAACTTTAGCTTTCTCTTGGTAAGTTGCCATAGCATTTCCATAATCTTTCATCGAATTGAACTTTAGCTTTGGGCACATAGCCCCCCCCCCCCTAGAAAAGTGAGATCTAGTTCAATGAATTTTATCGTCTAATACAAAACAGTGGCAAAGCTTTTGTCGTTCTTTAAAAAAAAAGGTCAATGCATTTATCTACATCCTCGAGACCTTGAGGTCAAGCTCCCACATAGATGTAGCATTGAGCCCTATTGGTAAAAACCTAAAACACCAACCATTATTTTTTTTGATGGGAATTTTCATTCCATTACTCAACCGCGTCGGCTAAATCGCCTGACACCAAAACCATGATACAGCTGGGCATATCAGCCAAAACCACATGCTCTAGGCCAATGTTTCTACTTCCTATATTGGCAAGCTCATGTGCTACCTTATTAACAATCACGTGGAACATATTTGACTGTAAAATAATCAAAGTTACCAAAGATCAAATCTTTAAGCTCGTGGACTAAGCCGCCCACCACCGCAAGTCTGAAATCGTCACCCTGTACTGCCCATACCACTTGTTGTGCATCAGACTCTAAGATGATCTTGCGACACCAATTGATAGTGCAGCCTTAACACCTTGGATGCACGCTACAAGCTCCATGTGCATAGGATTGACCCCAAAAGGCACCCTACCGTATCCACCTTGGATTACATCTCCATGTTCATCTCGGATAATATAGCCCCATCCCCCATTCTTATCGGTATCTCCCGAAAGCGCCATCAACATTCGGTTTCGGCGAGGCCATGTAGTGGCTTCTCCCATCTTCTTCTTTCACTCCCCGCTCCTACAGCTCCCACCAAACTCTTTTGCAAACTCTTGATCTCCGTAGTTTGCCTCCCACATAAGCCTGCAATTTCATCAGCCGACCTCATGTTCTCACCTTGTCTGACTTTATTTCGTTCATGCCACAAATTTGTACATGGTAAAAACTATGTACTGAGGCCATTATATTATATATTACCGTAAATATATCAGTTAAGACTTGTTTAGATACCCAAATTTAGGTCCAGGATTTACTATGCAAAAAAAAAAGATTTTCATCACATCAAAATGTCGGTACATGCATGGAGTACTAAATGTAGTTATACTTTGCGATACAAACATTTTGAGCTAAATTCAATTAATCATTTTTAGATAGTTTTTATCAAATACAAACGAAACGAAACGCTACAATGTATAACGCTTACAATGTTTTTTTTCCAACTTTGGATGTCAAAGTTGGGCATCTAAACAATGCCTTACTTTTAAATGCACATTCGACTACGTGCTCCTGATTCGAATTAACATTTGATAAACGGAGTATATTTTCCGGACTCTTTTTCCATCCGTTGCTAGTAGCAAAACAAACGTGGGCGGAACCGCGCGGGCCCCACCGAACATCGCACGCCGTCGTCCAAACAAAAATAGAAACCGGTTTCCCATCATTAAATTATAAATTAATTAATTAATTAGAAAAAAGGAGCGGCTTTGTCATATCCGTTGCTCGCGAATCGCTCCCCACACGCCCGCCGCCGGCGACAACCGCTGCGAGCGACGGGGAGGAAGCGGCCACGCCAGACGCCGCCGTCGTCTCCCGGGCGCCTCCCTCTCCCCGATCTCGAACGCGACGCGATCCGCCGCCTCCCTCCCCGCGGAGCCGGCCGCCCGGGAGGGAGGGAGTCGTATCCTGCGTGAGAGCCCCGTGTCTGTCAGATCCGGGCGGGCGGGCGGGCGCCCCATGGTGGCGGCGGCTTTGGTGGAGTTGGCCGGCGAGATCTAGGGTTGTCGAGAGCGCCGCGGGGGTGGGGAGCGGGAGCGGGAGGATGGGGCGCCGGAAGATGTCCGCGGCGGCGCCGCCGTCCCGGAGCTGGTCCAACGTCGGCGGGAGCGTCATCCCCGGTGAGATCCGCGGCCTGGTTCTATTTACTTAATGCGTAATAAGGCGTTGGGGATCGGAGCGGGCTAGCTTCTTCTTTTTAATTGGTTGAAATCGTTGTGTAATTGGCGGGGGGCAGCGGAATGAATGAATAGGCATGTTGAGATCGGGGGGCCGGGGGCGGGTTTCACTGGTGTGTGCACCGTGATGCTTGTGTTGTGTTGGGGACAGCAATGATTTGCTTGTGTAGTCAAACGCGGATCGCTGCATTGCGTGTGCTTTATATACCATGTCATATCTTTTGTGCATCCTATTGTTTTTGGACGAGAATGCCGTTTCAGTTTGAAGTTTGTGGTAGTTGAGGACCTGAGCTGCTAATCAGTTGAATTGTATATAGTAGAGAGAATTGAGTTACATACAGGAGAGAAATATAGAAGGTTTTAATTATGCTATATATATGGAAGGTCATTCTTTTGCGTGGCAATCGTGGGCAGTGCATATATCAGCATATCACCTATACCAATATACCATTGCTTGAGGTGAACTTGCCATTACCATTGGCCTGTTGCAAATGAGGTGCAGGACCGGACCCCAAATGTCATTGACCGGCTTAGTAGTTAGTGGTGTAGATGAAAAGTGTGCGTCAAGTTGTGGTATGGATGGAAATCCCATTATGGAAATGTCTTTCGTTTGATACATGTGAATTTGTATTAGAGGGAATGCATTAATTTCGTACTATCAAAACACATGCTTGATGTCATTGTAGCGAATATTCTTGTACATTTTTTTTTTGTGAAATGCTAGTCTGGGTTGATGAATAGCTAAGTTAGTTATTTATGAAGGATGAGCTAATTGCTCAAAATAACTGAGTAGCATACCAGTCGGTATGAATTAGCAGGAAACTTGGCTGTTAAAAGGACTGATAGATGCTATATATCATGATGTGCAAAACTCAAACAGTGAAGGGATATAGTAGCTCATCAATTTGTCTAGGTTGCCGTTGTACACTGAATTAATGACCAAAGTGGCAAAGTGTAAATGTTGCATCATGTTAATGAGCCTGACCACCCTGGTTCATAGCTGCAGCTGTGTAAAATAATCTTATGCTGTCACTTCACCAGGCGTCAGTGACAAAAGATTCCTCCTTTTATCACCTAACTTTAGCAGGTTCGCAAGATACTGTTTAACCATTGCCAATGTTTTAGTACATGAATAGGCAAACCATACCAGCCCTAACTGCTTGCCTACACCCTCCAGATCAAGACAACTTGCAGCAACAAACAATCTATGTTCTGATTTGTCTGTGACAAGATGAATTTTGTTCTTGATAACCAGACATATTGCTAGAGTTGAAGTAATTTTTTTTTTTGTTTTGGCATTTAGCTGATGGCTGGTGCTTTTGCTCTGTTTTACTTTTATCTCATGTATTTATTTATTTTGCAGAACTCCGAGCAAAACACAAAATGGACTTGGAGAATTTGACACTGACAAAACAACCACTCAGAACATTACATTTTTTCCTGTTAGCCATGTTACAATACTTGAAAAGATTAGCAACATATATCCTGAATCAGAGTGGTTTTTTCTTTCTCTTAATTGTTTTGGTGGTCGCTCCTGGAGTCTTACTCACTGTTACAGATGGCATGCATAAGAAGGTGTGCTCTCATTCTAATGGTTTTTTAATTAATCTGTGGGATAGGCTAGTCATTTTCATAAGACCACGTGTTACTGTTTTTGGCATAGAGTTTGCTCTATAATGCCTAAATATTCAAGAAAATACATGCTCTGAAGATCTTTATCTTTGTGAGTTAATCAGTTTTTTATATTATCTTGGTATTGAATTTGAACACTGATTTAGTTTCTCTGACATGTATGCAGCATGTGCAGGAGTTCCTTAATTATGCTAAATTTGTGTTGTGGTGGGTTTCATTAGGTGTGGCTTCATCAATTGGACTAGGCAAGTTTTATTTTTGCACCTCTCAACATCTTGGAGTTTAGTTATTATATATATATAACAGAAAATAAAAACAAATTAATTAAATGTTACTGGAGTTTACTTATCGATCTCTGCGGTATGTATTAACTGTACAGTTTGTGGTATTCTTGAAGGCTTGAATGAAACATGTATTTCAATAAATTTGTAATGATGCAGAAAAAAGGGTACTTTATTTTGGTCTTCATTGCTGAACCTAGTGTTTTCAAGGAATGTTATGAACCATCATGTTCTGCTTAGTTTGTGTTTGCAACCTTATTAGGACTTGAAAAAAAACACTTTAAGGTGATAAGTGAGCATCAAGTGCCAGATTGGATGTATCTAATACAGAACATAAGAAATAACTGGCACATGCTCCCAATGAATATTGATTTTACTGTTTACCTTTTTTTATGCTGGTTCTCAATATAGAATATATTGTCATGTGATCCTTGCCAGTTTGCAGATTTATTTTCTCTTTGGTCTACGTTTTGAGGTATCCTGTTAGGCAATTATTAAAATTATATGTAAGCATGGAGTTTGTTCCTTTGTACCAAATCCTTCATTTATTTCGATACACAAGATTTGGTTGCCCTCCAACAGTGTTGGAAATTTTTTTTGTTGCATGTCTCTAGCTGTCTGTGCAGAACGGCCATAATGCCAAATCAAATAAGTACTCAGAAAACAGATGCTTTTTTTCTTTTCTTTCATTGGAAGGTCATTTATCGGATCTGTGGATATTTAGTTTGCCTTGTATTATCTTATGATCTTGTCAAGCTTCTATAATGCTATTAGGTTAATGCAAATAATCATGCCTTTTCTGCTAGGCGTGTTCTGTAATCTGCATGTTATTTGGATTTTACTACTTATAATTAGCACTTGTTAAAGTTGGAAACTAACTCATCAAAATTTCTGGATGTTATTTGGATTTTACTACTTATTATTAGCACTTGTTAAAGTTGGAAACTAACACATCTAAATTTGGAATGTTTATTGTTGCAACAGAGAGAACTCATTTTAGAAGCTGACGGTTTAAATTTTAACATGCAGGTTCTGGTTTGCATACATTTGTGCTGTATCTAGGTCCTCATATTGCTCTGTTCACTATTAAAGCTGTTCAGTGTGGTCGAATTGATTTGAAAATGGCACCATATGATACCATACAGCTTAAGGTTGGGCCGTCATGGCTTGACAAGAAATGTTCAGAATTTGGACCACCTGTGTATCCAGCATCAGCTCATTCTGTTAGGATCCCAGTCTTTGACTTGCTACCTCAGATACAGCTGGAAGCAGTTCTTTGGGGCATTGGGACTGCACTTGGCGAGCTTCCCCCTTATTTTATATCACGAGCAGGTAAAGATGCAATGCTTTAGTTTCATTCTAAAATTAAGTAGTGATATCCTATAGTTTAGAGTGGCCCAGGCACAGTGGTAGAGCTTCTGTACTTGTGACCTGGAAACCTTCCCAGACCCCCACCTAGTGTGGGAGCTTTCAGCATTGGGTGGTATGCCTTTTTAACGATATTCTGTTATATGCTGTATAACTTTTGCTAATCGCTGTACAGAAACAGAAATGCTACTAGGCTCTGTACTGCTTCTAACTGAATTATTTCAACAGCAAAGATACATCTTTTCTTCATACAGTTTTACTATGTAACAAAGATCTCCCTCCCCCCACCCAAGAAAAAAAAAACACCCCAAATATTCTTGACCTAGGTGGAGAATGAAGTAGGCAACCAGCAAGACTAGGGGCATTAGCTCCCAATAAACGACCTAGCAACCATCTCCTCGAGTGCTTTTGCTTCATCAGAACACCGAAGGATAAACTTATTTGTTATTTTCTGCAGCACCATTGAAATGTTCATGAATAAGCAATCATTTCGATGTTTCCATATCTCCTAGGGCACTAGAATAATGAGAGAGTTGAGCCCCTTCTTGATCACCCTGGCATCATCTTTGATTGCCTGACACCACCAGCTTGAGAATCTGGTTGCACACAGCTGAGCCTAGTCTCTGAAGGGTTATGCACCAGACTTGATGGGCAAAGACACAAGTGATCAACATAAGTTGGATTGGTTCATCCACCCAGTCACAAAGGGGACAAGCTGCCGGATGAGGGAGCCCCTTGGCTGGTGATCGGCCATCCAACAACGATTGTTTATTGAAATCCAAATGAACCACTGTCTGTCTCTGGACCGCGCCAATGTCTGACCAAGGTGAAACTCGGAGCAGGTGTCATGACTGGCAACAGGGTGTTGTGCTGCCAGTTCTAAAGAGAAACCGGTAGCCATAACATCATGTTCTGACGACCCCATCTTGGGGACTGGTGCGTGATGACTAGGAGTAGGTTTTGTGTCACACCAGCTCTCTGACTTGGAATGCCCAGTTAGCTGGGGCTTGCCGGAAAAGGAGGGTTGGGTTGGGTTGCTGGTTTAGCAGAGGAGACAGTGGAGGAGGTGGCCGGGCCTAGGAATGGGTGTCAGTGGGCTGCTGTGGGGTGATGAGACGCCACGGAAGAGGACATCCATACAGTTCAGCATTCTATCTACACCATGCATTTAACTTTTGACTTCATGTTCTTCTAGAGGCGCCTAATAATACATGCTATATTGCGTTTTTGTTTTGTTTTGTTGTTCTCCTAAATTTTTAAAACTGGGAACAGGGCCATGCCCATTTTTGTTGACATTTTAGCTGTTTACTCGGTAACATTTTGGTGTTGTGGAGCTTCAATTGTTTAATGGATTTTAGGGAAAACCATTTCTAGAAGTTTTATGCATGTGATGTGAGTTCTTTGGGAAGGCTAGTTCTGGCATTGTTGTTTCTATTCCTTTGATTGGTTTAAGCTACCCATCCTAAATGGATATCTTGTCATGCAGCTCGCTTATCAGGAAGCAAGTCAAAAGCTGTTAAGGAGCTTGATGTCGCTACTTCCAAAGAAGATGGGACAGTAGCATCCACTGTTAATCGTGCCAAGCGTTGGCTTCTTTCTCACTCTCAACATCTCAACTTCTTCTCTATCTTGATACTTGCTTCGGTTAGTCCCCTGTCTGCCATCCTTTGTTACCAATTTCTTCATTTTGGATATCTTGCAACTATATTTGTTTTATTAAGCATTTGACTTTGTGCCTTCAAAATCACCTTTGGACCATTTGCAAGGTTTAGCTTCACTTCTTTTTTTTTCCCACCGAAATCAGCAGGGGAGCCCCCTACCTTTTTTTTTTTTTTTTTTTTTTTTTTTTTTTTGCTTTTCCATTAATGAAAGAATGCTATTTACAAAGTTCAGAAATACAAGGTTTTCAAGCCCAAAGTTAAAAAGGGGGCGAAAAAAGCTTTTCCTGTCTAGATAAAATGACACCAACAAATAAGCTTATGGAGCATTTCCTGTACAGCAGTTACCACAAGTTTCCTCTTAAGAGGAACTTTTCATTGAATTAAAAACAAATTGCCTAATTTTGATGGCCCTTTTTAGGTTCCGAACCCACTCTTTGACCTTGCTGGTATTATGTGTGGCCAATTTGGTGTACCTTTCTGGGAATTCTTTTTGCAACTTTGATTGGGAAGGCTATCATCAAGACTCATATTCAGGTGAGGCATCTAACTTTATACTTTTCTTATTTATTTATAATCAGTAATTGTGTTTTTGTGGTTCGTGTGTGCTTTTGTTGTACTTATTGCCACTCTTTATTGTTTGGCTGCGCATGCATGTTCAATCTTTTGGAGAGATTTCCATTGATAGCTAGTTGTCTTTTTAATGTCAGTCTTTTGTTAACTTAATTAGATGAAACTATTCTTCGATGTGGTATTGTTTTATGCTTGTATGTGATCATTATTGTCCACTTGGATTCAAATTTTGAAATCCTACCAACTATCTCAGCAAAAGCCCATCAGGATAAGTAGATTTAGACTTCATGACAATCTTTGATTTTTTTTAGGACGTGGACATAGAAAGCCTGGGTATCATTTCAGCACAAAATATGTCAATGTTTGCATAAGTTGATTTGATATATTAAGTATAGATGAGTGCCTAGCAAGTCTTGTCCTGGTCCTCACCCTAATTTGTTCTTGAATTCCTATTCTTTTCTTTTTATAAGAATTCAACAAAAACTGAACCAGAAAATGAAATGAAAAAACCTAATGATAGTTCAGTAATAAAATACAATGTGATGAACTAGATTCGGTTTGATTTTCTAGGTTTATTTGCTATATCCATAATTGTAGAAGAAGAAAACTACTGAATGAAGACTATTATACCTGGAAAAAACAGTGAAATTAGTTGTGAAACCTCTCTTGCTAAGGTTATTGTGGTGCCCGACTTCCTAAATTTTAGAGTCATTTTAGTTTCTCCATACCTGGTTTAGTGAGTTCCCAGGTGGTTTGGCACCAATAGTTGCAGCACCCCTTTCCCTGATATGCATTTTTCTTCTCTCGCAGACATTGTTTATTGTGTCCTTATGCAACAATCAGCTCCTGTATCTTATGGAAAAGGAGTTAATCTGGATATTTGGCCACATTCCTGGGTTTTCTGCTACCCTGCCATCTGTGATTGCCAAACTCAATGCTGCCAAGGACAAGTATCTATCACCACCACCAGTCTCGCCGTCCTCACAAATGGAGGTTAGTATCATCGTTTGAAATCTATATGACCATTGAGCTGGAAGGACCTCTCTTAGTCTCTCTTAACTATTCATCTCATTTTTCTTATTGGTTCAATAAATTTACCATGTACACAGGAGAAACAGTGGAATTTCTCTTTTACATTGGTTTGGAACTCTATAGTGTGGCTTGTGCTTCTGAACTTCTTCGTTAAGATAATCACGTCAACAGCACAGGATTATCTCAAAAAGCAGCAGGATATTGAGATGGAACGTATTTCTGATTCCCCGACCCTGGAACAAAACTAACTAGTAGTGCAACTAGTGGTGTTTATTTCAGCTGCTAGCTGCAAAGATTCTCCTCTGTAGCCTTAACAACTGGCTAAGCCCCTGCAGATGATTCCTAAGTTCCAACAATTGTATCGATTCGTATTAGTAGCTATTCATCTGTACAGTCAGCGAAAGCATGGGCTTGGTAACTGGCTGGGTGATGGCTGTGACCTTCTTTCTATTCTTTTTTCGGACATCTACACGGATAGACAATAGGGATTGTTTATGGAGCACGGTTGGCTTTTGCCGAGATTTAGCACTCATAGCTATTTTTATTTATTTTGGAATTGTTATAGAAACATGTATCCAACAATGATACGCTCTGTTGTCAAGTGTGTTTGGTTTGCAATTTGGTGCCCAGAAAGAGCAAGCAATAGTTCATCTATTTCCTTTGGCAAATAAAACCACCTGAAGAAGATATTGCTTGTATGTATAAGATAATTATGGTGACTGTCAATCTTAGATCTGTCCGCTGGAGCTAATAGGAACAGGGTGTATGTATATGTATACAAGTGTGTGCATTTGAGTTGATATTCATTAAAATTAACTATACAGATTGAAGCGCCAGTGATAAGGTGCACTGGTTAACATGGTCTGAATGAGTAGAGAGATTGGAGAAAACAGGAGTTCTAAGTGCCTGTCTTGCAACGGTGTCAGAAGTTTTGCGTTGGTGTGCAGTGGTGCCTGCACGTGTACACGATGCGTTTCGTTTTTTGACTTAGCGTGGAAATATCGTTTGGTCTGCTTTTACAGGGACTTGTTGTTTCGGGCAAGTTCCAGCTTCCAGCGCAGGTCAGCAGCCGTAGCCGTGTTGGAATAAACTCTGACTACAGCTTGACCCGGTTGCAGGTCTCTCCTACCTCACCAACTCCTGCTAGTAGAGTATTGAACCGAGTTCTCAGAGTCTCATTGTTCCCAGTTCGTGTGATTCGATAAATCCCCATCTATCTATAGCATGCGAGGCAAGAAGCAGCAGCCTTGCCTCGTCTAGCACTGGGCATGCATCTTCCTTGCTTTGTTCAGTTTCTGCACCTCCTCATCCTCGTGCTTCTCCTCCTGTCTGTCTCTGCTGAGGCTGGAGACGCTACTGCAGTTGATCGCGAGTTCATCTACGATGGTTTCTCTGATAGCAACCTGACCTTTGATGGTGAAGTTCTAATCCTCGACGGCGTCTTAAGCCTAACCAATTTCCTGCAAGTTAAAGGTCACGGTTTCTACCCCTACCCTCTCAATTTCACAGATGTTTCAGATGGCTCCTCACTGGCATCTTTCTCCACAACGTTTGTCTTCTCCATCGTGGGGCCTTACACTGATTTGAGTGCCCACGGTCTTGCATTTGTGCTTTGTTCCAACAAAAATTTCTCCGCTGCCTTGCCTGGTCAGTTTCTTGGCCTTCTCAATATCAAGAATAATGGCAACACAACGAATCGTCTCCTTGCTATCGAGATTGATACCATTTTGAACAAGGAGTTTAATGACATTGACGACAGCCACATAGGGATTGACGTAAACAGCATGACTTCAGTTGCCTCCAGAACTGCAGGTTACTACACCTCTGATGGAGAGTTCCATCCGTTGAGCCTCGTCAGTAGGAAGCCGATGCAGGTGTGGGTGGACTATGACAGCAAGCAAACCATGCTAAATGTCACAGTAGCGCCTTGCTGCCCGTCGTCCAAACCCAGCGTGCCACTGCTATCAATCGCATATGATTTATCTCCAGTTTTGCCAACCACGCCAGTGTTTGTCGGATTTTCCTCCGCGACTGGCACACTTGACAGCCAACATTACATTCTGGGTTGGAGCTTCAAGCTCCACGGACAAGCAGCACCGCTCAACTACTCTGCCCTACCTTTGAGTACTCTCCAAAAGTTTGTGCGGCGAGCGCCGGACGAACCTTTCATGGGAATTCACTCTCGCCGAAAAAGCAACAAGACAATATTATTAGCGACTATTTTACCAGCTCTTGGAATCACCATGTTGGTTTTTGCTACCCTTGTGAAGGTCCATATGAAGAGGCGGATACAAGCAAGAAAAACTGAATTAGAGTGGGAGGAGGAGTTTGGGCCTCCGTCCTTCACCTACAAAGATCTGTTTGCTGCCACCACTGGGTTTAAGGACCATATGCTCCTTGGTAAAGGAGGCTTTGGGAGCGTCTTCAAAGGGCTGCTTCCCCATTCCAAGCAGACGGTTGCTATAAAGCGTGTATCGCCAGAGTCAAGGCAAGGGATGAAGGAGTTCATGGCCGAGATCATCATCCTTGGTCGTCTTCGTCACCGCAATCTCGTTCAGCTGCATGGGTACTGTCACCACAAGCAACAACTCCTTTTGGTGTATGAGTATATGCTGAATGGAAGCCTTGATTGCTACTTACATACTCCAAATCATCAGAACACAACCGGTCTATGCTGGGCTCAAAGATTCTCCATCATCAAAGGTATTGCGTCTGGTCTCTTGTACCTCCATGAGGAGTGTGAGCAGGTCGTCATCCATCGGGACATCAAAACAAGCAATGTTCTACTTGACAATGAGATGAATGCAAGGCTGGGTGATTTCGGCCTTGCAAGGTCCCATGATCATGGAGCTGATGCTCACACCACACATGTGGCAGGTACTTGGGGCTATATTGCCCCTGAGCTAGCTAGGCTTGGCAAGGCAACCAAAGCAACTGACGTGTTTGCCTTCGGCGTGCTGATGATGGAGGTTGCCTGCGGAAGACGACCAATCTTGGTGAACACTGACAATGGAGAGCCTCTCGCTCTGGCAGACTGGGTGCTTGCTGCATGGCGAGGTGGTTCTATCACCGGAGCCGCCGACCCAAGACTGGATGGTCACGTGGAGGAAGAGATGGAGCTGGCACTGAAGCTTGGCTTGCTCTGCTCACACCCCTCGCCTAATGCTAGGCCTCGCATGCGCCTTGTCATGCAGTTCCTAGAGAGAGATGCATCGCTTCCAGCAGACTTGCAGCCTGATACTTTATTGTGTAGTGATCTGGGTCAGCAGGATTGTCATCAGGACGAAATGCACTATCAGGTTGCCATGTCATGTCCAATGACCGCTATAACTGATCTTTCCAAAGGGAGGTGACTTGGCTATGCCACTTGGTGATAGACATCTACAATGTACTCTTGCGTAGAGTTGGTAATCCTCTGTGGCAGCGTTTCAATTTAGTTGGAGTATTTGTGAAATTCCATGATGTTGTTGGCTTACTACTATGCAAGGAACAAGGACACTTTGAATATATCTAGCATTGAGGTCATATAAGTGATTCCAAGTTCCAACAATTATCAATTAGTATTAGTAGTTATTCATCTGTCCAGTCAGCGAAAGCATGGGCTTGGTAACTGGCCGGGTGATGGCTGTGACCTTCTGTCGTTGAGCCTGTACTGGCAGTTCCTGGAGGAGAATCTTTCTATTCTTTTTTTCGGACATCTACACGGATAGACAGTAGGGATTGTTTATGAAGCACGGTTGGCTTTCGCCGTGATTTAGCACTCATAGCTATTTTTATTTATTTTGGAATTGTTATAGAAACATGTGAGGATTCAACAATGATGATACGCTCTGTTGTCAAGTGTGTATTTGGTTTGCAATTGGTGCCCAGAAAGAGCAAACAATAGTTCATCTAGCAAATAAAACCACTTGAAGACATTGTTTTTCAAGCATGTCACTGATCGAGGTGATGAATAACTAGCCTGAATTTGGCTTGACATATTGTCCACTAGAAACAGCGATCGTTTTGTATGCATATCCACCATCACCTTCAGCTGATTCTCCACCAGAAATATAGATCTTTTTTTATTCATACCCTCCATCTTGTAGGGAACATCCTGTTTCCGCATTATGCACTGGCAAGGCATCAAGAATTACACTTAGTCTAGTCTCAGTTGGATGAAGACATTGACAATGTTTTTAAGAAGAGAAAAGTGATCTAAATGAACCTCTGTTGGCACGATCTCCAAAGTCATAAAATTAAATAAATATGAAACTTACATGGATTTCATTATTTCAATTCATGACCTCTTCATCTGTATGCAGCAAGACTTTAACCTGCATGTATGCCACTGCGACGTTGTGCTTGATGGATGCATAGTTCAGCACTCCGTAGCAGCTGATGCTAGCAGTCAACATCTGTAGTACAAAAGCGCACAACTTTCCCGAATATTTTCGTGTAAAAAACAATATGATGACAAAAAAAAGGACAGTAAAAATAAACTAAACAACAAAGATTTAGGATCATTCCATGATAAGAGTAGTAGAAAACTCTTTTTTTTTTAAGGTCAGAGCTGATAACAAGCTATTTACAATGTTCGCCTTCAGGACTGCAGAGAACTTTCTCAGCAGAAATGAGTGTGTTTGTTCTGGTTACCGAAGATTGGAGGATCCTAATTCCCAGAGTTACATTATCACAGTAGCAGTGCCACTGCATCAGTCTGGGCAATCTGCATCAAGCAGGGTTGTTTTCACTGGGAGCAGGAAGATAACAGATCAAGACATCATATCCATCTAATTGCTTTTTCTATTCCATCTAAGGAGCACACTGTCTGTAAAACTAAGGTGTTCTGGCGGCCAGTCTCACATCTTACAACCTCATGGAAAACATATATCAAAAGACCAGTTAGTTTCCGCCTTACAAGGTCCATCAGCCTGCATCACAAGTACAGCTAAACATGTTCTCAAGTTTCTAGAACAAGCGCTACAAACAGAGTCGCCGTCCAACGCAGAGCAACTACAACATTAGTTCTGACTTCTGAATCGGTAGAGGGAAGGAATTCTTGGTATTTACAGGACAATCACTGCTACCACATACTGATTCAAGTGCTGTCAGTTGGCTAACCGCTCCGCCGTTCCATTCTACCGCGTGATACACCGCTGCTGCTGCTTCCTTCCTGAGATGATTGTGGAAGGCTTAGGCACAGCTGCCCAGGCAAAGAATCTGTCAGGCTCGACGATGTGGCCTGGTCGCATCCAGGCTCTGGTGAAGATGATGCGCCTGGAAAGAGCTGCAGCTCCCGAGGTTGAGGCGCATAGCCTTGACCAGCATCAGCAGAATGGTCCTGGCTGTGTAACAGAGGTTCCGTATTTGATGGGTGGCCCATGGCCACAGAGCTTAAATTAGGAACGTTGCTCCACATCTGCTGTGGCATAGGGTGAGCTGCCAGATCAGGACCTACAGTGTCCGCAACTGGTAGTGACATCGCAATGCCGTTCTGACCGAGGCTGCTGTTCCTCAGCCTTGCACAGAGCTCATTTTGTAGTTCTGATATTCGTGATTTGAGCGAGTTGTTCTCCTCTTGCAGCTCATTCTTCTCTGAACTGACCTGTCAATAAGCATACTTTAGACTTATAACAAGTGAAATGCAGATAGTAAACTGAAACATCTACAGAAGAACTAAATCAAACAAGCAATTGCGATCAATAGTAGTCTCCAATGGTAAATATGAAACATTAACGGGAGTCAATTGAATATCAGTGAGTTTCGCATCTACTGTCAGTTTCAATGACAGATATGTGCCTACTTTTAGAAGAGCAACTAGTTCTGAACAAGTAATAACTGTGGAGGTCTTGGTAGTTTCAAAATGGTGCAACAAGATCCCTTTGGTCGTCTCCATCATTAGAGAAACATAACAGTTCATGCAGAATATAGCATGTTGATTTTTTTTTTTTATAAAGAGTATATAAGTGCTGAATTTGGAAACTCACATATTGGCGTTCCGATACAAGAGCAGATTGTTCCTTCCTAAGAGATTCTACTTGAGTAATTAGATCTCGCAGTACTCGTGCAGCATCACCTAATACTGTAGCCTTTCCAGTATTTTGTCGATCAAGATCTGTAGTAGCAGAACTATATGGATCAATGGCTTAGATATCTGTAGCAAAATCAATAACCCTAACATACAGACCTGTAAAACTAAGGCAATGTTATGCAAACAATTGAAACACATGAGGATGATTTTTTTTTAATGAAACATGAGAACGATTATGCAGGCATATTTAATGGCAAGGATACAAAGAAAAAAGGCATCAATTATGCAGTTCAGCAGATGGCATTCCGTACCTGTCATGAGAATAACATGATTGCATGGTACACCAGCAAGAATTGTCCACAATGGTGTTCCATTCAAAGTACATAGTATTAATAGCTTAACCATACATTAATATTGAAGAATTTGGCAGCCAGATTAGCAGTTCCTTTCATGGCAATAACCACAAACGTACTCAGTAGAAATGGTGAAAACATGCTGATGCCACAGTAAGACAACGCTAGGATATCCATTATGGCATGGTTCCTTCATCAAGGTGCAATACTACGACGAACCGTAAAGAAAATGGAAACAGCAGAGCAAAACGATTGCACATGATTTCAAAATCAACAAAAAAAAAACTTTTTAGGGGCAAAATAACAAGTTGATGACAACTTTTGGCTTAGTAACATTAATTAATGTATGATGGGCCACTCAAAGGGAAGCATGAAGTAGAGAAGGAAAGTGAGCAGTTCACATGTGGATTTTATTTAGCAATTTAAAGAAAGCGATCAGTAGACCTTTTAGACAACAATGAAGGTATATATGAGATAAGTTCTCTAAGGTGATACATTAGGTCTGTTTGGTTTGCAATCTGGCAGGCAGCTTGCCTGCCAGGCAGCGATATTGGCTGCCTGGCAGGCAAAGCTTCCTGGGCGCGGAACCAAACATGGCCTAATATACCACATGATGCAGATATATTATGTACTGGATCCTGTAAACATAATATAAGCTAATGTATGTTATAATTTCAGTCCTCACTGAGAGGGCACATCATGTTGGCCACCATTAAGATCAGCTCAAGTGGAGAACAGAATAATGGAATCTAAGCACAGATATCTTTCTCAAGAGCCTAAATTGTTTCTATTACAGATAGTCAATGGTTAAGGGCCTACTGTACTAACCTAGCATACTGCCCAGCTCAACAAAAAGGTCATTCAACTGATCACGTTTAAGCTTCTCTCGTTCAGCTTTATGTGTTTTCTTTGGAAGGTTTTCCTGAGACTTTTGGTGAAGAGACCTGCAGCAAAAAATTGTTCAGAAAACAGGAAAGCAGTGTAGTAGAAACAAAGATGAGTAGGTTGAGTGAGGGAGTGCACAACAAGAGCAAATAAGTATTAGAAAGAATTGACAGTTGACAGTATCATTATTCAGAACAATCTGAAGGTGCAAATGTAAAAACAGGTCAAGACTAGGGAAATCTTAATATAAACTTCGAACAAAACATATACTGAGTGTCAATAGCATGAAAATTACTACCAGAACACTCATTAAGTTTGAGTTAATTGAAATTTAATACACTAGGATTCTGTTAACACTTAACAACTATGCGCTATGGGCATTGTTCTAATGTGGCAAATGTGGAGTGCCTAACTGCAAACCTCTTTTATGACGCTGTCCCAGTCACAGAGGTCCTATACAGGATTTAGGAGCGGGTACCCATCTGCACAGCGCTTGTCCTAAACAATCTTTACTCATTAGTTGTGAAGGGTTTCTTGTAGTCGCTTTAATATAAGTGTAGGTTGTGCTTTATATATAGCAAACTTTCTTTTCTCGTGAGTTCAGAAATCCAGACCCGAGAAAAAGTGAAAGAAAAAGAAGCCACAACTTCCTATGGTCTCATACCACTTGAATTGATGGCTAGGTTTAGTTTCTATATTCATGCAGGTGAAACTGATGTGCCTATGGGAGCAGATGACACTGCTTTACTTATGAGGTAGTGATTATTGGCATACAGTCTCTGTCTCACAGATCATAAACTTCAAGCAAGCTATGGCCCTTTACTGGCCTAGTATTAAACAACTCCATATGACAAGACAAGAATTGAACTGAACAAGAGCAATGAATGCAAATAAATAAGATTCAGCCATAAACTACTGGTTAAGTCATATTTACTCCTAGATGATAGTCTGTACCTTCTGCAATACCTATTCTTAGATGATAGTCTGCCTTATATTTTTTCTCAATTTGATCAGATCTTATTGGTTGTAGCAGATCAAATGAAGAGGGTGGGGACATAGTAATCATCTGTTTAACTGTGCATGCTAGCATTTTTATTTACTCCCAATATAGGTAGCTAACTAAGAGTAGATGTAGTAGTAAATGCCTCTATATTAGATACTTGAGGCTCTAGCAACACATATGGCTATGCACACTGCAGGCCATAAGGTAATATATACTGATTACTACTATGAAATTAGTTGTATAAAACTAGATATAAATAAATACTTTGAGGCCAACCCATTAGTAGGCGTCTCGGAAGCAGCATTTGAGCTGCCAGGCAGTGAATCTGAGCTTTCTGTGCCAACCACCATGCCAAGAATATTGTTCCTGCATCACAAAATTGAGTATTTAAGCATTGAAAGAGTTACAGCCAAGTGTAGCAACAAAGGGCAACTAATCTGGGCCACAAGGTATCACAATTCAGAACACAAACTCAATCCACATAAACATGTGGAGTTCCTAAGGACGCTGTACCATAGAAGCCTCAATTGCTCACAATACCACAACGAGCTGAACTTTTAACCTCGCTAGAAAACAAATATGAACAAGAATGTGATTGACAATGATGAAGTGCCGATAATTACATAAAAAAAAAATTCAACTGCATGTGTAGACTATGGACAAGGATCAGATATCAACAATGAAAAGTCTATCTGAATCTGCATAAAGAACTCAATACAGCTTTTTTTTTACAAATAAAACGATGCTACAACTACCAGTTGCTAAATTAACCTCACCAGTATAGACAGTCCAAGAAACCATATCAAACTACCTACTCTTTCCCTTGACTGAACAACAACAGCAAAAATCTTAAACTGCTCATGCGTCATAAAGTTAAAGCCAATTCGATCCATCTAATTATATTCTCCATATTGGAAAATACACAAAGAATCCAATACAGATAGTTAACAGCACATCAGAGCATAGATAAGCCGAACAGCACCGACTCTCTGAAGCCCTGAGCATCAGAAACCACCTCGCTACAGTAACTAGCTAAACCAAATTGCTCAACCCTACAGAAACACCAGCTCTCACACTGAACCCATCCGACCCTGACACCCAGCCACCTCAAGAAACCAGAGTCAACCTTCACCCCTTCCAACAAGAAGAAAGAACCAAGCTTTCATTTCGTCCCAACAAGCTCGCCCAATTTCAGATCAAGAAACGATATTTACTCTTTAGCACGGGGTACATACCTCAGCCTCGACGACGGATCTTGATCCGCAGACCGGTGGTCCGCGGCGGGGAGCGGGGGACTGGCGGCGGCCGCGGATTGAGCACGGGCAGCGGCGACAGGGGACGGCTGGCTGGCTGGCTGGGAAAGTGGTGGAGAGGTAGTGCGGTGCGGTGGGGAGGGGGAGGGAGGCGAGCACACGCACGCGGGCGTGTGGCGGCCACCCACCCGCACACTTGGGGTGACCCGGGCGGCCGCGCGGCGACACATGGCGCCGTCGCCGTCCGGCGGGGCCCGCCGGCACGGGGATTCCCTGGTCGACGACGTGGATATGGATGAGGGGGGAAAAAAAAAGGCTTTGGTAGGATTGGATTGGGACCGGGTGATGAATGAACTGAACTGCTAAGCTCCAATGGATTGGGATGGGATGGCAAATTTTCTCCCCTTGTGACTAAGCTGGTCCTGTGTGATTTTGTGATTGTTGTGCCACGTTAACGTCATGACGTGTAAACAACGAAGCTAGGAAAAGTTTTCCCTTTTTTAAAAAAAAAAATGGGAAAATTTTTACTTAAATCTTTATACCTCTACATATTAATAGTTACAAAATATGCTCATACGTTGTAACGACGTATATACTTGTTGTGGGGATATAACCATCGGCACTGAGCAATTTGAGCAGATGATTCAGCCTAGGTGGGATGAGAAACTCATGTATGTGACGTTTTTTGAGAAAAGGGTACAAAGAGTTGAAGGGAAACTATATTAAAAAAACGCGCCCCGGGGGGACGACATCCCACCGGTTTTCATTAAGAAGACGGACCTTCTCACCGGATCGTGGAAAAAACCCCGCCATACCCATATATAGCGGCACCGCATCCTGTGAGATAGGACGGCCACACTGCACTTTAAAGTACGATCCAAATGAGGGGATTTTTATTACCCTTAGACTGAAATTCGCTCCGGTGGAGTCGAACCAAAGACCTAAGGGGTGTCGCCGGAGTGTTGGGCTAGGCTGGGCTAGCCAACTGAGCCCAACATCCTTTGACCCAATGAGTAATTTGTTGCCGGTACATCATGGTTCACCGATGCGGATTAAGTTGAAGGGTCAGGTGATGCATGTTTGTTGACTGGAGGAGGTTACAATTCGTAACATCCCTACTGTGGTGGAAGCAGAAATTAAAGAGTCACTTTAGATTAGGCTGTCTCCAACAATTGTAACCCAAACTCGCGACGTATTTTATGGATTGAGCCCCTCACGGTGAAAAGGTTGCGCACACAAAACTCCACTTCTCCAACAGTTGACCCCATGCGCATGGCCGCTCAAGCAGGGACAGGTGTGGACCCCGCGAGCAGGACGTGCGAGGTTTGCATCCTGGAGAGAGAGGAGACGCATGTTTACGTCGTGGCTGGCCTGCTACGCAAATTTGCATGTTGTTTTGCGTCTGTTGTTGGAGCACGATTTGGAGACGTAAAAGCACTGTGCCGATGTATTTATGCGTTTGCGTCGCCTTTTGCATTCCTTGTTGGAGACAGTCTTATGAGCCGGTGGTTTTCTAGACAGGAGACAATCCTCACATGTCTGTCTGCAACGAGTTTAAATTGAGAACACAAAAAGTCTACAAGTAGAGATTTAGGGGCTAGTGCAGTGTTGGGTGCCCATATGAAATTGGAGCTAAGACACAAAAAGATGGAAGTGTCAACATTTCCAATTTTTGCAATGTTCATCCCCCGTCATGTTATTTGCATGTTCTACATCAACGACTAATTTGTGACTCACAAGTTTATGTGGTGTGTCTTGTTTTTATGTAGGTACAAATAAAATAAGCCCACCGGTGTGCTTCGAGAAGCAAAGTTTTGGGCAAGATAGCATTCTTAGAGCATCTCCAACAGATCCTCATATGCCTTGATATCCTTCAAAATTTGGCAAAAGAAGGAAAAATCATTCTCCAGCAGTTCCTTAAAGTGGCTTGCCAAAAATCTTCGCTTGCCAAATTTCTCATCCGCGCGCGTATTAATCCGCACGCGAATACGACTTGGCATCGGTCCTTCGCGCCCGCGTGTGCCTCTTCCCGCGCGACAGCTGAAATTTCCCTCTGTTCCCGCGCGAGTCCAGATCGACTTCCCTCCGTCAATATAGTCCGGCGTCCGATCCAGTCCAGTCCCACCTGTCTCCGTCGCCGCGACGCGCGCTCCCCACCGCGCGAAGAAGCCCGACGGTCTCCACCTGCCTCCGTCGCCGCGACGCTCCCCACCGTGCGACGAAGTGGTGGCATCGTCGCCTGGTTGTCTGTGGCAGAACCTCCTAAGTAATGTGGCCCACATGCACTAATCCTCGTCTTAACAGACCTTAGATTACTATGTATGTGTTCCACACGACTTAACAAGCTCTGTCGGGATGAACCCGAAACATCCACGATTCTCCGAGCAGAATCAATCATTATAAGAGACATTGCAGTATTACAACAATTTTGTATAAATAAAATATATCAGAGTAAAAGTGCGGAAATATTACGATAACATAAGTTTATAAATCATTTATAAATAAACTTTACAAATAATAAGTTATGTTGATTACAACCATAGTAGTGGAATATCGTTACTTAACTTTATGATTCACCAAAAACGTAGTGCTCTGCCCAGGAGCCAAACACACTACTCGACGTCCTCAACCAGATGGACAAAACAAACCCTGAGTACAAAAGTAGTCCGCAAGACTTACCCGACGAAAAGAGGGGAGAAGACTCAGGAATGAAAGCCAAATAGGACAAGGTAAGGCTTAGCGAAGATTCAAAGTATTTTGCGGAAAAGCCACTAAGAGTGAGTCCTTAACCTCAAGTTTTACTTTCCGTTTAGTCATTAGGTTCAGAAGTGAGTCTAGTCTAGCTTGAATACGAGATCAAGATAATTCATACAACTTTCTTTTATCTCTATCATAAAGTAGCCACCACTTTAATCTACGATGCGAGTGCGAGGATCAAGTCTCCTTACTCGTGGAGCATACGACAGTTCGAACCGCTTATCTACCCAGCTGGGGTTTCCCAAGCACACGATATACGTGGGACTCTAACCCACAAGTATATCAGTTCTGACTTCAGACCTTCTAGAACTAGGCTCAGCTTCTGTGCCATCCGAGAATACTTGTACACCTCCAATCCAGGTTACGTCCCACGAGGGTAACTAGTATCCCCGCCATCTCACCACTCCCAATGCACGGGCTCACCGTACTAGTCCTTAGAATATCTTAGGACAGAGCTTTCCCCGAAGGGTATGTGATTAGTACTATATTTCATGATCCAAGGGCCAACAATGGTACGGTCCTTAATCGACAAGTCGGAAACACTACATCAAGACTCCATTCCCGATGCAAGTTATCCGACTGGTCTCAACTTCATTATAAGATATAACTGATCCAGACCAAAGGATTACTTCGAGACGTCATTCGATGTAACCCAATAACCTGATCAAAGATAACATTGCTGAGTAATATTAACCTTACCGGCAGGGTAAGCACTTTCTTTTGAAAATGTTTTCGAAATCCGAACTAAATTAGCAAGGCCAAGCATTGTTACGCATTTTTCAATCAAAACGGTTTCAAGGATGATGTTGGAATAATCAAGGTAGTTAATGCATCAAGTAAGTTATCACTCAACTCCTATTACTTAATGCAGCAATACAAACTCAAGTGATCAAACTTTTGCAAAATCAAGGAACGGGTTGATGGATCCGGGCTTGCCTCGAAAGTTGGTGTAGACGTTCTTCAACGACGTATCGGGAAGTTACGACTAATCACCAAGGATGGAATGACCTTCTCAGGAACTGAGTTGACCCGACAATAACTTCCCAGAAACAAGATCGACAAGGCTCTCCTCGACCACGGGGACTACACGTGATAAATGATATGCTTCAACACGATGAAATAATAAACATGATGCTTGAAGAATGCATAAACAAATCAATAACTTGAGTATAACTTTCCTTCACGATAATGCCGCAACCTATCGAGACTAATAATTAATTAAATAAGCGAGAAATAAACATTTAAACAAAAGTTGTCAAAACAATCCTAAAAATTAAACTTAAGCTCCTCATGGACTGAGAAGGCTACAAAATAATTTTCATGATTTTTGGATAAATAAATAAATAACTAAAAATAAGAGAAGGAACATTTTTCAATTAATAGGGCTAATTTTATAATATGCAAAACATAATCAAAATAGACATTTAATATTTTTCCTAGGCAGAGGATACTATAAAGAGCTTTCACAAAAAGTTTTAGAATTTTTGGAGCTATAAATAATTTTATATAAAAATAACAAAATGCATTACTATTCACTAAAACAGAAAAAGAATAAAACTAAAATAAAAAGAAAAACTCGACCAGGGCCGAAACCGGCCCAACTGGCCCAGCCTGGCCACGCACGCGCGACGGAGCAAAACCCGGCCTCGGCAAGCGGTGTTAGGCGGCCGGCCCACTCGGCCTGCCCGAGGCCTGGCCGGCGCTTTTTCAAATAAGCCCTCGGGGTTTTATGAAATCACAAACTGGTACTTGCCACTATTCACTGAGTCACGCAACTTTGCACCAAGACCCCGGGACTTCATCAAATTTAGAAAACTCGGTCCTCGCGAGCTCCAACAGGGGACCGGCGGCTCGACCGGCTCGGTCTCGCCGGTGGTGAGGTTCCCGGCGGCGCTGCGGCCCCCTACGCGGCCTACACGACACGGCGGACCTACTGGGCACCTAGACCTGACGGCAGTCGCAACGAGGAAGGCACCCCGGCGGCGGCGGCGGAACAACGCGGCGGCGGCGCGGCTACAAAGCTCACCGGAGTCCCTCTGGCGACGCTAGCGCGAGCATGCGGCCCTACGCACCTAGGCGAACACGCTAGACCAGTTAATCGAGCGTAAATGACACCCGAGGACGATGCTATACGCACGACGACGACGGCAACGCGAAGCTCACCGGCGACAACGACATTCCGACGGCCACACGGCCTCTCCGGCCTATCTAACGGCACGAACATATGCAGGACATAATGGAGATCCTAATGCGCATGATGATGAGAATTGACAGGCGGCGGAGCATAGTTCTCACCGAGAGCGAGGACGGCGGCGAGAGTGGCACGGCGCGCTCCGGCCGGGCAAGGTTGTGTCACGGCGATGTCCCGTGCACCAAAGTGGAAACCAAGGGGAGCATCACACTCCCGGATCAAGGCGGGCTCGGGTGAAGATGAATTGGAAAAATGATCAACGACAACGGCGTACGACGACGGTGAAGTGACGGCGACACCGAACACCGGTCGCGAGGAAAATGATGACGCGGAGGCGCGATGGACGTCTAGGACTTGCGCTACTTGGCTCAAAAGAACCGCGAGGACAAGGCGAAGCTGCTGGCAAAGCAAGACGGCGAGAGGTGGAACAATGGCGACGAATTTTGACGGCGACGAAGGTCGACGGCAATGGCGGGCGGCGGTCCGAGGGAGAAGAAGGAGGGAAAGTGGGGTTGGCTTCTCTATTTAAGGGACGATGGCGACCCATGGACGGGCGACACGCACGCAAGGAGTCTTCCAGCGACGGTGCGCGCTGGCGACGACCGGCAAGGCGGCATGGGCGGCGAGCCACCGCGGCGGTGAGGAACAGAGTGGGGAGAAGATGATGATGACGCGGCCAACGTAGCGGGGACAGAAATTTGCAATTTACTCCAAAATTTTGAACTAAAGTTGAAAAACTCCAAAAACAAACCCTAGCTAATTTTTCATGCTCTACAATTTTCTCAACTGGAGGATTTTCAAATTCTGAACAAAAATTTGAATTTTGAATCAAATTTGAAAAGGGGACAAAAACCCTAGAATGAAATATATAAAATTACTTTTGATTTTTCTAAAGAACTTGAAAAACTCCAAAACTATGGAATACTCAACTTTTCAAACTGCACATTTTCTCCAAAAAGAGTTTTTCCAAAATATGCATAGTTTTTGAAATACGATTTAAAAATCAAAAAGGGGACAATTGTCGGAAAACGGTATTTTCAAATCTATTTGAAATTATTTTTGAAACTTGAAAAACTTTGTTCACCAACATTGAAGCTCTCATCAAGACCCATAATTCTCTTTTTTGGACCAACCCCAAATTCTTTGTAAATTCTGAAATACGAAAAGGGGATAAATAGGGTTTTCGGGAAAAACGGGGTTTTGAAACGAATTTTGAACTCGATTTAATTTCTACACTAACTAATCGGTCATTAGCAATCACAAGCATCATTTCATATGTAAAACAAAGCATCACATTAAAAACAATATTAAAACATGAAAGCAATTATGCCAAATGCTCGATGATTAGGTTTTAACAAAACTCTAAAACAGGTTTTAGTTGTCATTAACATCTAGGATGTTACATTGTCCTCGCGTGGAAGAAGAGCACGCGTGTTACCTGGTCGTCCTCGCTCCCTCTTGATCCTAGGGTAAGTTCCCGATCTGTTGTAGTGGCCTTGATCTGTTCTAGCTCGATGATAGTTCCTTGACCTCGGTGTTCCTTGATCTGTACAAGACGGCCATGATCTTGTGCTCGATGATCTATTGTATAGGTACGGTTCAGTAGATGGTCGGTTCAGTATATGGCTCGATCGGTTCTAGTGCCCTTGATCGGTTCCAGATAATGTGTAGGGCATGTGTAGATCAGTTTGTTGCCGCCGTTCTGTGATATGTTTCTGTAATTCAATTCATGGTTTCTGTGGTAGATCAGTATCTATGTGATCGATGGTACTGTTTGTTGGTCATCAATGGTTTGCACAATATCTTTTTCCCAAAGCATTCTGATCAATACTACTGTTTGTTCATGAATATTTGTTCGCAATGCATTTATCTCAATTCTATTGTTTACATTTGTTTAGTCTCATGGAGGTGGATGGAGAAGGTTTCTTGTCGGGCATCCTCCTGAATGAACAAGACGACCATGTTGCTGGTTTGGATGACCTACGGCGGGAGGACTTCCAGGGGCACGACGATCACGGGCGGCGGCAGCGTGAGAAAAGACGAAGGCACGACGATCACGGGTAGCCGCGATGGAATACTTGGGGTCGCGCTTTGTCACCGATCGAAGGGGAAGAGACGAAGGCCGCGCGCGATGGGAAGGAGTCGGGCCGGGGGGAAATACATGTCAACAACCGGACATGATGGCCCCACCTCTTTTTTTTTTTTTTCATTTGGCAACTTAAAATAGGGAACTATTAGAGATTGTCACTTTTCAACTTGCCAAACTATTATAGCAACTTGCTAAAAGACAACATTTGGCAAGTGAGATTTACATAACTCTTGGAGATGCTCTTAGTTTGGATTGCTAAGTGGGTCATTCCATTTTTTGACTGAGATGGGTGCCAAAGCTACGAAGGAAGAGCTAGGTCTATTTTGCTTCATTTTCTGTGACCCACATATGAAACAAGCTAGATTGCAATACTAATTAAGAAGGCATACATCCCAAAAGAAGCAAAACATTTCAACTGACTGTACTGGAATTTAACCAAGCTGCTAGCTCATTAGCAATATACTAATATATGTAAAAGAAGGCTAAAAATGTAAAAAAAAATGCATATGAGAAGATTAAGCACGTATCAAATATCAAATCTGGCATTTACTATCCCATTACAGTTGTATAATTACGGCATTTACCATAATCGAATCCATGACCAAGAAGGCAAGAACACGAAAATTCCAGCTCAGGTAAGATCTTGGGGGATACTACAGGTATAAATAAACATTGGAAAACATATTCTGAACGAATAAAATAAACCGGCGGCGGCGGATTATCAATTGGCTGAGCTTTGCGGCTGCACTCCTGCTTCAGTCTCCGGCAGGCAGGTACGTGGCCCAGCCCAAAGGATATGGAATCCCAGCCGTGCAATTATCAGTTATAATTTCCTTTTTGCTTCTACCCACCTACTGTCATGGAATTGCATTTTAGTCCTTATTGGAACCCTTTTAAGCGGCAAGCTAAAAACTAATTATTGAAAATGTATTTTGTGCTCTTAAAGCCACTAATGGAATATTACTTACATATTGGTTTTAGCTAAACATTTTATATGCTCCATTTTTCCTGATTTTTCTGGGCAAGGTGAATATTGAACTGTATCTGCATATAGCAACACACTACTTTATTTGAGCATGCTCAGTTTAAATGGCATCACCCCCTTATGGTTGCAGCAACGGAGCGGAGCCTTTGTCTATAGTGAGTTTTGTATTTTGTATATAGTTGTACTCAATAACCATAGTATTAACGCCATGTCAATGTCCAGGCTATCCTGGATCCATTTCCAAATATTTGTCAATTTTGACCATTCAAACTTGATATGCACTAAAAAAATTGAAAGACAGTGCACAAATTTTAAACAACAATGATTTTAGTAAGCACCTCATAATGGAAACAATAAGATATACAAGGGCACAAATAGGTGAAAAGCAAAATGTATTTTAGAGAAAGAAAAAACATCTTGAACAAAGAACCAAAACACATTGTGAACATAAGGAGGAAAGACACCACAAGTCAAAATATGCTAATATAGTGGCATATAGATGGAATAGAAGAATATACCACTCACAATGTAGTTTACATCTGTTTGGTTGTGTTACTGATACAATTACTTTAATTAATTATTAAAATAAGTTCTAGGGTCGAGCAAGTGCAGCTGGGTTTGTATAGGTGTACTCAGTAATCACATCATTAATGTCGTGTTAATGACCATGCTATCATCTACTGGACCCGTTTCCAAATATCTGTCATTTGACCATTCAAACTTGATACGCACTAAACAAATTCAAAAGATAGATGAAGAATTTTTTTGAAAGCGATGATTCTAGTAAAAACCTCACGATGGAATGCAGGGTAGGATAGTTGAAAACAAAATGCATTAGAGAAAGAAAAGAATCTCTTGAACAAAGAACTAAATCACATTATACGAACACTAAGCGGACAACAACAAAAGACACCCACGAGTCAAAATATGCTAATATAGTGGCATAGAGATAGAACACCAAGAACACCACTCGTGTAGTTTATGCTGTGTTTGGTTGTGTTACCGATAAAATCACTCTAACGGTCCAACCGATTATTAAAATAAGTTTCAGGGGTTCCATGCATAACCCCCTCCTCTACAACTGTGCTCGTGCTCTGCTGTTTGCCTCCACTAATTATTTTTTAATTAATTAAAAATTAGTAACCCATAGCATTAGTACCACGTTACTTGTAATAAGGCCTTGTTTAGATCACAAAGTTGGTGGCCAAGTTTGCGTAGTAAAGATAAGAAAATCGTCCCGTAATCGCGATTTTGTTTTTATTTGGTAATAATTATCCAAATATTGATTAATTAAACTTAAAATGTTCGTCTCGCAAAGTACAACGGAACTGTGCAATTAGTTTTTTATTTCATCTATATTTAAGATTTCGTATATGTCTTGACATTTTGATGTGACGGGGGAATATGAATTGGAATTTGGGAGCCTAAAATAACTTTCCAGGGCCCTATTTGCATAACCTCCTCCTCTTTATCCGTGCTGGTGCTCTGCTCCGGTCTCAGGTGTCGTCACCTCCACCTCCCCTCCACGCCGGTCACAGTCTCCCGTCGTCTCGTCTGCCGCTGCACTCCACTCCACTCCACAGTCCTCTCCACTCCACTCTCCACCGCAGCGCACTTTTCTCTCTCCTCCTGCCCTGGTTTCGCTCCCCTCGAGACCCCAAAAGCACCGAAAGCGGCGAGGTTCCACTGTTCAAGAACGCCGAGACCCTCCCCTCCGGATTGGATTATCCCCAATCCCTCCCCCTCATTCCCAGCTCGTTCTTCAGTGGCGGCGCCGGGTTGGTGGGAGGAGAAGGACGGCGATGGGCTCCGGATCTCTGCTCAAGGTCGTCGCCAACAACTTCGACGTCCTCGCAGGGTCAGTCAGTCCCCGTCCCCCAGCTGTCTTTTCTCTTCTCCCCATTCCCTATCTATTAGTGTTCTTGTTTTTACGTCCGTCGCTGGAATGGAATGGTTGTTTGATTGATGGCGCGGAGCGGTTCTGGGTGGGTGCTTTAGATGCCCGGCATTGTCCAAGTAGCATTCGTGCTGTTCTTGAGATGTGTAGTGTCCCGGGACCCCCTACCGGTTCACAGTTCGAATCCGCACAATGGCGTCAGGTTTCGATTCGAGCACACACTCTCGCCTTGCGCCTGACAAGAAATCCTTCTTGGCGTGGTTTTGGTTCAGTTTCCGTCTGTAAAATCTTGAGCCCCCTCAATCAGCCTTCTGAATCGCCGTTCTGTATCAATGCCTGCGTTTATTTTTGTTGGCAAAAGGGATTTCCCCCCTTTCTTTTCGAGTGACTGTTTGGTAGAAAATAACTTGATTACTGCGCGTATCTTGGCGTTCTGGAATGGATGCAGAGTTTGGGTATTGCAGTGGTTATCGCTCTGGGTCTGCATTTTCACCTAGTACATCAGCATATTTCTCTTTCAGTCAGTCAATCAGTCCGATTCACAACTTTTCCGGATGGCAATCCCTCCTTGCCCAGAACGAAAAGTTAGGCCTGCACGAGTTGCCTACCTCTGATGTGTAGATCACCAAGATTGGATTCTGCATTCAGCTGCTGAGTTCTGTCAGTTCCTACCTTTACTTGAGTGGCTCAGCCCTTTTATAAAAAAGGGGGATGATGCTTTTAGATTTGTAGTTTAGCCAGTGCCTGCAACTGCAATTGTAGGTTTGTTGCCCAGTTCCACTTTCCAGAATGGTTTCTGGCATTCCCTTGTCCAGTCTCACTACTATCTTTTTGGCTGTTTCATTCACATTCCTTTCCACGCAGACGCAGCAAGTTAGGTCACATGGCCAAGGGTGGCACGGCACAATCTGGTCCTGTTTCTTATAGTTTACTGGATCGTGGGTTATGTCCCGTAGTGACTCTGACATATCATTAAAAAAAGTGGGTGTACCTTCTGGGGCCAGGACTTATTAAATCTTGGCATGAGTCGATGTGTGTTGTACACCGAGCTTCATCTATTGATTTGTTCATCAAGTGTCACGTTCAGTACTGATACTGTGATAAATGTTGGACCAGCATGCTTTGATGTTTCTTGATGTTACTGTGCTGTAACGTGTAAAAGACTTATCTAGCAACTATGATAGATGTTATCACAAGTGGGGAACAAGATTCTTGTCTTGTCAGTTATTCATTTGCCGGAGGACTAGTGCCACTCATTTCTGTTGGAGTGTACGGAGTACTGGTGGTTTGCTGCTACCACTCAACAGTCTGTGATAGATGTATCACACGTGGACTAGTCCCACTCATTTCTGAATTTAACATTTCCTCTTTCTGAAAGTTTCTTCCTTCTGGCTCATAAGTAATAATTATGATTATGATTGGAAAATGTATGCTTTAACTTCAGTTTGTTTGTTTTCCTCTGCAGGCCTTTGGTGGCACTGGCTTATCCTTTGTAAGTTGTTCATGACTTGTATTTTACTTCTACAAACTCAACTTTTTTCAAGTAAAACACAAATTATTTAAGTGTTATTACAACTTACAGGTATGCTTCCGTCAAGGCAATAGAGACCAAATCTCCTGTGGATGATCAACAATGGCTCACATATTGGGTCCTGTACTCATTAATCACATTGTTCGAACTCACATTTGCATCAATCATTCAGTGGTAAGTACTGCTCTGTTATAGTCTTTTTAGTGTCAGTTTACTATTCAGTGTGAAAGTTGTAGACACTTTCGCAGAGGCCTACTTGTTGTTGATATATCTTAGGATTTTTGAACATGTTGGGCATATGAAATATAAGAATTAAGTCATTTACACTATCAAGCCCTGTACATCTTACTCTTCTAATCCTAGCTTTGTTTCTAAAATGATGTCAGACTAAAGACTGTTCTATTTCTGGAAAGTTACACTGGGTACATATTTATTTTAAATTTTGAAACAAATCACAAAGAACTGTCTGACGATATGCTTTTGCTTCTTGGGTGTCAAAACATCCATGATGTGCGCTGGAAGTTGCAAGTTTTTTTTTTTCAAGTTTCTTTTTTTAAGAAAAGGAGGAAGCTGCAAGGTTTACCACCTCTTGTTTAAGTTTTGAACTGGTGATTTGTAGTTAATAGTTGCATGGGGTTTTACATCTGATCACAAGATTTTTAATTGTAACTTGAACATATGTATTTAAAGATCATAATGGTACATCGGTCACTAAATTCCATTACTTTCCCATGCTTGTTTTTGACAGGCTTCCTTTCTGGCCTTCAATGAAATTGATCTTTATCTGCTGGCTTGTCTTGCCATACTTCAATGGTGCAGCCTATGTGTACCAAAATTATGTGAGACCTGCCTTCATAAAGAACCAGATGGTCAACATTTGGTATGTCCCTCAGAAAAAAGGCCTTTTCGGGAAATCGGATGACTTCCTCACAGCACTTGATAAGTTCGTTGAAGAAAATGGGACTGATGCGCTGAAAAAACTGGCGAACAAGGTACAGGAACCTTATATAGTTGTCCCCACTTTGTGCGCTAAACAACATTGCAAAATGCTTTGAATTTGAGGCAGTTGTTAATGCTTGTTCCCAGTTGACTGTGATCCTTTGGTGATGATAATCATCAGTTCATCACTATGTTTATGGAGACTGCATCTTGATATGTGATGCTTACCTTTTCTTTAGTCTAAAATTTTGATGGTTTTGTTATGTACTCCCTCAGCTAGCTAACTCATTGATTGTTGTCATGCTAGTTCAGCTGTAATAGTGAAGGTAATCGTTTTTATAAAATTTGAGTGGTTTCCTGTGGACCATGTGATTATTTCTTTTGAGAAAACAAAGCTAAATATATCCATCTTCTGTTCCAAAGTGACAATCAGGCTATTGTTGTTCTGATGTCTTGTGATCTGTATTACAGGCTGGCAAGTCATTTAAACAGTCTGGGAAATCATCTAAAGATTCAAAAGAGTCTAAATCATCCAAGGAGTCGAAAGAATCAAAATCAGCAAAGGATTCCAAAGAAAGGAAGCCATCAAAAGATGCAAAGCAACCCAAGCCATCAAAAGATTCGAAGGAGCCAAAGTCACCAAAGGATTTAAAGTCTCCCAAGGATTCCAAAGAACAGAAGAAGGCGGCGCTGAAAGATCCGAAGAAAGCACTGAAGGATTATAAAGAACTGAAGAAAGCGCTAAAGGATTCCAAAGAACAAGAATCACTGGATGACCCAAAGGAGCACACAGCAAAGAAGGCCGGGAAGCGTGTGACGTTCGCCGAGGTGGAGCCCGAAAAGGAGCTCAAGGCCTCGAACAGTGACTGGCACTCAGCCTCCGATTTCCATGGCGCGTACCCTGAGCAGAACTCATGGGCTACCAGCTTCATGATCTTCGAGGACGAAAACAGCTACTGGAACCGAGGTCACCAAGACTGGTAAAGGCTTAACTCATCTGAATCATTGTACAGTCTTACGTTGCCACATGTTTATGACGATCTTCCGCCTTTTTTTGTGTAGCTGAGATCAAATGTATCGAGACGGACGTTTTTTGGTCCGTTAGCAGTGAAAGGACTTCAGTCCATCTTCAGTCGAGGAAATGGGGTCTTGCTCACATTGTGGCGACTTTCGAGTTGCGCCTGCTGTTGGCTGACTCTGTCATGTAACATATTTGTCCGTCATATACCTGTAGGTTGCAGTGTAGAATTATGCAGTGTGGATGGTGAACCGGTGATGCTGTGTTTGAGGCGGTGAACCTTGTTAGTTAGGAGAATTGAGAATTTGAGATGGTAGAAGTGTGTTAAATCTTATCTGGTGTCTGGATGTGTTGCTTGCTGCTCCATGGTGCATTTCCAGTCTAAAATGTGCCACAAAAGTCTGCCCGTGCTGGAAAGATCCCTAAATCGTGAAGATCCCTAAAGGAATCGTGTGAAATTGCTGTTACCAGTGCCATATTGGAACCTGAAATCTTATTGAAAGTAACTAGCAGAATTTTAAGGAATTTATGAAACAGTTTAGACTAGTAACTACTTGTATTGATTCTAGGAAAACATATTTGTGTTCTCGCAGAAATGTAGTAGGATTCGTACAGGAATCAGTTTAATTTCGTAGATCAAAAAGAAAGGCATGCCAAAAAGAAATCCCGCAATCCAAACGCCCATGTAGGAAATGAAATCCTCCAGACCAAAGTGCGTATTGGGCTACAAAGCGTCTGGACTCAATTGTTTTGAAACCGAGTAAACTAACTCTCCCCACTTTTAAAACCGTTCATTTTGCCTCCCTGACCTGGTTATTGGGGTTTTCAAAGGTGGTTTGTTTTTAGTTTTAAAAAATAAACACTAAATATATAATGAGTTTTTAAACCACAAAAAAATCTAAGATTCTATTTTTTTGAGAAAAAATTTATATATGTATTAGTACACGAGAAACCCAAATAATATATTTATATCTTGCGAAAATACCTCTAAAATCATTTACCATTTCGATTTAGCTCCAGGAAAATGAGAAAAATATAGGACGACGGGCCATATAGGGTGATGGGCCGAAGCCTCCTTTCTCCGGCCCAGAACGGCATCTCCGGCTGGGTGGCGGCCGTCGAGCTTCCAGGGCGGCGGCGGCCTCGTCGTGGACGCGGCGGCTCCTGAGAAGCTCGGAACCCTAGCCTCCCACTCCCCTCCCCATCTCATCCATTTCCCGCTTTCTTGACGGGACGCGGTGGAGTGGCGGCTCGCCGCAGCCGGCACACGCGTACGCCGGAGTCAGAGCGGCGGCGGCGGCGAGCGGATAGGCACCGAGGCACCGAGCAGTGCAGCAGGTCAGTACTCAGCGCCCACCCAAATCTTTCCTCATTACGCATGGAAAATGTGCTTTTGATTTACCTCAAGGGGGCAGAATTGTTTGATGTTAATAGAGATCCTCGTCCAGTCGTCCTCCCCGTTGGGTAAAATCTCCTCTGCATACAAAACGCTGTACTGGGAATGCCAACCCAAATATAACGAAACAAAATCAGGTGGGATTAAGAATCCCCCCGTAGACCTTAAAAAGTTTTTTTTTATGTCTGATCCGACAGTGAATGGAACCAGTGACGCATCTTTTTCTTTGGTTGTTGAAATGCAGAGATTAGTTGAAGACTTAGGAGATGAGGAAAAAACACAAGACAATGGATTTGAAGTCTTTGTGGGAAAGGTCCGGAAAGGTGCAGAAGACTGCTCCCACCCGAGGCGCCGAAACCTCAGCCGATTTTGCTTCGGAGCTTGAGGCCGAAGCCTCCGTCGATTTTGATTCAGAGCCTGAGGTTTATTTTGCGCCAAGGGTTGGCATTTCGGGGGCATGACGAAATCAAAGAGTCACTGAACCAAGGGAATTTTCATGAGCTCTTGAAATGGCTGGCAGATAATTTGGATGGAGCGAACAAGGCGGTTCTGCAGAACGCTTTGAAGGACCCTGAGTTGACCGGTCCGAAAACGATCGAAGATCTTGTTGATGCTTGTGCCAGAGAAACTACTAGGCTTATAAGGCAAGACATTGGGGAGGAAAATTTTGCGATACTTGCTTGTCTGTTTACTGATGGTTCCCATAATGAACAGCTGGTTGTTTGCTTGCGGTACGTCGACAAGAAAGGGAGGGCAGTTGAGAGGTTTCTTGGCGTTGTGCATGTTGAGGACCCGAGGCCCTCAACAATTAAATCTGCAATTGACTCCTTGCTCAGGGATCACTCTTTGAGCTGGTCTAGGGTCCGTGGGCAGGGGTATGATGGAGTAGGCAATATGAGGAGTCATGTGAAGGGTCTAAAGAAATTAATCACGGATGAGTTTCCTTCCGCTCACTATGTCCATTGCTTCGCGCAGGAACTGCACTTGGCACTGGTTCCTGTTCTTAAGGAGAATGGTGGTTGTGCTGATTTCTTTCAGCAACTTGGATTTTTGGTGAGCTTTCTTGAAATGGCCTGCAGAAAAGCTCAAATGCTTCAAGTACCTGAGGCTCAAGAAGTTCTAGAAGGTTTGAATCAAGTGAAGTTCTCTGGTAAAAAGGATGATCCTGGTGAGGGGATTTATTATAACACATGCATACAAATTTCCGTGCTGTATCCCACCATTCAAAGTGTTCTCGTCATAATTGGAGGAGACCATAGTCATGGTGCAGAGGCAGTCAATGCTCGAAAATTTTTGATATATTTTGAGTCATTTGAGTTTATTTTCATGACACACTTGTTGATGAATATATTGGGATACACATCTGTCTTAAATAGATGTTTGCAAATGAGAGACAGTAGTTTTATGGTCAATGGCATTGATATCATTGATATTACAAAGCATCTGTTAGAAAAAATGCGAGGGGATGATGAATGGGTAAAATTTCATAAAGAAGTCACTACCTTTTGTGCTAAGCATGACATCAAAGTCCCTAGCATGGATGATATTTATGAGCCAGTTTTAAAACCAAAGGGTTCTTGAGAAAAGTCAAGAATCTCCAACATTACCGTGTTGAAATTTTCACAAGCATCCTTGACAGAGCACTTCAAGAGTTAAATGACAGGTTTGATGAGATGAATACAGATTTTCTTCTTAATGTGGCATCACTCGATCCAGCAAAATCATTTTATCCATATAACAAGGACAAGTTACTTAAACTTGCTAGGTCTTATCCCAAGGACCTCTCAAAAACAGATTTGTTGCTTCTTCCAAACCATCTTTCACGGTTTATTGATGATATGCGTGGCGATGAAAGGTTTAGAGAAGTGAAAAGTTTTGTTGAGCTTTCTGTCATGCTTGTTGAAACCAGGAAGAGCCTCAAACATCCTATTGTTTACAAGCTTCTTAAATTGGTGCTGGTTCTTCCCATAGCAACTGCTAGCATTGAAAGGGTATTTTCTGCAACGGATCTTGTTAAGAATAAGCTAGCTAATAGAGTGGGGGAACAATTATTGAATGATTGCCTGGTTACATTCATTGAGAGGAGGTTTTCATGCAAGTGAAGGATGAGGCCTTGGCATCTTGCTTCCAAACCATAGGAGGAGCATAAAGTCACGAGCTACTATGGGCTCCTTGCTGAGGAGCAGAGCAAGCTGGTTGTGAGCATTGCTCTTATTCCCGAGAACTACCTGTCAAGATATCTTCAGACTCTTGTATGGAAGGCAGGTATGACCTGATCTATCGACCATACTATGGATATTTTGTGATGATGGACACCTTTCACATTTGTGTTTCTCCTGGTGTTATTCTGGTACAGAGACTGTATGTTTTTCTCTTAATTCTTTGCATTGTAGTCAACTGTTTATTTCTGATTTTTATTTAGTAGCTGCACAATAAATGATCTCTAGCAGTCGTTGGTTAGTTTTGCAGTGCATATTGGCCCTTAAAGGCTGGCAGTTGTCTATGTGTGCATATGCTTTCACTTTTCAGTCAGCCATTTTGTTATACTTGGAACCGATTCTTGTTTATACTGTATCCATTTGATGACTGTTGAAGTGTTGAACTGTGAATCTATCACTCTACTTCATAGACAACTATATGCTACATGTCACATGCCTCTTCTTTGGACGTTTTCCTTTCTAGTCTTGTCACTATGCTATCATGTGTGCAAGTTCCTTTTTGTTTAGGGGTATAGGATCAATTTATTTAAACTTTCAACATACTGATCTGTACACTCCGTAATGGCTGTTATAAATTATAGTATTTTGTTAGGTTGGACTGCAATAGTCAAGTGGGCAGATGATGGGAACACCTACAATGTTTCATGATGGTCTCCTGAATACTTATCGATGCAACATTATTTTCTGATGCTAAGCACCAATAAGCAATAATGTCTGTTTAGAAGATTTACCCACCGATACCATAATGCAGAAATGATGTTACTCTTGGTGGGCCTTGAATTATTTGCATTGTCAAGTCAGTATCTTTTCTGGACATTGATAGTAGCTTTTGGCTCACTGTGCTTGTTTGGCAGGCAAAATGATCAACATCCTCTTGTTTATGGTGAGTGTCAAGTCTGAGAAGCACATTGTCCCGTCATTGGCAAGCACACAGGGTCTCCTTGTTAGGGTGAAAGAACCAGAATCGGCAAGTTGGGCGGTGGCTGTGCCGGTGGTGAGGAAGAAGATGAGAATGACTAATGAGAAGATAGAAAGTGTAACTATTAGTTTAACAATATGTAGCCGTCTACTCGTCTTCAGATGTTAATTAAAGATTTGAGTAGCAGGTGTGGCCCAGCCCAAGATCTGCGGCCTGTGTTGGGTTTCAGAGTTTCAGCAGGCCCTCATTCAGATGGATGCTTTGTTCATTCACGCTGTGTAGGCTCCTACGCTAGCTCGAGTATTTGATATCTCTGGAGAGCTGTTCTCTGGAATTTGGAATGTATTTGCATCATGCTGTATAATTTTTATATCGATATCGTGTGTAAAAAGTGCTGATAAATATTGGCAGGTTGACTTCAGGTTCAGACAGCAGGATGTATCCATGTCTGCCACTTTGATATCATCTTAACAAAAACATTACACAAATTACTGCTCTCATCATCTTGTTGCCTGCTATTTTCACGGCCTCATGAGTCATGATTGATGCCATTTCCATTACCTATCTCAGCTTCACCCTGTTAGCTCCATTTTTGAACTACCAAACCAAGTGGACGTCCTGATGAATGATTGATTTTCTGCTCCGTTTAGTGTGCTGTAAAAACAAAATTACTGGTCCATTCATGAATTACCATGAGCAGGAGGAACGCAGCAGTGTTGATGCACCTTCTGATCGGATGTGGAGGCCAGAATAATAATACAGT